>CM060956.1:138763525-138882209 GCA_030765055.1 Mantis religiosa | reverse complement strand
ATGACTCAGATTACCTTAGTCAGCGGAGTTCACTTTCGGCAACCTGTAAGTGGTCCCCGTGAGTAAAAAGATGTTGATGCCTTAAGCTTGTGGAACCTCACTTAATACTCTTCTCGTATATCAGTGGAATTTACAAGTCAGAGAAATGATAGATAATGTTAGGGCGGCAATGACAGGGGTAAGAATATGTAAACAACCTGGAGATGTCAGTTAGATGGTTAGAAAAAGTTGTATGAAGCGGTCTTTGAATCCAGAACAATGTGTGCAGTGGAGCTATGGGGAACATCAGAAATAAGTGCATAATTAGACTAGATGTTTGGATTGTTTTGCAAAGAACTACTGAGGCTACCCAAATCGGGACCATTAGAACTGGTATTATTCGAGTTGGGTAATACAAAAATGATGGGAATAATAATAGAGAGAATACTGAAACTCTGGTATAAGTGTATTAAAAGGCAGAAAGGGGAATTATTAAATCTGTGCATGAAGCAAAAGAAAAGCATTATTCAGGGTCTTACATAAATAGTCATAACAATCCAAATTTTTTGAGTTAGAGAAGTGAAACTTAGTTTACTCGTTTAAGATAATACAGATAATGCACAATTTTTTTTCATAATTTTCCATTGTATATAACTAACGCTACATATCTTTTCTATATGCAGAAATATTTACAAACTTAAGTCCAATTTTGTTTTCAAAATTCACATATGCTATCGTTCTGAAATTTAGTATTTTAAAACACATTAAAAAGGAATTTGTTTATTTAGATTTCTTATTGAAGCTGTATAGAATTTAAAAAAAAATGTTAATCATATGCATCCTTTAAAAATTAAAATAATTTCATATATTTTGTATCATCACATTCCATCTGGAGCTTAATCTTAAATTGTAGAACCAACAAAATGTTCATTGTGTCATAAGAAAGCTGTGTGCTAAATTTCATCACTGTAGACGAAGAAGTTTTAGAGAAAAATGGGTTGAAGTTGTAGAAAATGAAAGTTACGGGGAAAGGCAATTAAAAATACAATGAGTATTATTTAGTTTACCTTTTAATTCTAAGTCAGAACTTCCCATATCCATAGTCTTTATCCTCATTCTGGTCTTCTTTAGCCTTTCTTTTTAAATTCCTCTTCTGTCTTGCTTCTTTCTGCATTAATTTCATAGCTCTTTCTGCACCAGCGATGCGAATGTTGTCGATACTCTGCAAACTTGTATCCATAAACTCACCAGGTTGATACCCTAACTGATGCATAACTTTCTTTCTGCCAACATTCCCATCATTAAACACTATTGCAGCATAAAATGTAGCAATTTTCACCACTGTTGAAGACACAAATGATGTTTTGGGACACCTTTTCCATATCAAACTGTTGAGGCTTTCATTTGGGTTTCGTGTCTCTCCATAGAGACATTTTTAGCAAGTCTGGGTGTGCTAAGAATTGGTAGGTGGGCTTTATAGATTTCAAGACAGCTGATGGAAGACTATGTGTTGCTACTATGCTACTATGCAACACTAGGGCATTTAATTTTTAAAGGTACATACAGACCACGTTCAGTCATAATATTTTAGTGTTTGATAGCTAACACTATATACTATTTTACAAAATAATAAAAAATTAGATTTTTTGAACATTTTCTCGTACGTCCCCCCTTGGTTGTCGGAAATGGAAAGAATGATATTAAAGGAAATTAATTATTCTTCCACACTGGCCGTATGTAGGCTAAATTGTGGAAACGTAGAGTCAGACTGAAAAAATTATGATATTAAAGTTAGGCATGAGAGATTTATGGAAAGCAAAGGAGTGAAATCATAAATGTTTCTGGAAACAAGTGAGAACCAGAGTACAAGACATGGATAGGCAAGAGATATGGGAAAGTATAGAAGTAAAGAAATATTTCAAATTTTATAAGCAATTAAAGACAATGGGGTAGGTAAATATGTAGATCATTGCCACAAAACTAGAACAGAAGGCACAGCATGGATGAAGTAGGAATAATATATCTAAAAGGGTTGAGAAGTAATGAGGTAGGAATATTTGAATTTTGTGGAGATGAAGAGAGCACTGTTCATTACGTGATAGATTGTAAGGAGTTAATATATTACAGGAGAAAAATATGGGATAAGAAGTGGGACAGTGTGAGCAAAGAGGTAGTGGCGTTTTGCATGCTAACGGGGATGGGAGAAAAGGAAAATAGATGTATAGGAGATTTCTTATATAGGATAAGAGAAAAGTGGATTAGGGTAAAAGAAGCGCAGGTCAAGAAGAAATGACACCAAGCTGCTTAGGAAATCCAAAGGCTTATGGCCAGGGGACCTCAGTCAGAGAGGGAATCTTAAGAGGCAAGAATTTCATGAATTTGTACAGGATGAATAATAATGTATGTTTGATGTTGAAGTTATTATAATGAAATTGTAACATAAATTGTAGAAATAAATATCAAATATCAAATGTCAGCAGAATTAAGAGCCTTAGAATGTACAAAAGTGCCAGCAAGTCACGACACAGGAAATAAAAATTGAATAACAAGATTACAGGAATGTTCTCCAGAATTCCTCAACCTACATATGACACAATTTTACATAAATGTTTGCTATTCTTTGGAAAATCAAAAGTGTAGTAAACTGTTCGAAGCAAATGGTATTCTGTGGTAAGGGATGATCTTTTAAGTCCTCATAATTTATCCTTGGAATACAAAAGAAATAAATATCAAATATTAGCTAATTGATGGAAATTAATCTTTTCTCCACACTAGCTAAGATATTTCATGGATAGTGTCAACATGAAAAATTCAATGCCATGGCCGGGATTTGAACCAAGGATCTCCTGGTTTCCGTCCAGCCACTCTTAACCTTTGAGCTACCATGGCCAACGTGTCGTCCTGACATTAAATTCTCCAGTTGACTCGTATTATGTCCCCAGTAGACCACTAAGGGCTCTCGCATCCAGGGCCAGGCCGTGGCTCAGTGGTTAGACCGCTTGGCTCTCACCAAGGCGGCCCGGGTTCGATCCCAGGCGACCTCAAAGTGAGGTTTGTGGTGGACAACACGGCGCTGGGGCGGGTTTTATCCGGGGTATCCGGTTTCCCCCGCCATCTCATTCCACCGGTGCTCCATCTTCATCTCATGCATCATCAGTGTCGTCGCCTGCGACGCCGTATGTAGTAAAAGCGGGCGTTAAACACTACACATTTCTCTCGCATCCGAGATACACGGTTTGTGGCGACTTACTATCCCAGGCTTCATCATTTAACTTTTCTTATTTTAGTTAATTGATGGAAATTAATCATTTCTCCACGCTAGCCGTACATAGGCTAAGGTTTTTGATGGATAGAGTCAACATGAAGAATTCAATGACATGGCCGGGATTTGAACCACGGATCTCCTGGTTTCCATCCGGTCGCTATTAATCTTTGAGGTACCATGGCCAACGTGCCGTCCTGACATTAAATTCTCCAGTTGACTCGTATTATGTCCCCATCAAATATCTTATCCTATATAAGGATAGTGTGGAGAAATGATTAATTTCCATCAATTAACTAAAATAATAAGAGTTAAATGATGAAGCCTAGGACTTAAGTACTTACAATAGTAAGTCGCCACAAACGGTGTATCTCGGGTGCGAGAGCCCCTAGTGGTCTACCGGGGAAATATATGAGTCAACTGGAGAATTTAATGTCAGGACGGCACGTTGTCCATGATAGCTCAAAGGTTAAGAGCGACTGAACGGAAACCAGGAGATCCGTGGTTCAAATCCCGGCCATGGCATTAAATTTTTCATGTTGACTCTAACCATCAATAAATACCAAATTTTGAATTTTAACCCATTTTCTTTCATTGACTTATGTTTTCACATACCCAAGCACTAAACAACATACACACACAGGTTTAATATTTTAATCAGAATCGTTAGCTAGGTTTTTAAAAAATAAATAACTGTCTTTTTTATTATTTTTAATGGGTGATTGTTTGAAATTTGTCCAGAGAGAGACAGGTATTCTAACAAAACAATTTTTAACGTTTGTTTAAGGTGTGTCAAAGCAGGGTATTAAGCACGATATGGAATGTTTTACATCTCCTATTCACCGTAACTACGTAGAGAGGGTAAAAATAACAAAAGAAGGTTGAATAAGAGTGACGTCAGAGCTCCATTCTCAACAGCGCTATAATCGCAGGTATTTCTCTCCGCTTTCTATATCACATGAAACTACAGGTTGCAGTAGCGACTACCGCAAACAGTTTAACTCCGGCTGACGTGGATCTATTGGGCCCCGGGGTGCTCCGCCACATCAATTCTAGGACCGGGGGTGGAGGGGATATCCGCATGCCGAGCAGTCACCAACTTCCACTCTGTAACGTCTTCAGCGGTGTCCAAATCTTGCAGCAATAAATTTCTCAGCCGGGGATGTGCTGCACATTTAAAAACAGTCGAGTGGATATCCAAAAGCAATGTGGACCCTGTTTCAGCAAAAACGTCTTTACGATGGACTTTTTGCTGAAATCATGACGTAGATTTTTATTGCCAGAGTTATTTATTTTCTTCCCAGTTTAATTTCGTTTTTTCCCCCTTTCTCTAACCCATATGTAGGAAATAGAGACGGTACATCATTCATTCCACCCAAATCTTGATATCAAGATCCACCTTAAATATGATTTGAGACCTGCAGAATACCCTAACTCCTCTTCAAAACACCATTTTGTAGATAAAAGGTTCCTAGATGTGTCTGTGTTTGCCAAAAGCATAACTCAAAAACTTCCATGGACGCCACATTAAAATTACACAAAAAACCTTCCCATACTAGATTATACATTGAAGATTTTTCGAAAATATTATGACGTTGTGGTTTCGTAGAATTAAAACCTAGATAGCAGCAATTCAAAATGCTCTTTATTTAAAATAAAAGGTCATTTGTACAGCCCTACCAGTAGCAGGATGACGTAACATACATCAACACAGACTCTCTTGGCTTCACTATACTAAAACAAACAAAAGAATTCACTTTTAAATCACTACGCCGCTGCAAAGACGCGATTATCACTTCACTAGCCTCTCCTCACTGCAAAACTTCAACTCCATTCACTGACTTGCAGCTCCGCTGCACCACTCTGAACTGTCCGACCGACCGAGGTGCTAGCTGGCTGTATAAAGCAAGAAGGTCTTTGCTGCGTGCCCATCCGATAAGGGTTTTACCGCAGGTAAGGTATTTTGTAGGATGTGATGTGGGTTTAGGGATTGAAGATTCTTGTGAGGTTACAATTTTGTACCTTCGGGTTGAAAGTACAGGATGCAATACCTTACACCCTAGTGTTTATAATTTTAAGTTGGGAAAATTTTGATGCCAAACAGCGTAGAAAAATTATGTGGAGCTCAGCTTTAGCTGCTGTTAGGATTAGCTCCTGGGTCATCTCGGTTGCCCGCAAGCCATGCAGGGTACCCGGTGTAATCTAGAACGGCGTCTAGTGGGGTAATAATCTCCCAATGATCTAACAAGGGCACTTCTAAGTGTGGGTGAAGTTGCGTATAATTTTGATGCCCGACACCTAATTTCATCCTCCACGTATGGAAGACCCGAGGCTTCGTGAAGCAACCTGGTAGAAAAGTAGTTAGTTATCCACAGAATATATAGACCCTACAGTCCGGCCGCTCTATCTCCGGCTCTGACGTTTAGTGGCTCCAGGAGGTTGAAGGGGAAGGTTAATAGTACCAACAGATAATAATGAGTAATTGAAAACATATCGTCAGAATTATCTTTATACTGAGGGTATAGGACTATATTACCTTCAAAACATTAAAGCCCAACTTGTAATTTCATTATCATGCAATATATTCTTTACATCACTCTATTCGAATATTTCGTTCACACCTTTCACGCACACCAACTGCTCCTGTTGGTGGTACTGAGAGTCTGTACATCGGTGTCGTGGTCAGGAAGTTAAAACTGTCTGCAAGCGCCAATCAGCATTGTCGCTGCTAGGCGTGGCTTGCAAATCCAGCACCTTGTTGCCGCTGCAATTTTGTGTGGACCACGTGGCTTTTAGTTGCTTTTGTTGTTGTATGTGCGTGAATTCCTATTTGTAGCGTCTGTAAGTCTTATTATTATTGCTATTTTTGTAATATGGCTACTGGTTCGTCAGAATTCAAGAAAAAAATCGGCTCTTATAAGAGTCAAAGCCGTGAACCTATATTCAGGCTACGTGAGTACTTCGAGAAGGAGTGGGGCAAAGGTGGACCTCTACTACTTGTTACCAAGGTGCTGGACAGAGTTTGTGACGCCTTGAAGGTGGGAAGAATGTGACCAAGGAAGAGTGCGGTTCGCCGTCTGCAGTTCTGGGTACACCGGGAAAGCAAAGGCAACGAGGCAGCCTTCAAGCTTCACTTGATGCTTTTCAAAAGGAAGCTATAAGGCGACATGTATATCAATATTATATGAGAAAGGAATTTCCCACTCGTGCGAAGTAGCTTTTTGTTACTTCTTTTCCAGTAAATGGTATATTGTCTCCACATGCAACTATTCTGGGATCATGTATATACACATTGCACACGTACATTTACGAAGTTACAATCTGGAAATACGTGAAATATTTAAAATACACATGTTCCTCTGCTTGAGATTCCCGCTAAAGGACTGACAACAACGCGCTTCCCTCTCTCGAGAACTGCCAGAGCCGGAGATAAGGCGGCCGGACTGTAGTCCTCTATTCTGTGCACGTTGGAGCCATGCCAACCAGCTATCTGCGGCCATGCCCCAGATATCGCAGGCATATAGCATCGCAGGAATTACCAGCGCTCGGAAGAGGTATAACCTCAGCCCAAGCGGCATCGAGCTCGACCCCAGCATTGCATACAGGGAAGCAGCTGCTCCCTGCACACTGGCCGCTAGGTCCCTGATATGCTGGTTTAAAGTTACGTCTGTATCCAATGTTACTCCAGGGTACTGGATGGAGTTAGTCCACTCTATCCTTCGACCTTGGAAGCTGAAGTTGGGACAGTCTGCGGGGGTGTGGCGCTTTGTAGAAAGTATGGCGTGGCTTTTGTCCGGATTAAAGGACGTCCGGCAACGCCGACACCACTGTTGTGAGTCGGAGGTCTCTCTGTAAATCGTTTCTCGAAAGTTACCGAAACCACCGATCTTTTGTGATGTAGCGAGCATCACGGAACTCTGTCTTTTCTTTCTTAGTTGCTCTTTTTCTCGACAAGTACCAAGCGCTCCGTGGGCGTGAATTGGCTGCTATCTGTCTCTTTCACTCTTCGCTTCTCTCTCTCTCTCTCTCTCTCTCTCTCTCTCTCTCTCTCTCTCTCTCTCTCTCTCTCTCTCTCTCTCTCTCACACACACACACACACACACACACACACACACACACACACACACACAGAGCGTTTGTCTACGCGGCAGCAAAACAATGCCTCGAGGCTATATATATATATATATATATATATATATATATATATATATATATATATATATTATTAGATTGCTTTGTAACATATATATATATATATGTTACAAAGCAATCTAATAATTTTAATTAAAACACTACAAGTTTAAGATATTTTATAAAAGTACAAAACCCATCTTGAAATTTCTAGGAATAGCTTCCAAGGTCCTTATTCCGAATGATTTTTGCATAACTGTGGTATACAGTAAGAGATGAAGTCCAGCTATCTTTAAAATCAAACTTTTTGTTAAATTTATTTGTAGTCTTAATTGATTCTTAAGTATACATTTGTTCTTATATCATTTTTGCAATATATGGGCTTTCTTTCAAATGGAAATTCGATATTGTCTACTTTTGTGCCATCACGTAACGACCTGCTTTTGAAAGGTTTGCCTTACTCTAATACCATTAAACCCACAAGAAAATAGGCAAAACATATTTTTTTATCTCGATTATCATGACATAAATAGGTAAAATAGTGATCGTTAAAACTATTTGTATGAAGACGAAGTTATATGGCAGTAGCATAGAACATTTTTTTCCAATGAACTAGTGCAGAATTCACACTAATAATGGTATTTGGACTATCACCTTTAAATATATACCTGAAATACAAATCTTGTGCATAAAACGGTAAAAATATAATGTACAATTAAATTAAAAATTAAAGAGGCTGTAATTGTAGGGTACATGCTAAAACCACGAAGAGACACCTCACATACGTTTATCCTTACATATATACAGGGCGTCCATTAAGTCTTTGCAACATTACAGGTTCATATTAACCGAAAACTATTAAGAATTACACCTGTGTGGTTTGTGGCAGATGAAAAACAAACTGTGGTCCTGAAACACCTGAACGAGATGCAATTTCTCGCTATCTTGTTCTTCTTTTCAATGTGTTCATATAAGAGACACTATGAAAACTATGTTGTATGCAGATGCTCAAATAATAATGACCACAAATGAAGATGACCTCCAGAAAATGCTGTATAGTCTAGATAAAATTGCTACAGAATATGGAATGAGAATATCAGCAAATAAATCCAAAACCATGGCATTTAAAGGAATTAATCCAGTAAGATCAAAAATAGTGTTAGATAACAATAATTGAGCAGAAATCACACTTTAAGTATTTAGGATGTAATGTCTTGTACCAAGAGGAAGCTGATGTAATAGAGAAAATAAATAAATTTAACTATAAAGCGGGCACAATAGAAAGAAGATTAAAAAATAAATCTATAATAAAACTATACAAAACAATGGCAATACCAACTCTGATCTATGGATCAGAAACATGGACACTAACAAAAAGAAATAGTACGAGAATACAGTCATCAGAAATGAAATTCATAAGAGCAATAGCTGGATATACCAAAATTGATAAAAAACGTAGTCAGGACATTACTGTAGATTTAAAAGTAGAAGAAATAAACCATAATATTGAAAGAAATAGAAATCAATAGAAAGAACACGTTCAGAGGAGAATAATAACAGAATACCAAAAATTGCCTTAAACCTATAGGAAGAAGAAACCAGGTAAGATCGAAGAAAAGATGGGCAGACCAATTTGGAGCCGGAACGTGTTAAACAATCCAAAGCCGAGAGGTAGAAGAAGAATAAGAATAAGATACACAAGTTGCATATGTCCTTTACATAAACCAAAAGAAAAAAGGTCTAGGGAGGTTATGTCTGAAGATCATGGTGGCCAATGTGTTGAACCGGCACGCCCAATCCATAAGTTTGGAAATGTGTTATTCAGCAACTATAACGCTTAATTCCCAATGTAGTGGTGCTCCATCCTGCTGGAATATCACCGTGGCTTGCAGGTACAACCAAAATGTCTAAAATGGCCAGGTAAATGTCATCTGTCATATTTTCTCAATAAAAGACAAGGGACCATTGCCCTTGTCGTGTATTAAGATATACCAATCACTTTTTGACTATTGTCCTCATGTTCGATGACGACCTGAGGATTTTTGAGCCGGTGCAACTTCCCAGAGGTATGGAAGGAAAACCCGTCTTATCGCCGCAGGAGATAATCAACATCAATCCTCTGCAACAGCAGTATGATGGTGACGGTCCTTTGGTATCACAACTGGTGCCATGTGAACTTTATATGCATACAGATGAGGTCACTTATGTAACACATTATACAATGTGTGCCGTGGTATTTCGAGTTCAGGAGATGCACCGCAAGTAAACTTGGAAAGGTTCTTTGAAATGCTTACTGCAATGTCTCAACTCTTGCTTCTGTTACAGACGGATGTCTTGACCGTGAACCGGAGTTCACACTTCTATTTTCCTTAAACTTTGTGTACTAACCAACGATGATTTTGTAATTTAGTGTCTCCCTTCCTTATACCCTCCTGAACTTCCTCTGAATAGTAATAGGTGACCGTGTCTCATGGTACCATAAAACATATTGTGCTTTCTCCTGGATTGACATGTCAGATTATGTCAGAAACAAATAAAATTTAAAGAGATTGACATCTGCCGCGTACCTCAGAATTCTTACTGTAGTAGTTTTCACTCTGTGGGAATTTGTAATGTTAGCAAGACCTCATGGACACCCTATATTTCATACTATAGGTACAGAGAGCAATGAACAATGAGACCCACATTATGGATTCAAGGAATTAGGAATCATAATAGATTAGATATGAACATTTGATATATTCGTTAAATGTGAAACAGCACGTTAGTTTAGTAACTATTGGGGAAGGCGGCATCGAGGGCGGTCCAGATGGTCAGCATTTGTGTAATAGGCGAGAATTCTAAGAGACTGGTCGCGAACGGAAAACAAAAGTAACAAAAGAACAGAAAGTTACGGTAAATCTGATCAATAGTCATGTCTAAGAAGAATCTCTCACAGCTGGGCTGGTCGTCCAGGAAAAAGGACGTGATATGAGGAGGAAGTATCTGCTCTTGAGTACATAATGATATACATGTTAACACGTAGTATAAGTTGCACATATTGTAACTCCATACATTAATATTGTGACGTGTGTTCGTAGAATTTAAAGTCCAAGTTGCAGAAATACAAAATTGTCTTTATTTCCGTAGAAGCACACTTTGGACAATCCTTACAGCAGCAAAATTACTTCACATACACAATTACAATCTTCCAAGGTCGGTGACCGCAAACAGCGTTCACAGTTGCACGATACTCAGTTCTGATTACATTCTGTATACAGCAACTCTCGTTACGACTACTCACTGGCTTGTTGCAATCACTTATATATACCTCATTGATAATTGGAGACTGTTCTGTAGCAAACAAGAAATTGAATGTTCTCTATTGATCAACACGTCACTAGAATTTTCCTTTTATTTGTTTCGTCACACCTTTATCTCCGTGCTAACTTTATCTGTTCTGGAACACTCTTTTTCTCCGTGCTGTCTTTATCTGTTCCGGCATTCTTTTTATCTCCGTGCTGTATTTATCTTTTCCGACATACTCTTTATCTCCGTGATGTCTTTATCTGTTCCGGCATACCCTTTATCTCCGTGCTATCGTTATCTGTTCCGGCATACTCTTTATCTCCGTGCAGTCTTTATCTGTTCCGGCATACCCTTTATATACGTGCTGTCTTTATCTGTTCCGGCATACCCTTTATATACGTGCTGTCTTTATCTGTTCCGGCATACCCTTTATATACGTGCTGTCTTTATCTGTTCCGGCATACCCTTTATATACGTGCTTTCTTTATCTGTTCCGGCATACCCTTTATATACGTGCTGTCTTTATCTGTTCCGGCATACCCTTTATCTCCGTGCTATCGTTATCTGTTCCGGCATACTCTTTATCTCCGTGCAGTCTTTATCTGTTCCGGCATACTCTTTATCTCCGTGCAGTCTTTATCTGTTCCGGCATACCCTTTATATACGTGCTGTCTTTATCTGTTCTGGCTTACACTTTATATCCGTGCTGTCTTTATCTGTTCTGGCCTACACTTTATCTCCGTGCTATCTTTATCTGTTCCGGCATACCCTTTATCTCCGTGGAGTCTTTATCAGTTCCGGCATACCCTTTATCTACGTGCTCTCTTTATCTGTTCCGGCATACTCTTTATTTCCGTGCTGTCTTTATCTGTTCCGGCATACCCTTTATCTCCGCGCTATCTTTATCCGTTCCACCATAATCTTTATCTCCATACTGTCTTTATCTGTTTCGGCATACTGTTTATCTCCGTGCTATCTTTATCTGTTCCGGCATATTCTCTATCTCCACACTGTGCAATCTGTCTGTAATCGCTCCGCGCCGAACCCTATAGGCGTGTACGCCGCCAGTGGTAATAATGGATTGGCGACAATATAGACTGGTTGCAACTTGGCCATTTACGTTAATTTTATAAAACAGGCAGTTGTTAAACAAATCTTAAACTTGAATTCCGTTGCCATCGTTACTCCTACATAGCAACGCGTATTCTAGGATAAGACTCTTGCTTGGGACTGAAGGTAGACAAAATTGGCGTAAAATTATGGAAACTGTGGCAACAAAATTGTGTGACCAGGCAGCCTTCTACCCGCCTCTGTAGAGTACTACACAGTAGTAACATCCCTGCCTCACATTCACGAGGTCCCGACTTCGAATGTCGGTCAGGGTGAATTATCTGGATAAGGTTTTCTTCCAGGATTTTTCCTAATCGTGAAAGAGAAATGTCGGATAGCTATAGGCTCCATGGATGCTGGCCTCATTCGAGCATCATTTCATTCATCGTCGGATATGACACAACGATGGAGGTTTTCCCTTATCCTGAAAGATGAAAGTCTGGTAACTCTGAGCTCTATGGACGCTGGGCTCATTCGAGAGTCATTTCATTCATAGATAACACTTTTATATATAGATAAAACCTAACCTGTTTCATTAGTGTCCAAGCTTGCTGTCTCACGTTCAACAGCTCCAGAGTTCGAAACTCGGTCAGGGTGAGTTATACAGATAAGGCTTTTCCAGGGATTTCTCTTACCCTGAAAAATGAATGTCTGGTAACTCTAATCTCAATGAACCCCGGACTCATTTCAGGTTCATTGTACCCATTTCAATCACCCTCTGATATGACTTAACGTTGGAGATTTCCCTTATCCTAAAAGATGAATTTTCTTGTAATTCTAAGCTCTAAGGACCCCGGGCTCATTTCAGGTTCATTGGACCCATTTCAGTTACCCTCCGATATGACTTAACGTTGAAGGTTTTCCCTTGTCCTGAAAGATGTATGTCTGTTAACTCTAAGCTCTATGGACCCCGGGCTCATTTCAGGTTCATTGTACCCATTTAAGTTACCCTCCGATATGACCTAACGTTGGAGGTTTTCCCTTATCCTGAAAGATGAATGTCTGGTAACTCTAAACTCTACGGACCCCGGGCTCATTTCAGCTTAATTTTACCCATTTCATTCATCCTGCGATATGACTTAACTTTGGAGGTTTTCCCTTATCCTGAAAGATGAATATCTGGTAACTCTAAGCTCTATGGACACTGGGATCATTTCAGCTTCATTTTACCCATTTCATTCATCCTCCGATATGACTTATCTTTGGAGGTTTTCCCTTATTCTGAAAGATGAATTATCTGGTAACTCTAAGCTCTATGGAGACTGCGCTCATTCCAGCATCATTTCATTCATATATAACTTTCTCATATATATACATACAAACAAACACACACACACATTATATATATATATATATATATATATATAATTGCTGTCTGCCCACCTCTGTAGCTTAAGGTAGCTGTCTGTCTCACCTTCAAGAGATCCGGAGTTCAAAATTCCGTCAGGGAGATTTATCTAGATAAGATTTTTTCGGAGTTTTCCCTTATCCTGAAAGATGAATGTCTGCTAACTCTAAGCTCTATGGATCCTTGGCTCATTTCAGCTTCATTTTACTGATTCCATTCATCCTCCGATATGACTTAATGTTGAAGGGCGTAAATTAAATAAAAATGGGCAGCCTTGTAGTATCCAGGGGGAATGTGTGTCATCTGTTTGGCGTTACCTCACTCCACAAAAGCTAGAAACTCACATAAAATATCAGCAGGGTACGTAAAGAGAAAATGTCGTGGCAACTGACGAACTGAGCAGGAAAACCACGAAAGGTTCAGTAGTTAATTGAAAGATCGATAGGAATACGTTCTGATTGCGATAAGTTTTGCTAACCTGCTTGGTGCAACATGAAACACAAAAAATCCCAATTTATAAGACTACACAAGAAAAAAATAAAATAAAAGTATTACACCTTAAACAGATTTCATCCGTTAGGCCTCCTTTAAATCCCCTATAAAGAGCAGCTGATCTCCCATCTCTGAAAGGCTATTAGCAATCAGCTGTGCAGAACATCCTTCGACCGCAACAACTTTCCCCCTACAGAGACGAAGGTTTCTTGCCCACACCGGTGGGAAATGAAAACTTTCCGGTGTTTCTTTTTTTAATGTCCCTCGGGAACTTGGCTATGGTTCACAACTTCTTCACACGTCGTGTGCCCCATTAGAAGCGTTCGCTATGCTCTCCAAATGTGGCGGAAACTAGAGGTCGGTCAAACGGCGTAAAACTCCCTGCAATTGGCAAAGTTGTGCAAACTAGCTCCAGAGGATGGGGACGTTATCTTCCGGTTAACAGAAATCCTACCTACCGTTTAGCTTCTGGCGGTGAAAATCATAATAGAGACTTTACTCGTATGTCTCACGTACCTCTTCTATGTATTTATTATTAAAAGTATCATTACTATTAGTATTAATATTATAATTATAATTGTTACTATTATTATAATGGAAATTAATTATTCTTTCACACTGGCCGTGTGTAGGCTAAATTGTGGAAACGTAGAGTCAGACTGAAAAATTCAATGCCATAGCCGGGATTTGAACCACGGATCTTCTGGTTTCCGTCCAGCCGCACTACCATTGTGCTACTATGGCCAACGTGCCGATATGACATTAAATTCTCCAACTGACTCTTATTTTCCCGGTAAACCACTTAGGAGTTCTCATAAACAATTTAAATTCCACAATTTAGCCTACACACGGCCAGTGTGAAAGAATAATTAATTTCCATTAATTAACCTAATAGTGGTTAACTATAAAGCCCGGGCCTTAAAGTACTTACATATAGTAAGTCGCCATTAAGGTAGTTGTCTCATGTGTTTATGAGAACTCCTAAGTGGTTTACCGGGAAAATAAGAGTCAGTTGGAGAATTTAATGTCATATCGGCACGTTGGCCATAGTAGCACAATGGTAGTGCGGCTGGACGGAAACCAGAAGATCCGTGGTTCAAATCCCGGCTATGGCATTGAATTTTTCAGTCTGACTCTACGTTTCCACTATTATTATAATGTTTATTTCTATTATTATAATAATTACTATTAATATAATTGTTTTAATTATGATGATTATTGTTATTGAAATCATTTATACTTAACAGAGAAGATAATGTGATGTGGAGACGTAAATATCTGTGCCAAATCAAAAGGTTTCGTAGAAATCCAATTAAAGGTTATCATTATGTTACTGCATGATTCTATTAATCTTCCAAATCATCTATTTAATAAATTAACGTGTCATCCAGTTCTATTTACTGTCTAGAAGTCAGCACTGCTGTATATACTGCTAGTGTTGCAAAACTTATGTGTGTGCATGTAGCGTCTAACAAGTGCTCCGCCTTGTTGTTTACAGCAGGATTAAACTAGCGTGAGATAGAGTATAAATCACGTGCTGCAGCGCGATGTGACATGATAACCCATTACCTCTTTAAGTTGAGCTTGTTGCCAAAGGGAAAGAGACATGCAGTTCAAAGTCCTTGAACGACATTTACCTTGGAAATATATCCTTAAAATCCTGGTTGTTGAAATGAAACCTTAATGTATTAACAGAACATGCCAATTGTACTTGCATGTTCCGAAACATTAGATCACTCTTTCGTCAAGTTTCTTTTGGATTATTGGAAGGATTAAAGTAGTCGGCTGTTTTGTTTACTCTTGGAGTGGAGTAGTCGACCTATTTGCAGTGTTGTCTATTTAAAAACTAATGATCATCATCATCATCATCATCATCATTAATATGATTCGACAGCCCTAATAGACCTAAACTGTTAACTCGTCTGCCGACCTCTTACCCGTGCGTATCCTAGGGGGGAGAGGACATACCCTCCTTGGTTGTGCAGAGCGTCCCACGTTGATCTGGGCATGACTAAATATGATAAATCTACCATGTCTATGTCTAGTATCCGCACATGTTTTTTAGACTTTTTATCGCGATATGAGGACCATTTTGTCATTTATACTGATGGCTCCAAGAACTCAAATGGTGTTGGTTGTGCTTACGTGTGTGGAACCAAACCGTGTACATTCGGATTCCACACTAGCACTTCTATTTTACTGCAGAGCTTTATGCAATATACCGGGCCATTTTACACGTACGTCGACGAAAGTTGGGGGACTGCTTAATCCTAAGTGATTCCCTCAGTGCACTTCAAAGCCTACGGCAGCTGTACAACTACCACCCTATTGTACAGCGTATCCAGGATGCCCTCCACGTTTTACACGCTTCTGGCGCTAACGTGGTGTGTGCATGGATCCCTGGTCACGTAGGCTTGCGGGGGAATGAAATGGCGGATTTGGCAGCCAAGACGGCTACCATGAAGCCCAGGGTTCGAGTACCGTCTGTGACATCGGAAGATTTTAGGGCCGCATTGCGGAGAGCTGTGCAAACCTGCTGGCAGGAAGAGTGGTTCGCTCTCCGCAATAGTAAACTTAGATCTGTCAAAGAACTTCCGATTCCCTGGGTTACCTCCTGTCGGTCATTTCGTCGCGAGGAGGTGAGTTTGGCTCGGTTACGTATTGGCCACTGCTTTTTTACTCATAGTTTTCTTTTTAAAAAGGAGCCTGCTCCGCTGTGTCCGTTTTGCAAAGAAGCGTTATCTGTACGACACGTGCTGCTAGAGTGTTTTCATCTAGCAGATCATAGGACGACTCTGCAGCATCCGGACAGCTTTGCAGATATGCTAGCGGATGATAACGCAGGAGTGGAGAAGGTATTTAGATTTTTTTTCTAGATTACACTTTAGAATTTAGTGAAGGAAATTTTTAGTAGGTTTTGATTGATATTTCGCTTTCTTCTTCTTTTTTTTAATATATATATGCAATATATATGCAATATATATGCAATTTTAATACTTTTATTTATACTTATATAGCTTTTGGAAAATATTTATATCCGGCTTTTGCCATGACTTGTTTTTGTGAAGACCGCCGTATTTGAGCGCCCTTATAGACATCACCATCACGTGACATATGTGTCATTCATAAGGGGCACTTACGATAATGATATGGCCCCGGTCTTATACCCTGAATTTAAAATACCATTCCATTGCTGCACTGGAATATACCGTTTACCAGGAAAAGGTCTTGAGATGCAAGAAGCAACTTATACCATACACTTTTGAATGTAACATTAGTTTTTATTTAATTCAGTTAAAGTTCTCTACTGCATGGTGAAAACGTTGAGGTATACTGACCTTCATTGGATAGCGCTGTACACACTTGTTATCTTGTTTACTACTCGAGTGAAATATTAGTAACTTGGCGTACAGTAGGTTGCGAAACACAAATAAAACACTTGGGAACTTTGTGTCTGAAATGAGAAGTTAGCCAAATATTATTATTATACACAAACTAAGTTATCAATGCATCCGCCCGTATTGTCACTTGACAAAGGGATTTTTCTTCCCTCTTCTTTCTCCTTATCACTGTATTCAGTCAGGTCAAATATGATTTCTCCAGACTGACGATGTATAACACGTTGCTGTGATTTCATCTGAATGGAGTGTACACACACTGACTTGCCGTGTATGTACCATAAGCTTGCGAAAACAAGACTCCGTTGTCAATATACTTTCCTATACACTTCCAAGCTTTGCCATGTAGTATATGTTATAGATAGGCCATTTATATTTTAACTACATTTTTGTTAAAATAATATTAAGGACTTTTAAGTTTACTATATTGTCACACGAAGGTTGGAACAACCTATAGAACAGACCGGCAGTAGGGCCAGACGGGAAGCATTCAGGCCACGCCCACCCACTTTTCTCGTGTCACTCACTGAAGGGATGATTAGGGGAGCGGCGCATGCCCTGTACCGTCTGTTTGCCCTCCCACCAGAAGTCTCGAAACCTCGGGATAGTTGTGCGCGCCACGAACCTTCCAGAAACGGCAATCTTCCCTATATAAGGCCTGTAGTTGGCGAGTCAGTTCAGTTCTTGGCGAGCAGCCGTGAGGAGCGCCCTGTGAGGGAACGGACTGTGTACGTGCATCGGAGGAGTGTACGTAACTGCGAGTGCAGAGTGGAACTGTGACGGACGAACTGGTTAATTGTAATTGTGTGCGCTACGTAATTCTGTGTAATCGGCAAGTGTTCCAACTGTAATTCGGTGGAAATAAAGGCCATTTTGAGTCTGTGCAATTGGACTTTTTATTTCACGAACCCACAAAGTCATAATATATTAGGCATCCTATTTTTAGGATAAGTTGATAACATTGATTATTGATATCAGTGTTTTTGTTAAGAACATTATTAGAATATTTTATAAACCAAAGAATCCGTATGTGTATGCACGAGGTCTGTTCAATAAAGAATAATCATAATTTTTATGCTCATAATTTTTCGCAATAAAATTCATTTTTTATATTCTGTTAGCTTAATGCGAAACAAATACGCCGTAGTAGTTTCATTGTTGGACTCCTGCTTTCCGTCTGTGAGAACCAGGCAAGTTCAGACATGTTCAGTATCGCCTACCACTGCAATGGAGGTAACATGCAGTTAAAGTTCATGTTAGAGGAAGATCCGGGGTTTCTTTCAAACATTATCACTGCTGATGAAACTTGGCTACATCATTTTGATCCTGAGAGGAAACAGCAAAGCTCAGTGTGGAAATCTCATTCATCACCAACCTCCAAAAGCAAACGTGGTTGCTTCTGCTGGGAAAGTTATGGCCATCTCATTCTTTGATATACATGGAATGGTTTATCAGCATTTTGTACCTGCACACACATCAGTAACTGGATAATACTACAGGGATGTCCTGAAAACATTGCTAGTCCATGTCAGGCGAAAATGACATTTGTCGTGAGTAGTAAAGTGTTGGATCATGCAATTTGACCTTGAAGTTCATGCAATTTGACCTTGAATGACCTTTGAGGTCATGCAATTTGACCTTGAAAATTTTGACCTTGAAGGTCATGCAATTTGACCTTGAAGGTCATACAATTTGACCTTGAAGGTCATGCAATGTGACCTTGAAGGTCATGGTACACCCTATGGACTGGGACGCACCCCCGACGCACTCCCCCCGCGCACCCTCTTGAATTTCTGCATCCCCCAGGCGCAACCTGGACCTTCTGCATCCTTCGACGCACTCCCTCTTGACTCTCTACCCACCCCGGGGGCACCCCGGTGCACCCTCTTGAATTTATGCATCCCCCAGGCACTTTTGCGCATTCTTTGACGTACTCCCGCGCACGCTCTGCATGTGCCACCCACCCCAGGCGCAACCACGTGTACCCCCTTGACCACCAGCATTCCCCGACGCACTTCTCTTTCCCGAGCACCCTCCGGACCCTCCGAACTGATCTACGCGTGCGCGTTCGCGTTCGCGTACATGGCGCGGCGCCCCGGGAGATTGACATTGGGTCTGCATGCCATTTGACCTTGAAGGTGCACCCTCTGGACGCACCCCCTTGCATGCCCCTAACCACCCCGACGCACTTGACCCTCTGCATTTGCCACCCGGCGCACCCCTTGGTAGGCAATGGGGGAAAAGGTGTTTTCTTTTTTATTTTTATTAAGAATACACTGGAATAAAGGTTACGTGACTTTAGGAGAGGGAATGGAGACTGACAAGTGTCTAGTTTGGGAAGCCAAGGATCAAAAGGAAGAAATTCAGGTGAGCTTATTATTGAAACGGAGGCAGGAAGTGACGTGTAAGGCTTTGATTGGTTAAAATAAGAATGTTTTTGATTGGCCCATGCAGAGCCGGATTTCGACCAATGGGTAAAAGGGGTTATCTTTTTTTATTTTTATTAAGAACTGGAACGTCCGGTATTGTAGAAGAAAGCAAATTGCTTGTGTGTGCGTTCTATTCTTTTAAAGAAAGAGTCAGACTTCCGGGTTACAGAAAAAATGCAACATTGCACAAATGTCCTGCTGCAGGTACGTGGATATCTGAGCGTGCAGTATACTGTTTTCGCACTTTGTACTGTTTGAACGGCTATAGCCCGACTTTTGTATTCATTTTCCCTTTAAGAGAACTATTGGAAGCACGCGTGCAAGAAACAGCTGATTAAAAATAGAACTTCATCAGAATGAGCAGTTTTGAAAACAATATGTGTTGCGCGCTGACTTCCTCCCCACCTCTTTTTATACCGGAAGTTACGCAACCAAAACACCCACGTCTTTTTTCCTGTTACCGTGAGAACTGCTTTTTAGGCAGTTTTTTCAGTATTTTCTGAGAAAACACGATGCTTCGCATTTTACTGCCGGAAGTGACGTGTAAGGTTTCGATTGGTTAAAATAAGAATGTCTTTGATTGGTCGAGAGGGGTAAAGGCAGAGTTGTGAGAAAACAAATTGCTTTTTTGTGCATTCCATTCTTTTAAAAAGAGCATACAGCGGAAATATATAATAACATTTAGCTGCATTAACATGAATTAGACCAATAATAAGTTTAAAGTACGTCGTGCGTAAGTGATGAGAGTGTGAAAAGTAGACATTTCCCTATATTGTATTTGAATACATTCCAGCAATGTTTGTTGACTTGGCTTGTGTGTGTGTGCTTGTGTGTGTGTGTGTGTGTGTGTGTGTGTGTGTGTGTGTGTGTGTGTGTGTGTGTGTGCCATTTAAAGCAGTAACACTTACGGGTTACGGAAAAAATGCAAGCCTGCAAAAGTGTGTCCTGCAGCAGGAGCGTGGATATCTGAGCGTGCAGTTTGTACTTTGGTCTGTTTTGAACGGCTATAGCCGGATTCGCTTTGCCTTTAAGAGAACGATTGGAAATTTCAGACAAATAACAAGGAATATCTCGGAAGGGTTAACTGGAGGGAAAAGTTATATAAATTATTGTCACATGAATTTTTCAACTCAGTGTTCTAATGAGTGAATTTCGCATCTTCTAATTCAAACATTTACATGAATTTCTCATCTAAGACATTCAATTTACACTTTTGCATGAATGACGCTGCTTTTTTTTGTCCTAATTACCACTCTCAGAAGAATTTCCCACCTCACATTTCGGACACTCCGCGGCACGTGGAGGTGATTTTGCTTACTCAACTTTCTGTGAGCTGATGTCGTAGCAGATCTAACGATAGCAGAACTTGCTTATTCTGTAAAACAAATCATTGCAAAACAATATAAAAGAAAACTTTATTCCCCTGCCGATTGGATAATTTGAACCTGCTATGAGGCACGTGTGGGGTGTTTCGGCTTACACAACTTCCTGCGCGGTGATGACGCCGCTGAATTACCGATAGATGATGCTGCTGATTTTGCAAAACCTAAGCCGCTGCAAACTATATGTAGAAAGTTTATTCCTCTGCTGATTGGATCATGCGACTATGCAGTCCTTATGCTATTTAGACACGCATGGGTGTTTTTGCTTACACAACTTCCTGCACGGGAGATGATATTGCAGAATTAACGATAGAAGATATTGCTTATTCTCGAAAACATAAACCATTGCAAAGCTATATATCAAGAAAATTTATACCTCTGCTGATTGGATAGTTTGCCTTTGCATTTTCCGACCGTCCCAAACACGGGCGGGGTTTCGGTTACGTAACTTCGAGTATAAAAGGGGGTAGCGGAAGACAGCGCGCATGGTATTTTAAGTTAGGACAGATGGAGCAGGAAGACTTATCCAGATATTTCGTGAATGAGTACGATGTACCTATTCCCGATGATGTGCTACCCAAACCCGAGGAGGAAGAAGAGAACGCATCTGGAAATTTCGATGGTGACGTGAAATCCAAACCCGAGGAGGAGGAAGACTTATCCAAATATTTCGTGAATGAGTACGATATTCCTATTCCAGATGATGTGCTACCCAAATCCGAGGAGGAGAAGAATGCATCTAGAAAGTTCGGGGGTGATGTGGAATTTAAACCCGAGGAGGAGGAGGAGGGGAGAGAGGAGGGTGAGGTAGGAGATGATGAGGTAAGAGAGGAACTGCAATTTGATATTATAGAACATAGGCAAAGAACGATGAAAAAAATGTATTCTGGATACTCGGAAACGGATATAGTGGTGCGCTCTATACCTGACGGTGCAGATCCAAGGGAGTGGGTTCATGGTATGTTTCGGCAATTTTTACAATTTGTTAACGATAACCTGCTACAAAAATCACCAGGGTGGTTGGGAATATCCATAACGGATGGGCAACATCCCGATAGACCATTTAACATGAGTGTTCGAAAATTTGACCAGGTAGACCCGGATGTCATTTTGCGCTCTATTGAGCGAGTTATGCAAAGTAACAAGGACTTTTTAATGAAGGGGCCTCTTAAAATAAACTGTGTGTGGACGAAGGAAGTCCGGGGTTCGTGCTTTAAAATGTGTGATCAATGCAAAACGAATAAAGGAATAATAGAAATACGAAACGCAGACAGAATGTGTTTGGCTAGAGCAATAGCCGTTTGCAATGCTAAGATAGACCACGATGAAGCTTACCTCAGTATTCAGAGGAGCGAGTATATGCAACTGGACAGAGCAAAAGCTTTATGCCGGTCTATAGGGAAGGGAGATGAAATATGTTCCTTGGAAGATGTGAAAGCTTTCGAAGGCATCTTACCCGGGTATTGCATTACAGTGTTCGGAGATCATACCGGAAAAAATGTTTTGTATAAACCAAATACGCTTACCGATAAATGTATTGATATCATGTACCACGAAGGTCATTTTAATGCCATTGTTCAATTGCACAAAGCTTTCAAATGTCGTTGGCACTGCAGATACTGCAGTGTTCCATGTAAGGTCGAACAGGAAAGGCACAAGTGCGATAAACAATGTACTAAATGTCACCTTAACTACCATCCCAATATTGAAACCTACGTGCCCTGCGATGTTTGTAACCGGCAGTTTAATGGGCGGCAGTGCTTCGAAAACCATTTGAAGAAAGGAACCGTTTATTTTAAGCAGTTGTCCGTATGTGATGTTGAAAAAGTATGTTTAAAGTGCGATAAACTGTACAGTACAAGAAACAGAAAAACGCAGCACCAGTGCGGAGAGATATATTGTACGAACTGTAAGAAACACGTAGAGGGGAATCATCTATGCTACATTCAACCGTATAAGGCCTCTTTATCCAAGAAACCATTTATATTCATGTTTATCGACTTTGAATGTATACAGGATGCCGAGTATGCAGAAAATCCTGAAGTGCGGGTGCATGAGCCCAATTTGTGTGTCTTGTATCAGGCATGTTCAAAGTGTATTAACGAAAATGAAAACACTGTCTATTGTACGCAATGTGGCGTGAGGGAGTGGGTGTACAATAAGGACACGGTGAAGCAAATTTTAGAGCATGCTACGCAAGCTAGGTTTAAATCATGGGATGTAGTCGTTTTGGCCCACAATTTACGATCCTACGATGGCCAGTTTATTTTGAAACATATGGTGAGCACTTTGAAATGGGAACCCGAACTGATCATGAATGGAAACAGAATATATAGAATAAGATACTTAAACGTAACGTTTCTCGATACTCTAAATTTTATACCTATGGCGCTTTCGCGGTTCTCCAAAACATTTCAGCTTCAGGAGTGCAAGGGTTACTTTCCATATCTGTTCAACTCTAGGGAAAATCAAAGATATGTAGGACCAATTCCAGATCAAAAATTTTATTCGCCCGAAAACATGTTCGAAGCCGAACGTAAAGCTTTCGAGGAGTGGCACTCAAACATGGTAACCGATGGATACGTGTTTCGCATGCAAGAAGAAATAGTAAAGTATTGCAAGTCGGATGTTCGTCTGTTATTTTTGGGGGCAACAAAATTTCGAAAGGAATTCATGGCCGAAAATGGTATCGATCCTTTCAGAGAATGTGTCACCATAGCCAATGCCTGTATGAATGTGTACAGGAAAAGGTTTATGCCCATTAACAAAATTCCAATGATTCCGCAAGGAGGGTATCGCTTAGGCGATACTCAATCTCGAATAGCTTGTATATGGTTGGCGTGGTTGGAGCAGAAAAACTGCATTATTATTCAATATGCCTACAGGGGCAGAGAAATAAAAGTTTTGGGACACAAGGTAGATGGCTACAGAGCCGATGGATCTGTGTATTTATTTCATGGTTGCTTCTTTCATGGGTGTGCAAAGTGCTTTCCTAATCGCCATTCTAAAATATATGCTACGGGCGATGAAACCCATGCCTCTAGGTTTGAGAGCACCGAAAGGGTGACCAATAAACTAAGAAATGCGGGGTATACGGTGACGGAGATGTGGGAGTGCGAATTTAGAGCCATGATTCGGGAGGACGAAGATTTGGCAGCACACGTCAACCGTTTTGGCAAAGTTTTCCCCGAACCTCTCCATCCCAGGGATGCGTTCTTTGGAGGGCGCACCAACTGCACCAAAGTGTATCGGGAAGTGAGAGAGAATGAAAAAATGTTTTATTACGACGTATGTAGCTTGTACCCTTACGTGAATAAGACGAAACCCTATCCGGTGGGACATCCGAAAATTTACGTGGATAATTTTCCAAATATGGATGACATTGAAGGAGGTTTGATAAAGTGCTCGGTACTACCTCCTCAAAACTTATATCACCCTGTGCTACCCTCAAGAATTGGTGGAAAGCTCATGTTTCCCCTATGCCGCACGTGTGCAGAGGAAGAATGTCAAACCGAGTGTGAACACTCGGACGAAGATAGGAGTTTATCCGGCACGTGGGTGATTGACGAAATAAAGGTTGCTTTGACGAAGGGGTACCGGATATTGTCCATAGACGAAATTTGGGTGTATGAGATGATTAGATATAATCCTAATTCTGGGCAGCAAGGTCTCTTTGAGAAGTATGTCGTGCAATTCCTCAAGCTGAAAATCGAAGCCTCCGGCTGGCCCGCTAACTGCACCACGGAAACACAAAAACATACATACATTGAAAACTTTTTAAAGAGAGAAGGTGTCCAACTGGACAAGAACAGAATTGAATACAATCCTGGAAAACGAGAGCTAGCCAAATTGATGCTAAATTCCTTTTGGGGTAAATATGGACAGAGAGATAACCTCCCGACTTGCGAGTTGATCAAGAAATCCTCCCGCTTGCTGGAACTCTTAAACGATGCGACGGTGGAGGTGCAATCCTATATGCCTGCAACGGACGATATGATGTACGTGACGTGGAAGTATAAGGACATCGTCGGAAAGATCAACCCCACGTCCAATGTCGTCATTGCAGCCTACACTACAGCGCATGCCCGTTTGGTGTTGTATTCTTATTTGGACCGTTTGGGTGAGCGCGTGTGTTACTTTGACACCGATTCAGTTATCGCCACTTACACACCGGGAGATTGGATCCCTCCAACTGGGGCATATTTGGGCGACATGACTGATGAACTTGAGAAGTTTGAACCAGGGGCATACATAACGAAATTTTGTTCTTGCGGACCCAAAAGTTACTGTTTTGAAGTGTGGTGTCCAAACGAACGAAAAAAGCATGTAGTGTGCAAAATTAAAGGAATAACCTTAAATTCGGGAAATTTGAGAACTGTCAATGCCGACGTTATGGAAGATATAATTCTAAACGAACCCTCAAAATCTGTCACATTGCACGGAAAGCGAATTGCTCGAAGAAAATTATGGACAGTAACTACCGAACCCTATACGAAAACGTTTCGCATGGTAGTGAACAAGCGCGTACTTCAGGACAATTATGACTCATACCCATATGGGTACAAAAGGTTTCGAACCGAAGAAGGATAACCATGGTTGCTAAAACAGCATGGAAGAACCTTGGGAAATGCATGTCCAGGCCTACCTTCCGACCACGGTGATGGGTGAGGTGCAGACCCAAGGTCAATTTCACGGGGCGACACGCCGTGTACGGGAACGCGTGCGCGCGGGTAGGTGTACGCGTGCGGGTTAACAAGTCTGCTACGTCGCCCCGCTTCCCACCAGCTAGACAAGTGCGGCAAAGGTGCATACGTCTTACGGTTCGACTGGGTGTGTCAACAAGCGAGTACTTCAGGACAATTATGACCCTTACCCGTATGGGTATAAAAGGGTTCGAGCCGAAGAAGGGCAGTCATTGTTGCTAGAAGAGAGGAGGTGGACATCCTTTGTCCTAAAAATGAAATTCGACTTTAACAAAAATATCTCAAGTATTAGAGGAAGACGATGTTTCCATGTAATACAAACGAGCTGAAAATTCGGAAAGCATGTTGTCCGCCGAAAGAAGAAGGTGGTGCTGCCATGTTTAAGTCCAAAGTGATTAAAACTTCTAGAGCATTGGAAAGAGAATGAAAGTGCTCGGATGAGCTTCAAAAACATGAAACGCCAATTAGAGCCCAGGTTCACTTGTCCAGAACCGTCGAGAGGAAGGAAATGCACAAAAAAACCAATCGTAACGGGCATGTTTTGATTCCTGAACCATACATGAAACCCATCAATTGGCACGCCCTTCTTCGTGCCCTGCCACTCGATGATCCACAAATGTTCAAATGGGTCACTTCGGAGAAAACCAGCCCATATAGAAGAAGGAAGGCAAAAACGAAAGAGAGGCATGCTCAGGGCGAAAGAATGAAACCGATAAATTGGCATGCCCTTCTACCGCACAAACGGGGTTCTAGAACTGAAATGTTAGACCATCCGAATTCTCTTGCCGCGGAACCCGAGTATCCAAAAACGGATAAGACATCGGCTCTCAAAATTCCTAAAGCTAAAAACATAATCTTCCCCAGTATGATTCCTCAGCAGGAAGATGTTTTAAACGGAAGCGAGCAAATTATTCTAGACTCGGGCACGAAATTTAAGTGCGCCAACCCGGAACATGTTGTGGAGGATCCTTCCCAAAGAGAAGTCATTTTAGACTCGGGCAAAAATGTTGAGCACATGAGGTCAGAGGACATCCACTACATACCAAAATTTACCTTTCCGAGTACCATGCAGGTTGCTGGACCATCCCGATCGGGCAAGTCCACCTTTGTGAAACGCCTAATTGCCAATTCCGAGCAAATGTATGACAAACCCATAGGAAGAGTCGTTTGGTGCCACCCTCCCGAATATCCTCCAGACCTAGGAAACACTTTCGATCATTGCACGTTTAATGTATACACTCATGCAGGAATTCCACCCCTAGATACCATAAAGCCGGGATACCTCGTGGTGGTGGATGACTTAATGCTAGAGACCGACTCTACCGAAGTGTCCAATTTTTTCACTAAAGATTCTCATCACCGTAACTTTGGCATCATTTACATTCTACAGAATATATTCCCTAAAGGAAAACACTTTCGCACCATTTCCCTTAATGCCAATTACATCGTAGTGTTTAAGAACAACAGGGATAAGATGCAAATTGAAAGATTGTTTCAGCAAATGGAACCTCGAAATTCAAAGTTTTTATTGGAGGCTTTCCAAAAAGCAACGGAAAAGCCTCACGGATATCTGATTCTAGACTGCTCTCAATACACTCCGGATAAATATCGATATCGAACGGGCATTCTTCCCGAGGAAACGCCTTCATTCTTCGTTTCGGTATAAATACCCTTGATAGGAAATTTTTTCGGTTCATTATGAAGGCTAAGATACGCAAGCTCACTTCTCCTCTCATTGCGAACGAGTGTGAAAATCTGGTGGCTCTGACCAAGGCGAAACTTAAACTTAGAAAAAAGCTTCTCAAGCACGCTAAACCTGAAACAATTAAGGCTATTTCGGAATGTATTCACAACGTTTGTAACGGAAATGTACGCATATCTCCCTCTAGTAAGAGCCGTTTAAAAAGGCACAAAACGTGCTGGAGACGATTAGTTGATAAGAAGATCCCGCTGCAAAGGAAGCGAAATATTCTCGTGCAAAAAGGTGGATTTTTACCGGCTTTTCTTCTACCAGTGCTGGGTTCGATAGCAAGTGCTTTAGTTTCTAAGTTTGCGTAAAACATGAAGCATGCTAAGCAGATTGTGATGGTTCGATCCGAACCTAAGAGCGCTAAACGCCTTCATGTAATTGATAAGGCCATTTCTGATATTTCTAACGATATTTCCCACATCATGGATGGCAAAATGGCGCCTGAAAACAAATGGAATATTCTGAAATATAAGCTGGCTCATTACTACGATATGGTTTCTAAATTGAGACGTCCCGAGAACGATGGCGAAGAAGAAGCGCTTCCTTTGAAGACCGAACAGCCACAACAGCTAACACAAATCGAATTGGGGACCTCCAAAGAGAAAAAAATTAAAAAGGCTCGCACCATGACCCACATTTCCAGTCGTTACGGATTACGACCTCGAGCAGGCCTGGAATGGGAGACGCTACCCTAGAACGGATTTACAACCAAATTGATCACTATGCGGGCTTGGACACGGCCGACAAACTGCGCAAAGCTACCGGTCTTTCCAAATCTAGAATCGAAAGGTTTCTTCGAACCAAAGAGAGTTACTCGCTTCATAAACCGGCCAGAAAGCGTTATCCCACTAAACATTATGACATCACAAATATAGATGACCTTTGGGAGGCCGATCTGAACGTCTTGGATTCCATCAAGGCGCACAACGCTCCATATAGGTACATTTTAACGGTTATCGACGTTTTCTCTAAATATGCATGGGCCCGTCCTTTGGTAACTAAAACGGGAGAGGAACTGGTAAAAGCTTTCGGTCACATTTTCACCCAGAACCGAAGAATTCCCAAAGAATTGCGAACGGATAAGGGAACAGAATTTAAGAAACGAACTTTTCAGCAATTTCTCAGAAATCACAATGTTTCACATTTCACCACCAACAATAAGGTTAAAGCTGCCGTAGTGGAAAGATTCAACAGAACCCTAAAGGCCAAGATGTGGAGATATTTCACTCACAAAAACACGTATAAGTATGTGGACGTTTTGCAAAAGCTGGTCCGGTCATACAACAGTTCGTACCATCGCTCCATTAAAATGGCTCCACAAGACGTTTCGGAAGATAACATTCTTCAGGTATATTATAACCTTTATAAACCTTTGCCCATGACAACTCAAAGATTTAATGTGGGGGATTACGTTCGCATTTCCAAAGAGAAAATGACCTTCGACAAGGGATACGAACAAAATTGGACCGATGAAATATTTCAAGTTTCCAGAGTGATTAAAAGTTCTCCCATCGTTTACAAAATTTGCGATTTGGCTGGAGAACCTATCGAGGGATACTTTTACGCCCAAGAACTTCAACGCGTAAGCCGTCCCCTATCTTACAAGGTCGATATAGTTCTTCGATCAAGGGGTCGAGGTGCCAGAAGGGAAGTTTTTGTCAAATGGAAAGGTTATCCTGAGAAATTCAACTCGTGGGTAAAAGCTACCGATATATCGCTAATATGATTCGCAAGAGCTCCTTCTCCATCACGCTTACCAGCAATGCGTCCATGGATCACTTTTCCGACAACACCATCTCGCGCTTCTCCAATTACTTGCCCGAAAGATTGGTGCAGGAGGGTGAGTGGGAGGTGGCCCTTACCAAACTGAGATATCCCCTTCGGTTTTATAATTTAAGTTCCAACCACACACTCAGTGGCACTCACAAGACCTACTATGGAGACGGGTTGCACCCCGCGTATGCCCCGTTTACCGTGAAGCTTCAAAACGTCATAGAAAAGGATAGCGTGCAGCTTTTGTCTGCCATCAACAGGAGCATTCGAAACGAAATCAATGTCCAACAATTCTTTTTTGCCAAAGACGACAGGGTAAACGTGTACCGAGCCGCCATCGAAAAGGAGGAGGTAGCCGTCGAAAAAGAAAAAACCGGTAAGGAAACCACATTGCCTCAAATATCCGTCTCAAACGTCCTTCCCGAAGAAATCATTACCCCTCATAAATTAATACCGGTTTCCTCCTCTCTTTCTATTAGGCAGGATGCAGAATCTACTCCTGCAGACATTCAGCTCAGCGACCAACCACCCAAAAAGAAGAAGAAGAAAGCGAATGACGAAGAAGCAGAACCCAGGCGCGTGGTAACTTCCATGGTTCCATCGCCGATGGTTTGCAGAATGCTAGGATATTTACCACATACAGATGTGGTGCGCTCTCCCAAGGCCACCCACTTGATAGATCCCTACATGGGTTTTCCTTACGAAGTCTTCATCTATTGCAATATCGTTGTCCCTCAGCTCGTTGGAAGCTCGTTCGTCCAAGTGCTAGAGAGTACCGTCATCGTAGTCGAACCAGACGTCTCTAAACGTCTGTCGATGGAGCAGTCCTTCTTTCCCCAAAACTGGATTCCTTTACTTCGTCAGGATTTCAACGTCATTTCCATCGATTTAAGAGACGGTTTTGGGAATCTTATTCCATTCGCCGACGGATTTTCTTCTGCATTAGTTCTATCTTTCAGACCCAAAGAATGAACTCCAACGATTCCGTTTTTCTTCGCTACTATCTCAATCAGGCCAGCCACGGAGATCGCAATTTCAACCTTTACAGAGGATCTCATTTCCAAAAGGGCAGCGGTCTATTCAGTGCTCTTGGAGGATTATTTAGAACACTTTTCCCCCTCATTAAGAGCGGTGCCAAAGTGGTCGGAAAAGAAGCACTAAAAATGGGTTCCAACATTCTTGCCGACATTGCCACAACCTCTGCAACTCCTAAACAAGCCTTCCAAACCCATCTGAGAGAAGCAGGATCCAATTTAAAGCGCAAAGCCAGAACTAAAATCGATTCTATGATTGGGTCGGGTCGAAAGCGAAAAACGAATAAGATTAAACAAAAACCCAAGAAGATAAAAAGAAAATCCAAAGGCAAGAAGAAACAGTCTCGAACCAGACGCGTTCAACGTAAGGACATCTTTTCATCATGAATGGCACGGTTTTCATGAACTCTGAATTAGACTTCTTTAAAGAACTCCCCGTTCAAACCAACATCGAGGAATCACAAATTCTTCAAATTAATCCGCAAAATGCCATCTCTAAGGATTCTCCCATAACTTTTCACTACTCTTCCAATGCCGAAGATTATCTTGATCTATCCTACGTCGTTCTAGAGGTTTTTCTTCAGATTTTGCATGACGACCATTCTGTTCTTGCCGCCGACGAAAAAGTCACACTAGTTAACAATCCTCTCAACGCTCTCTTTAGCCAGGTTAACCTCTCTCTCAATAACGTCAATATTTCCTTGTCTCAGCAAGGTTACCCTTACAGAACCTATCTTGAAACTCTTCTCAACTACTCCTCTGACGTCATGAATAACCGCTTGCAAATGTCCCTATGGTTCAAAGAGACCGCTGGAAAGTTTGACGATTTTGACAACAATTTTGGTCTTAAACAACGTCTTGAATACACCAAACAAAGCAATACATTTCAACTCATGGGATGCCTATCCCACGGTTTCTTTAATCAGGATTTGCTTCTCCTCAATAACGTTGATCTCACTATCACTCTCACTCCATCACCTTCTCAATTTCATCTCATAGCCACAAATTCCTCGTTTAAGGGATACACAAAAATTATTGGTTCTCATCTTTATCTTAAGAGAGCTCGCCCCACTGCATCCATAAAGACGGCACATCAGGGGGCGCTCGCTAAAGCAAACGTCATCATGCCCTTCAAGGACGTAGACTATCAGGCTCTTAGCTTATCTGCGGGAATTACCTCGGTATCGTTTCCCAACGTTCTCGTTGGAAAGGTACCCAGGCGCATCACCTTGGCCATGACGACAGATAAGGCTCACTCTGGGGATATCACCAAGAATCCTTTCAACTTTCAACACTTTAACCACTCCTCTCTGCAACTCACTGTCAACAACCGTCCCGTACCCTCCCCCGCAGTCGTTCTCAACTTTGATAAAAATTTCTTTCTCCAAGGTTATCAAACTCTCCTTATTGCTCTCGCTAAAGTTTTCAATAACAAGGGCATCAATATATCTAGATCCGAATATCCTAACGGATACACCATTTTCTCATTTGATCTCACGGCTGACATGTCCGCAGATCGAAATTATATTTCCGGTCTACACCACGGTAATATCGGTATAAATCTCGAATTTCTTCATCCTTTAGCTGAACCTGTCTGCCTTCACGTCATCTCCGAAATTTACAGATCCGTTCAAATCGATTTCAACCGATCCATTCTCGTGATATGAATACCCATCAAATTCACTCCTGCTTGCGCAAATTCAAACCTTTCATAGGCGTTTTTGCTTCCGATCAAATTCCTAACCCATTGCTTCTGCCACCACCTCCCATCGCTTTGGTGATCAACACCGATCCAAGCTTTAAACCAGGTCAACATTGGGTCTGCATCTTCGTTTCCAAAAATGGTTATGGGGAATATTTTGACAGTTACGCTTTACCTCCTCTTCTTCCCTCCATCCTTCATTTTCTCAATGGGTATTGCGGTCCTAATTGGGAGTACAATACGCGGCGTTTGCAAGGAAACCGTTCCTCCACCTGCGGCCATTACGTAACCGCATTCCTTGCCTACCGATGCTGCCATGTTTATCCTTTCTTCTTCTTTTCTAAATTCAAAATTTCCGATTATCATTTCAACGATAAACTCATTTCTAAAACACATCGCATACGGTGTTCCTCCTCCTCCTCCTCTGCTCAAATATGTAGATCCCTCTCATCTTAAATACACGTCCGTGCGCTTGTCGCTCAGTCGTCGTCCAGCCTTCAACCATGTAAGTACTCTCCGTTCTTTTGCTCTCTCTCTCTCTGTCTCTTAATCATGTTTTCCATTTTCCTATTAAAATTTTTTTCATTGCAGGGCTCCTGTCCACTTCCTCAACGAGTCTCGTTCTAAGTGCATCTCCTTCTCTACAGACGTCACCATCTCTAGGTGCATCAAACCCGCATCTGTAACCTTCTCTCCCGAGCAGTGGATTCGTTTCGTCCAAGAACTTGGTCCAAAAATTGAAACCCATTTCAACTCTAAGCTACCATCTTCGAAGCATATCATCTCTGATTCCCTTTCCCTTCACTTCAAGCGTCTATTTGGAAAACCCGCCATCGTCTTCAAACCTGCTGGATTTTCCATTAACGAACAGGAATGGACAAGAATCAACGCGCTCAAACAGGAATGGACAAGCTTAAACAACAATCAACAAGACACCCTTTTGCTTTGATTTCTCCTACCCCCTCCTCTGCACTTTACCCTCCCCTCACACAGGAATGGACAAGAATCAACACGCTCAAACAGGAATGGACAAGCTTAAACAACAATCAACAAGACACCCTTTTGCTTTGATTTCTCCTACCCCCTGCTCTGCACTTTCCCCTCCCCTCACTTCGTTTCCTGTCGTCGTAGAGTAAAGATGCTGCGCAGTGTTCTCCGGGATCTCTGCAACAGAGGACAGACTCCTCACATTATCGGCGTTAAGGACCTTCATCAAAACATTCCTTACACCGTCGTCGGCGCCCGAGCTATAAACACTCAGTTTGGTTGGACAACTGTACTCAAGCTTAAGGACGGCAGGGAGGTTTTCCTACCTTCTGCCTACAGCGGCCTTGATGATTCCATGGCCCAACTCAACGCAGCTCCCTTCCTTATTACCTACAAAGGCATACAGCACGTTCCAAACACCAACAAATACAAAAAGCACATCCTCAACTTCAGCGAAATCCCTCCCTTGCCATGACTTGCACCACGGATTTCTTCGATATCGGTAAGTCCATCAGTATTTTCATGTTGTCTTTTTTCCCCCACCACCAGTTTTACCCTCATTCGTCTCCTTTCTTTCTTTTAGGGCATAACCTTATGGCCTGCATCAAGTTCTCCATCTTCGAACAAGTAGATGACCTTGGGAACTTCGTCACCGTCCTACCTTTTCATTTAATCTCCACCAACATCGATCGATTTGGAGCCTGCAAGATCGTCACCGTCCAACTCAACATCTCAAATGCCGCCATCATCAACATTCAGTTCGTCACTTCAAAAATATCACCGGAGCTCGACACTGATCCTAAATATCATTTATCCTTCGCCGACCAACCCATCCTTTCCTCAAACTCTACCTCCTTTCTTGCCCCTGTGTGCCTACCCTCTTCTCAACCTCACCTCAACTTCTCTCACATTCATTTCAAATGTATCACTGAAGAAGAAAATAACCAAAATCCATGTATCACCACTTTTAAAATTATATTTTTAAAATAAGATGACAAACATCTCCTGCTGTGAACTCCCCCCCCACCACTTCTTACGTGCTTTTCCGTCCCTCCCCCTACTGCCCTACATATAAATGCTCCCCTCCACGTTCATTTCCCCCCACCACTTCTTACGTGCTTTTCCATCCCTCCCTCTACTTCCCTACATAAACATGCTCCCCTCCACGTTCAACACTCAGTCTGTGGCAAGCATTCGTCGCCGTGGCATGTCGTTAGAACACTGTGCGGTATTACACTGCTCCTTCTGTTTCCACCCGACGTGCAGCTGCCAACTTCGTGGTCGTCTCACCCACCTGTGTCAGCGCTGCTACCAGGGATTCTACGAGGACCTCGCTGATCTCAACCGTCAGATTCAACAATTTCTCCGCACATACGCCCGTAGAAATAGCTCATGCCTTGCGGGTGCTTCTCCGTCTTCTTAAAGTTCATCGACAACGGCAGACAACTTCGAGTGCTCCTACCCACAGAACAACGAGTGCTCCTACAAAACGCAAACGTTATTTTCCAGCGTTACCCTCCAACTGACGTCGACGTCGTTTGGCAGCAACTTCCCATAGACGTACAGCAAGTGTGTGCACCATTCAGAAGGTGCGAGCAGCATTGGAACCTACCTTCTCATACAAACCATATCGACGGACCTCCACCGTTCGTTAAAAACTGCATTTTCTGCAAAAAGTAATTATGGACGCCCTACGCCAGCTTCAGGATCTATCAAAGCTGCGACATCCTCAGCGTCTCCTCCCTACAACAAAACGTGCCGTACCTAGTGGTAGGCGTCAGATCCATCGATACTATTCATGGAACCAAAACTGTTGTGAAACTAGACGACAACTCAGAAGTATTCCTACCATCCAGATTCGGCAAAGCCACCCCTGAACTCATCGAAAACCTAAATTCTACCCCTTTCTGCATCATCTACAAGGGCGAGGAGAAACTTCGAAGTGGATTGAAACGTTTCGTCGTCGACTTCACCAAAGCATAATCACTTGCAAAATGCTTTCTTCTTGTGCTCAAAGTGAGTCAAAAGCAGTGTGTGTGAAAAGTGGTGCCTCATCATCAGTGGACATATTTCCTTTATTCAATAAGCATTCAAAGAACATACAAAAACAATTTTGTAGCAAAAGAAGTATAAAGTGTAATATCTTCAGCGTCCTTTCCTGTAAGTAGTAGTAGATTTCGTATTTATCATTAGAAATAAAAGTGCATCCTGTATATGTATATTCTCAATAAAAAAAAAGAAAATATACCAAAAATGAATGAGCTGACCTAAGCAAAGCCAGAATCATCGACCCAATACGCTATTCATAGCTGGTCGACCTCCGGCTCTGCATAGCCCAATCAAAAACATTCTTATTTTAACCAATCAAAGCCTTACACGTCACTTCCTGCCTCCGTTTCAATAATAAGCTCACCTGAATTTCTTCCTTTTGATCCTTGGCTTCCCAACTAGACACTTGTCAGTCTCCATTCCCTCTCCTAAAGTCACGTAACCTTTATTCCAGTGTATTCTTAATAAAAATAAAAAAGAAAACACCTTTTCCCCCATTGCCTACCAAGGGGTGCGCCGGGTGGCAAATGCAGAGGGTCAAGTGCATCGGGGTGGTTAGGGGCATGCAAGGGGGTGCGTCCAGAGGGTGCACCTTCAAGGTCAAATGGCATGCAGACCCAATGTCAATCTCCCGGGGCGCCGCGCCATGTACGCGAACGCGAACGCGCACGCGTAGATCAGTTCGGAGGGTCCGGAGGGTGCTCGGGAAAGAGAAGTGCGTCGGGGAATGCTGGTGGTCAATGGGGTACACGTGGTTGCGCCTGGGGTGGGTGGCACATGCAGAGCGTGCGCGGGAGTACGTCAAAGAATGCGCAAAAGTGCCTGGGGGATGCATAAATTCAAGAGGGTGCACCGGGGTGCCCCCGGGGTGGGTAGAGAGTCAAGAGGGAGTGCGTCGAAGGATGCAGAAGGTCCAGGTTGCGCCTGGGGGATGCAGAAATTCAAGAGGGTGCGCGGGGGGAGTGCGTCGGGGGTGCGTCCCAGTCCATAGGGTGTACCATGACCTTCAAGGTCACATTGCATGACCTTCAAGGTCAAATTGCATGACCTTCAAGGTCAAAATTTTCAAGGTCAAATTGCATGACCTCAAAGGTCATTCAAGGTCAAATTGCATGAACTTCAAGGTCAAATTGCATGATCCAACACTTTACTACTGTCGTGCAACAGGCTGGATGTTGCACCACGATAATGCGCGGCCGCATGCTGCCAATGTTGTTGCTGAACATCTTGCAGAACTCAACATGACGTGCATCCCTCACCCACCCTGTTGTCCGGATTTATCCCTATGTGACTTTTTCTATTCCGTAACTTGAAGAAGCGCCTTCGTGGGAGGCATTATCAATCATCAGAAGCAGTGGTGAAGGCTGCGGAAGCGATTTTGAAGGATCTCTCAAAAATGGTTTTCAGCATGTCTTTGAAGACTGACGGAAACGCTGGGAAAAGTGAATCGCATTCAGGGGAGACTATTTTGAGAGGGACTATCAAAAGTATGAGGATGAATAAAGGTACCTTGTCAAAAAAGCAAAATTGTGATCATTCTTTATTGAACAGCCCTCGAATATAGTGACCGCACTTAAAGCATCCCCAGTCGGTGGGGTTTATATGGAAAAACGGTTCTTACCCCTAACCACAAAGTCACGAACATCTTAGGTTACACTTACCATTGCGAAGGGGTGAAGAATGTTAGGCACGTGTTTATAGCTGAAAATACTCAGGGTTGCCGTGGTTTAAAATAACATTTAGAAGTAAAAAAACTTCAAGCAGATTTCACTGTACGAACTAGTCATTTGATTTACTTATTGATATTTTGAAATAAATTTTAAATAATTAATGTATCCTATAACAATACATAATGTTACAACTCTTTATAACATGATACCGAATTTAAGGTTTGCCATAAGTAAAGAATCATGATGGATGTCAAAGGAATGTTGGTTCTTTGTGACAATACGGGCAAGGCCATTTAAGTCGGGGGGAAAGTTGTTATAACAAAAGCAATGTAAGAAACAGTGTCCTTAGCAGTTTTTTAAAGGGGCTCACTTGACTTGTAAGAATAGAGTATTCTTTGGATCATTCAGAATAGCATGACAAATCAGTTACAAGGAGATCTTTGGAGGAATGAAGAGTGCTTTCAGAAACTGAAAGTTACATAGACACCCACACGCGCAGCTGTGGTAATTCAAATATTTTTAGGCTGATGAGAGCAGTCTGAGGCGTGAGGGCGATTAGGGGCAGTCTTCTTGTTCTGTCTTGGATATTTGTTGGTATATATATATATATATATATATATATATATATATATATATATATATATATATATATATATATATATGAGGAACGAATAAAGTTTATCGAATAATAAACATTCTGGCGTCTGTAACTCTAAACAGGGCTGTGTGTTAACCCTTGCTCGCCACCATCTTCTTATTTTTGTATCAAACTTAACTGAAAAGAGATATATTACCTATGCTCTTATGGTATAGTACTCATGTTACCTACAAGAACTAAAAGCGTATTATTAACATAATATCCAAGGAAAGTTTAGTGAAACATCATTACAATTTTTAAAGGGTTTAATTACATCAGTGTGCATGAATTTGTGAGGGATATTTACTTGCTAATTAAAGAAGCACTTTGATTATTCTGGGAGTTAATCATTTATAAGCAAAGATTGCACGTTAGTGCTATGTTTATCGCAAACATGAGCCGATTTATCCTAAAACTTCTTCTTTTATTCTATGGCAGCTACAGGTGGTGAATATCTGTTGATTTAACAAAGCAGTAATTGCAACAAAAGGAAACAAGGAACTAGCGACTAAAGAAAAACTAGTGAGGAAGCTGTATTACTCTTTTTAAATGCTGGAAGGATTTTACAAGAATGTCTGCTAATTTTATAAGTTTGATAAAAGTTACCCAATGTAACTTTTTTGGGATGGGCTTGTGTTAAACGTAATTTAAATAACTAATCACTTATTTCCGCATACTAATTAAATGTCTTAAACGCTTTAGAACTCGAGAAAGTTTAGAAATACTGTTAGGTATATATTACAAGTATGAATTTAAATCATGTTAGCATATCTATGTTAGGGTCTTGTAACCGCAGTCAGTATCAGACAGCGATTAGGAGGCAAAAAATTAATAGAAATCTCGATATTGAACAAAGGAATATTAATCAATAAAACTGCTTTGATAAACCAATATATAAAGAAATCTTATTATATTACTATGAAATTAGAATGGTTAGGATGAAGAATAAAACAGCGGTTTAATTAAAGATTGAGGGGGAAAGAACATAATTTAATATAGCATGGTATGTCAGCATCAAGGCAAGGTAGGAAGAATACTCTGGTAAAATCTACACGCTGTAAGCGACAGGAAAGAGGACCGTTACCTTCTTTGTGTCAGAAAGGGTTGAACGTCTTGGAAGTATAGAGAGCTTGTACCAAGGAATGCATGGAGACAAAAAGGTTTCAGGGTGTGATGAGGCATGAAGGCCAGAAGCTCTTAGTTTACTGATGTGATAACGATGTATACCGTTACAAAGAGCCCAGGGTAGGCGCGTCCGAACTTAGGGTAGGCGTTAAGTAAATGAGTTAGATGAGGTTTGGAAACCAATGAACAATAAATCGAAATAAATCAGAAATCAATAATAAACTAAGATGTGAAAAATGGAGAGAAGGGTGAGCTAATTTGGTCATGTGATAAGTGAGAGTGGGGAGCAGAATTAGGTTCGAACTGAATAGCGAAGTCGAGGAAACTTCTTGCTACATCATACTTCAGAAGTCAGACCTGTTAGTGTCGGTCGGGAGAAGAAGATGTAATATCTTAGTAAAACTTACTTGCTAGATCGTCCTTCAGGAGGTGAGACGTGTTAGTGTCGCTCGGGAGAAGAAAATGTAACATTTAGTAAAAGACTTGCTAGATCGTCCTTCAAGAGGTGAGACGTGTTAGTGTCGCTCGGGAGAAGAACATGTAATCTTTAGTAAAATACTTGCTACATCGTACTTGAAGAGGTCAGACGTGTTAGTGTCGGTTGGAAGAAGATGTAATATCTTAGTAAAACTTACTTGTTATATCGTCCTTCAGGAGGTGAGACGTGTTAATGTCGCTCGGGAGAAGAAAATGTAACATTTAGTAAAAGACTTGCTAGATCGTCCTTCAAGAGGTGAGACGTGTTAGTGTCGGTCGGGAGAAGAAAATGTAACATTTAGTAAAAGACTTGCTAGATCGTCCTTCAAGAGGAGAGACGTGTTAGTGTCGGTCGGAAGAAGTAAATGTAACATTTAGTAAAAGACTTGCTATACCGTACTTCAAGAGGTGAGACGTGTTAGTGTCGGTCGGGAGAAGAAAATGTAACATTTAGTAAAAGACTTGCTAGATCGTCCTTCAAGAGGTGAGACGTGTTGGTGTCGGTCGGGAGAAGAAAATGTAACATTTAGTAAAAGACTTGCTATACCGTACTTCAAGAGGTGAGACGTGTTAGTGTCGGTCGGGAGAAGAAAATGTAACATTTAGTAAAAGGCTTGCTATACCGTACTTCAAGAGGTGAGACGTGTTAGTGTCGGACGGGAGAATAAAATGTAACATTTAGTAAAAGACTTGCTAGATCGTCCTTCAAGAGGAGAGACGTGTTAGTGTCGGTCGGGAGAAGAAAATGTAACATTTAGTAAAATACTTGCTATACCGTACTTCAAGAGGTGAGACGTGTTAGTGTCGGTCGGGAGAAGAAAATGTAACATTTAGTAAAAGACTTGCTAGATCGTCCTTCAAGAGGTGAGACATGTTAGTGTCGGTCGGGAGAAGAAAATGTAACATTTAGTAAAAGACTTGCTAGATCGTCCTTCAAGAGGTGAGACGTGTTAGTGTTGGTCGGGAGAAGTAAATGTAACATTTAGTAAAAGACTTGCTAGATCGTCCTTCAAGAGGTGAGACGTGTTAGTGTCGCTCGGGAGAAGAAGATGTAATCTTTAGTAAAAGACTTGCTAGATCGTCCTTCAAGAGGTGAGACGTGTTAGTGTCGCTCGGGAGAAGAAGATGTAATCTTTAGTAAAATACTTGCTATATCGTACTTGAAGAGGTGAGACGTGTTAGTGTCGGTCGGGAGAAGTAAATGTAACATATAGGAAAAGACTTGCTAGATCGTCCATCAAGAGGTGAGACGTGTTAGTGTCGGTTGGAAGAAGATGTAATATCTTAGTAAAACTTACTTGTTATATCGTCCTTCAGGAGGTGAGACGTGTTAATGTCGCTCGGGAGAAGAAAATGTAACATTTAGTAAAAGACTTGCTAGATCGTCCTTCAAGAGGTGAGACGTGTTAGTGTCGGTCGGGAGAAGAAAATGTAACATTTAGTAAAAGACTTGCTAGATCGTCCTTCAAGAGGAGAGACGTGTTAGTGTCGGTCGGAAGAAGTAAATGTAACATTTAGTAAAAGACTTGCTATACCGTACTTCAAGAGGTGAGACGTGTTAGTGTCGGTCGGGAGAAGAAAATGTAACATTTAGTAAAAGACTTGCTAGATCGTCCTTCAAGAGGTGAGACGTGTTGGTGTCGGTCGGGAGAAGAAAATGTAACATTTAGTAAAAGACTTGCTATACCGTACTTCACGAGGTGAGACGTGTTAGTGTCGGTCGGGAGAAGAAAATGTAACATTTAGTAAAAGGCTTGCTATACCGTACTTCAAGAGGTGAGGCGTGTTAGTGTCGGTCGGGAGAATAAAATGTAACATTTAGTAAAAGACTTGCTAGATCGTCCTTCAAGAGGAGAGACGTGTTAGTGTCGGTCGGGAGAAGAAAATGTAACATTTAGTAAAATACTTGCTATACCGTACTTCAAGAGGTGAGACGTGTTAGTGTCGGTCGGGAGAAGAAAATGTAACATTTAGTAAAAGACTTGCTAGATCGTCGTTCAAGAGGTGAGACGTGTTAGTGTCGGTCGGGAGAAGAAAATGCAACATTTAGTAAAAGACTTGCTAGATCGTCCTTCAAGAGGTGAGACGTGTTAGTGTTGGTCGGGAGAAGTAAATGTAACATTTAGTAAAATACTTGCTAGATCGTCCTTTAAGAGGTGAGACGTGTTAGTGTCGCTCGGGAGAAGAAGATGTAATCTTTAGTAAAATACTTGCTAGATCGTCCTTCAAGAGGTGAGACGTGTTAGTGTCGCTCGGGAGAAGAAGATGTAATCTTTAGTAAAAGACTTGCTATATCGTACTTGAAGAGGTGAGACGTGTTAGTGTCGCTCGGGAGAAGAAGATTTACATTTAGTAAAAGACTTGCTAGATCGTCCTTCAAGAGGTGAGACGTGTTAGTGTCGCTCGGGAGAAGAAGATGTAATCTTTAGTAAAATACTTGCTATATCGTACTTGAAGAGGTGAGACGTGTTAGTGTCGGTCGGGAGAAGTAAATGTAACATTTAGTAAAAGACTTGCTAGATCGTCCTTCAAGAGGTGAGACGTGTTAGTGTTGGTCGGGAGAAGAAAATGTAACATTTAGTAAAAGACTTGCTAGATCGTCCTTCAAGAGGTGAGACGTGTTAGTGTCGGTCGGGAGAAGTAAATGTAACATTTAGTAAAAGACTTGCTAGATCGTCCTTCAAGAGGTGAGACGTGTTAATGTCGGTCGGGAGAAGAAAATGTAACATTTAGTAAAAGACTTGCTAGATCGTCCTTCAAGAGGTGAGACGTGTTAGTGTTGGTCGGGAGAAGTAAATGTAACATTTAGTAAAAGACTTGCTAGATCGTCCTTCAAGAGGTGAGACGTGTTAATGTCGCTCGGGAGAAGAACATGTAATCTTTAGTAAAAGACTTGCTAGATCGTCCTTCAAGAGGTGAGACGTGTTAGTGTCGGTCGGGAGAAGAAAATGTAACATTTAGTAAAAGACTTGCTAGATCGTCCTTCAAGAGGTGAGACGTGTTAGTGTTGGTCGGGAGAAGAAGATGTAATCTTTAGTAAAATACTTGCTATATCGTACTTGAAGAGGTGAGACGTGTTAGTGTCGGTCGGGAGAAGTAAATGTAACATATAGGAAAAGACTTGCTAGATCGTCCTTCAAGAGGTGAGACGTGTTAGTGTCGGTCGGGAGAAGAAAATGTAACATTTAGTAAAAGACTTGCTAGATCGTCCTTCAAGAGGTGAGACGTGTTAGTGTCGGTCGGGAGAAGAAAATGTAACATTTAGTAAAAGACTTGCTAGATCGTCCTTCAAGAGGAGAGACGTGTTAGTGTCGGTCGGGAGAAGAAAATGTAACATTTAGTAAAATACTTGCTATACCGTACTTCAAGAGGTGAGACGTGTTAGAGTCGATCGGGAGAATAAAATGTAACATTTAGCAAAAGACTTGCTAGATCGTCCTTCAAGAGGAGAGACGTGTTAGTGTTGGTCGGGAGAAGTAAATGTAACATTTAGTAAAAGACTTGCTAGATCGTCCTTCAAGAGGTGAGACGTGTTAGTGTCGCTCGGGAGAAGAAGATGTCATCTTTAGGAAAAGGCTTGCTAGATCGTCCTTCAAGAGGTGAGACGTGTTAGTGTCGCTCGGGAGAAGAAGATGTAATCTTTAGTAAAAGACTTGCTATATCGTACTTGAAGGGGTGAGACGTGTTAGTGTCGCTCGGGAGAAGAGGATTTACATTTAGTAAAAGACTTGCTAGATCGTCCTTTAAGAGGTGAGACGTGTTAGTGTCGCTCGGGAGAAGAAGATGTAATCTTTAGTAAAATACTTGCTATATCGTATTTGAAGAGGTGAGACGTGTTAGTGTCGCTCGGGAGAAGAAGATGTAACATTTAGTAAAATACTTGCTATATCGTACTTGAAGAGGTGAGACGTGTGAGTGTCGCTCTGGAGAAGAAGATGTAACATTTAGTAAAATACTTGCTATATCGTACTTGAAGAGGTGAGACGTGTTAGTGTCGGTCGGGAGAAGAAAATGTAACATTTAGTAAAAGACTTGCTAGATCGTCCTTCAAGAGGTGAGACGTGTTTGTGTCGCTCGGGAGAAGAAGATGTAATCTTTAGCAAAGTACTTGCTATATCGTACTTGAAGAGGTGAGACGTGTTAGTGTCGCTCGGGAGAAGAAGATGTAACATTTAGTAAAAGGCTTGCTAGATCGTCCTTCAAGAGGTGAGACGTGTTAGTGTCGCTCGGGAGAAGAAGATGTAATCTTTAGTAAAGTACTTGCTATATCGTACTTGAAGAGGTGAGACGTGTTAGTGTCGCTCGGGAGAAGAAAATGTAACATTTAGTAAAAGACTTGCTAGATCGTCCTTCAAGAGGTGAGACGTGTTAGTGTCGCTCGGGAGAAGAAGATGTAATCTTTAGTAAAGTACTTGCTATATCGTACTTGAAGAGGTGAGACGTGTTAGTGTCGCTCGGGAGAAGAAGATGTAACATTTAGTAAAAGACTTGCTAGATCGTCCTTCAAGAGGTGAGACGTGTTAGTGTCGGTCGGGAGAAGAAAATGTAACATTTAGTAAAATACTTGCTGGATCGTCCTTCAAGAGGTGAGACGTGTTAGTGTCGCTCGGGAGAAGAAGATGTAACATTTAGTAAAAGACTTGCTATATCATCCTTCAAGAGGTGAGACGTGTTAGTGTCGGTCGGGAGAAGAAAATGTAACATTTAGTAAAATACTTGCTAGATCGTCCTTCAAGAGGTGAGACGTGTTAGTGTCGCTCGGGAGAAGAAAATGTAACATTTAGTAAAATACTTGCTAGATCGTCCTTCAAGAAGTGAGACGTGTTAGTGTCGGTCGGGAGAAGAAAATGTAACATTTAGTGAAAGACTTGCTAGATCGTCCTTCAAGAGGTGAGACATGTTAGTGTCGCTCGGGAGAAGAAGATGTAATCTTTAGTAAAGTACTTGCTATATCGTACTTGAAGAGGTGAGACGTGTTAGTGTCGCTCGGGAGAAGAAGATGTAAAATTTAGTAAAAGGCTTGCTTGATCGTCCTTCAAGAGGTGAGACGTGTTAGTGTCGCTCGGGAGAAGAAGATGTAATCTTTAGTAAAGTACTTGCTATATCGTACTTGAAGAGGTGAGACGTGTTAATGTCGCTCGGGAGAAGAAGATGTAACATTTAGTAAAAGACTTGCTAGATCGTCCTTCAAGAGGTGAGACGTGTTAGTGTCGCTCGGGAGAAGAAGATGTAATCTTTAGTAAAGTACTTGCTATATCGTACTTGAAGAGGTGAGACGTGTTAGTGTCGCTCGGGAGAAGAAGATGTAACATTTAGTAAAAGACTTGCTAGATCGTCCTTCAAGAGGTGAGACGTGTTAGTGTCGGTCGGGAGAAGAAAATGTAACATTTAGTAAAATACTTGCTGGATCGTCCTTCAAGAGGTGAGACGTGTTAGTGTCGCTCGGGAGAAGAAGATGTAACATTTAGTAAAAGACTTGCTATATCATCCTTCAAGAGGTGAGACGTGTTAGTGTCGGTCGGGAGAAGAAAATGTAACATTTAGTAAAATACTTGCTAGATCGTCCTTCAAGAGGTGAGACGTGTTAGTGTCGCTCGGGAGAAGAAAATGTAACATTTAGTAAAATACTTGCTAGATCGTCCTTCAAGAAGTGAGACGTGTTAGTGTCGGTCCGGAGAAGAGAATGTAACATTTAGTGAAAGACTTGCTAGATCGTCCTTCAAGAAGTGAGACGTGTTAGTGTCGCTCGGAAGAAGAAAATGTAACATTTAGTGAAAGACTTGCTAGATCGTCCTTCAAGAGGTGAGACGTGTTAGTGTCGGTCGGGAGAAGAAAATGTAACATTTAGTAAAAGACTTGCTAGATCGTACTTCAAGAAGTGAGACGTGTTAGTGTCGCTCGGGAGAAGAACATGTAATCTTTAGTAAAATACTTGCTACATCGTACTTGAAGAGGTCAGACGTGTTAGTGTCGGTTGGATGAAGATGTACTACGTTGGTAGAATTTAATTTGAAGTGGTCACCGTTGCAACTCAGTCTTAATGAAACAAACATACTACAAGATAATTAAACAAAATTTCACAGTCATCTGAGAATTATTGATTCTACTGGGAAACCAACATCTACAAACCCATTTTCCTGAGAAGAGAGCTCATAGCTCCAAATTTCAACAACAAAAACCCAAACAATTTAAATATTATGCGGTTTTTCAACTTAATGGTACTGAAGTATGCCGCAGTCTCCATATCTTAATTAGCTTACGCAAGTGCTAAACGTCAATAAGTATTAAACAGCATCAATGTATAAAACTGCACTAACTACAGTAAATAAAACACTAGCTTCTATAAAAATTAAGCTTAATTAACGCACATAAGAAGCATGTTTGCGCAGTCTTAGCTAATAGAAGCTACCGCAGTTCTAAGGGCACAAGAAACACTATTTCAACAGCGCTTTAACTTGGTGAACTTATTGAGAAGGACCACCCCATATGTATAAGGTTGGAAGACCCTTATATTTGCTTCCGTGTAGGGCTCTGTGGTCAAAAGTAAAAGCTTTGTTGCCGCATTTTGTAATTTACGTCCTTCAACGTCAAGTCATATCGGACGGTGAATGAAATTGGTGAAATGCTGCTCAAATGAGTCCGGGATCCATTGAGCTTAGAGCTACCCGAAATTCGTCCTTCAGGATAAGGGAAAACTCCGATAAAACTTATACAGGTAACTCACCCTGGCCGAGATTCGAACTCGGGACCTATTGACCGTGAGCCAGACACTTTACCATCTACGCTATCGAGTCTGGCGTGCTACATGAGATGCCATGAAGGCGGCTACTATACTGTCGCGAGCCGTTATTTACGATCGCTCGGCTAGTGTACACAAAGGAACTGATAGGCAGCTAGCGTTCACAAAGCGCCGACACTTAACGATAACGCCGATAAACAAGAGACGGATAGTTTATCACAGAGGTGAAAGACTTGCCGGCACAGATAGGATTTCACGTGTCTGGAAGGAGATAAAATATTCGGATTAGGTCATTAGATGCCTTGTTTATTCCAGAAACATCTAGTGATTGACAGAACAGTCTGGAATTCATGAATGGGTGTATAAAAAGAAGCCATAGCTAGTGATGAGTCAACTGTGTAACGAGCAGCGGCGGTTCCTCCATAAAGTTGCAGGTTTGCGCTACAGCCACTGATTCTAAATATACAACAGGTGTATTTTGCACATTAAAGCTGTACTTGTTTGCATTGTTTTATATACAAACATGTTTCAATTACGCTTATCGTTTGTAGCTGCCCATGACCGCAGAAGTCGAAATAAACAGTGATTAGCTGTAGGAGCCGCAGGTTTGCAGCGAAGAGTTAACCTAAGATTTCGCCCAAATGTACGCTCTCTGAGGGGGTTGCGGGAATGTGAAGAGATGGGAGTGGCTTCTTATAGATTGCTTAAATTGAGGTTTATAAACCTAGCTCCTCCTACTCTGAGCAACGGCTATAGCGTGACCTTCAGGCTTAGCTTCTGTGTGCTCTGCTTTTCGAACACAGGGAGAATTTAATTAAATGCATGGAGGTTATTCAGAAGAGAGCTCTGTTAAACAACAACGCCACACTTGTTCAGGCTTCTGGGTTTATGGCCACTTTGAAAGATTATAATTTTGTATTCTGGCTGTCTTTCTTCTACAAGATCATACCCCATGTGGACATTTTGTACAATCAGCTGCAGAAACGAGAGTGCAATGCAACATTTGCCATCGCCCAGCTAAACGCATTTGAAAGGGAAGTGCAAAAGGTAAGAAATGGCGTGGATATCGAGGAACACGAAGAAACTGCAATTAAGAGGAGAAGAATAGAAGATCCTGATGTGAAAAGAAGAGAAGCTCTTGAAGTATGTGACATTCTTAAAGAAGCAAAGGACAGATTTAGCTTCACGGGGCATCTGATAGCCTCAAGTTTGTTTCATCAAGAAAATTTCTAAGACATTTCCAGAGGATTCCCTTGGAGAAACAATAAGGTTCTATCCTTTTATCATTGGAACAAAAATTCGTACAGAACTGACTGTAATTTACAGTCGAGAGGAATTTCGTGGAATGTCCGGCGCTTTGTGCTTGATGAACTTCATTAAGGAAAACAATTTATGTGCTACATTCAGCGAATATGTCAAACTCCTCCGAGTACTGTTAACTATGCCAATGTCTACCGCTGAAGCAGAATGCTGTTTCTCAACTTTAAAAGGAGTAAAAGTTTTCCTTAGGAACACAATGTCACAGGACCGATTGTCAGCATTAGCAATGCCTTCAATTGAGAGAGATTTCGTTATTAAGATCAGCGAATTCAACGCAAAAGTTATCGATAGATTCGCCTGGTCTAAGGAGAGTAGAGCAGAGAATCTGTATAAATAGGTGAGTCAATACTACTCTGTATTTTATTTTTCATTTGTGCACCACCAATAATTTAACCCACCAGCCGCCACTGGTAACGAGAGTGTAGTTGTAACACGAGGGTCAGCTGTGGAATGTAAACTGAACGCTGTTTGTTATTGTCATCGCCTTTGGAAGACTGTGTATATGTGATGTAATGTTGTTGTGTGAGAATTGAACAGTATATTTCGACGGAAATAAAGAACTTTTAGAATTTCGGCAAATTGGACCTTTAATTCTACGAACCAACAAAGCCACTATACCAATACTTCCGATATGGCACCTTGGTCTTCGGAGTGATGATGATGATGATGATGATGATGATGATGATGATGATGATGATGATGATGATGATGATGATGATGATGTGTATAACGGCGTTCAACTACGGTGGTCATCAGCGCCCTTACAAAAACAAGTCATGGCAAAAGTCAGATATAAAAATTTCCAAAAACTATATATGTATAAATAAAACTATTAAAATTGCACACACACACACACACACACACACACACACACACACACACACACATATATATTTTTTAAAAAAAAGAAAAAGAAGAAAACGAAATATCAATCAAAACGTACTAAAAATTTCCTTCACTAAATCCTAAAGTCTAATCTAGAAAAGAATCTAAATAGCTTCTCCACTACTGCGTTATCGTCCGATAGCATTTCTGCAAAGCTGACCGGCAGCTGTTCTAAGGTCTGCTAGGTGAAAACACTCTAGCAGCACGTGTCGTACAGATAACGCTTCATTGCAAAACGGACACAGTGGTGCAGGCTCCTTTTTAAATAGAAAACTATGAGTAAAAAAAAGCAGTGTCCAATACGCAACCGAGCCAAATTCACCTCCTCGCGACGAGATGACCGACAGGAGGTAACCCAGGGAATCGGAAGTTCTTTGACAGATCTAAGTTTATTATTGCGGAGAGCTTACCACTCTTCTTGCCAGCAGGTTTGCACAGCTCCCCGCATAACGGCCCTAAAATCTTCTGATGTCACAGATGATACTCGAACCCTGGGCTTCATGGTAGCCGTCTTGGCTGCCGAATCCGCCATTTCATTCCCCCGCAAGCCTACGTGACCAGGTATCTATGCACACACCACGCTAACGCCAGAAGCGTGTAAAACTTCGCCCCACCACGTGATGAACCGACCCATTTCTCCGGGTGGAGGCTCTCAAGAGGGTGATGTTCATTACCTCCAATGACAGAGTGATAGTGAAGGTGACAGTGAGGCGAGAGGACCTACAGCTTTTACCATAGCCTCCGAACCACGTTGGGTACAGGGGACACTTCATATGTGCTAGACAGAGGTGAAAGTGCGGATATGGCCGATGTAAAATCTACAACCTGGGGCCGGAAATAGAACTCGGCCCTCAGCACGAGAGTCGAAAACGAAACCACTGGGCCACCCTGTCGCCCACAGACAGTAATACAGCACAGGTCTTTTTCAGATTGTCGACTTAATATTTTGACAGCTACAACGTTGTGCCTATATTTCATAACGTCTGTAATCTACCTATACTGACAAGTGGTTGTCAGCTGACTCCAAAGTCCTCAACCTGAATGTCGTTTGAACCAGTAAGCCAGAGCTTAACCATGCAGTTTACCCAGACTAACTTCTGTTCTCTGAGAACAGGAAGTTTCTCCTTCCGCCATTTTGTGATAATTTGAATTGTAGTTAAAATCCGTCTGCCACATCTGTCAGGTGGATGTTGGATACTTAGATATTTATACAAGAAAGGTCAATTCTTAACTTACCTATAGCAACTTGATCCTTCATTATTGTTGATATTCCGTGTGTCATTATGTCGTGCAGTTTGCTGCCCTACTGATCCTACCAATTTTCTTTAATGGGCTGTTTCATGCAAGTGATACAATCTTAATACGTTATGGCCATTTCAGTAGGAGATAATCTAGTTGCCACGCGGGCCGCTGTGTCTGCTCGTGCGTACACATCATTTTGCTTTTCATTGTTCCATTTAATTCCGCCCTTAACTAGAATGGTCGTATTAGAACCATTATAGCTTTCAAATGCTGAGGCGCATTGGCAACTATGTGAATGTTTATTATTGGAGTTCTGGAGTTTTGGAGAGTTTTATACATTAGTTTATACGTACTGGTGTAATCATACTTCCAGACATCCGGAAAGACCAGTAATAGCCTTGCACCAAAACCTGGAGTAGAACTGTGGAACTCTTGTAGGGTGTGACAAGCCAGACTGAGCGATTTGGATAAGGAGTCAATAGAGGATTTTATGAAACTTACTAATCTGTGTTTAGATCAAATTTGTTTTACTTTCAATGCACATGTTTTTTTAACCAATTTCAGGAGTAGCTATGGGTAGTCCCCTTTCAACCTTTCTTGCTGATCAATATATGAGTTTTTTTTTTTTTTAAATAGAAGTCACTAAAGCTTTTCCTTCAATTTTTAAAATATGGTGTAGATACGTAGATGACAGTTTTGCCATAGTTCCTAAGAGATATATAGATGAGGCTTTAAATATTCTAAATTCACAGGATAAAGCTATCAAGTTCACCATAGAAATTGAAAACAATGGTTACATCCCCTTTCTAGATCTAAAGATAATAAAAAATAACAATAAATTAAATTTTGGCGTCTATAGATAGTCAACTCACACGGATAACTATATAAAAAATAAAAGTTTTGACCCTATGTCACACAAATTTGCCGTTTTTAATAGTTTGATTTACAGATTGATAAACATACCTCTAAATGAAGAAGAATTTAATGCGGAATATAAACATATTATAAACACTGCTTTAATTAACGGCTTTAATACAGATTTTATAATCATAAGAGTAGAAAAATTTAAATATAAAAAAATGTTAATGATGTTTCCACTCTTAAAAAGTTAAAAAAAAAAAAAAAAAAAAAAATTATATTTTCAAACAATTTACTTATCCATGGGCAAATAAAAAGTTCCAACAAATTTTCAAAGAAGCGGGGTTAATACTAGCACCTCATAATAACTACAGTATAAAGAATTTACTACAGTTTTCTAATAAAGACAATATTTCAGACAGCAGAAAATCTGGTATTTATCAAGTTAACTGTTTAGAATGCGATAAGATCTATATTGGTAGGACCAAATGTAATTTAGAAATCAGAGCGAAGGAACACTTTAGAAATATTAAATATAGACAGACAGAGAAATCGGCAGTGGCTGATCATTTTTGGTCATATAATCATGAAGTAAATCCAGAAGTTAAACTATTGAAACAATTGAAAGAACCGATAGATTTAATGGTTTGGGAGAAGATATTTATTTTGAAAAATAAAGATCGCGTAATGAACTTTGATATCCCTCCAATAGATGTCCTCAATAAGTTTGTGTTGTCCCCGGTAGATGGCAGTTAGATAAGGAGCTATTCTTCAAACTCCGGTAGTGGTCAAGGTCAGTCAGTCAGTTAGATGGTGAGTGTCAAGCTGAGTGGTTGAGGATGAAGCAGATGTTTTGCTTTGAAACCGGTCCCAGGATTTAAATAAGATAAGTAAATAGTGAAAAGTGTTACTAGTGTTTAGTTATCATTGATAAATTAATTACACCTCCGAACTTCCTGTACCTACATTTCATCTCCATTATCATTTCATGTCATCTCTCATCTGGTGTTGTCCTTTACGGTAAAAGTGTCGGCGGGAATATCGGCGGTGCATTGCAGGATGATATGCTCTGAGTGTACACTTTCTCCTCCGGTGGGACGGACTCCGGTCTCCGAGTCTGTATAGTGGGTCCATGCAGGAAATAAGTTCACCAAGCCTGCCTGGTGTCTTTCTTGCTCAGGAGGCGGCGGTCCGCAGTCTACAAACCGGCCTTGTGACTTTTTCTGGGCCACGTAAGTGGGATGATGATTGTCCTGGACTGCCAGGGAATTTTTAAGTGACAAAATTTAAGGATGGCGCTCTATGTACTCCTTGGGGTCGGCCGCTGTGTGTCACCTCTCACTTCATCCTCCACCCTGGGAACGCCCTTCTTTGGGTATAGGTACCAAAGAGCAGTCTCGGCAGGGTGCCTAATCCCCTCCGTAAAATTCAATACAATCATAAGACAAGCAGCATCTAAATTCGGAATAACCTCAGAGAGAAGTAAAGAAAGGTGGTAAAGACAGAAACTAAGAAAATCTGTAGTACACGCATGACTTTCTTTGCTGTTGCGGAAACTATTATTACAATCTTATTACTCTTTGTAAGAAATATTACTCTACATCTCTGCTGAAATTAATGGATGTATTTTCCTGTAGGTACAAGGGAAATAATTACGTAAAATTAAATATTGTAACCTGCATCTAGTATCCATGACTCGGTATATATTTCCACTTATTTATTCACTTATTTATTTGTCTTTCTGTCCACCCAACCCTCCCGCCCTCCCCCTTCCATTCCTCCCGCCCTCCCTCCCTCCAAACACCCACCCACCCTCCCTCCACCCACCCAAACACTCACCCACCTATCCGTCCGTCCGTCCGTCCGTCCCTCCCTCCCTCCCTCCATCCCTCCATCCCTCCATCCCTCCATCCCTCCATCCCTCCATCCCTCCATCCCTCCATCCCTCCATCCATCCATCCATCCATCCATCCATCCATCCATCCATCCATCCATCCATCCATCCATCCATCCATCCATCCATCCATCCATCCATCCATCCATCCATCCATCCATCCATCCATCCATCCATCCATCCATCCATCCATCCATCCATCCATCCATCCATCCATCCATCCATCCATCCATCCATCCATCCATCCATCCATCCATCCATCCATCCATCCATCCATCCATCCATCCATCCATCCATCCATCCATCCATCCATCCATCCATCCATCCATCCATCCATCCATCCATCCATCCATCCATCCATCCATCCATCCATCCATCCATCCATCCATCCATCCATCCATCCATCCATCCATCCATCCATCCATCCATCCATCCATCCATCCATCCATCCATCCATCCATCCATCCATCCATCCATCCATCCATCCATCCATCCATCCATCCATCCATCCATCCATCCATCCATCCATCCATCCATCCATCCATCCATCCATCCATCCATCCATCCATCCATCCATCCATCCATCCATCCATCCATCCATCCATCCATCCATCCATCCATCCATCCATCCATCCATCCATCCATCCATCCATCCATCCATCCATCCATCCATCCATCCATCCATCCATCCATCCATCCATCCATCCATCCATCCATCCATCCATCCATCCATCCATCCATCCATCCATCCATCCATCCATCCATCCATCCATCCATCCATCCATCCATCCATCCATCCATCCATCCATCCATCCATCCATCCATCCATCCATCCATCCATCCATCCATCCATCCATCTATTTATTTATTTATTTATGTATTTATTTATTTATTTATGTATGTATTTATTTATTTATTTATGTATTTATTTATTTATGTATGTATTTATTTATGTATTTATGTATTTATTTATTCGTTCATTCATTCGTTCATTCATTCATTCATTCATTTATTGTTTGCTTGTTTATTTATTTGTTTATTTATTTGTTTGTTTGTCTGTCTGTCTATCTATTTATTTGTTTATTTATTTCTCTGTCTACTTATTTACCTATTTGCGTATTTATCTTATCCTACCTTACCTTGCCTTACCTACCTATTTATTCATTTATTTATTATGCTTCAAACCAGATCACTGTGTGAAATTCCGCTCCTATTTCATGGACAAGAGCTTGAAACGTAACGTAACCCATGACTTAGTAGTTCAAAGTGGGTCAGAGCTTGCCAAGCTGACTGCCGCTCACATATGTAAGATAGAGATCATCCAACAAATACGGGGATGAGATGGGGTCAGCATCTGAACACCCCAGGTGGATAGTTGGCTTTCTTGACCGGATTCGCCACCTATCGTAGTTTCTCAATTTCTTCGCGAGGCTGATTGGCAGCGGTCCTATACTTGGGACTAAAAATCCGAACACCCAAAGTGGAACAGAACACTGACGCATTACGTGGTAGGAAACCAAGATACAATGTCCTAGTCCACGATGCCACGACGCAGGAGGGTACAGTTTACTGGTTTAGCAAAAGTCATTGAAAACGAAGAGGACTTAAGAAACTATTCTCTTAAAATGGAAGATAAACAATTCATTTTATATCAGAATATCTTAAACATATGGTATTTTAGTCAAAGTTTTGATACATAATTGTGAAAACTGAAATTTGAAAACATTTTCAGAGTATGTGGTGGTTTGCGGTGTTCGTGAAGTAAACATAAACTTAAACATTAAATTTGCCATGCAACCCACGGACATAACCCACAGAGGAAGAGAGCGAGAGCGAGACAGAGGGAATGAGAGCACCATTTTGTTACGCGTTTGTTTTCTTTTCCCTTTTTTTTCCTATCTTTTTTCATTTTCAGTTCAGGTGTGTCACTCACTAAGTGTAAATTTGGTGAAATCTCCATATCAGACTTTAAGTTAGAATACAATAAGTTGCAATTATGGAAGTCATAGAGAAATGTTTGGCCACGGATGGAGAATATTTATTTCAGAGTATCATTCCTATTGTGTAATCAAGACTCCAGTGCTTCAGCTATATTCCTTTTAAATATAATCTAAAATACTGGTTGGTTTAATATTGATGAACATATCAGGGCTGATCAGCAAATACTGAGACCTATTTTTTACTGTAGCTTCCGTGATAGTTCCATATCTGTAACATAAATATTTGAAAAGAGCGGGGTTTTATGTATAGTTTTGTAAGGCGGCACCACTCTCGTATTGGTAGGTTGGTAGTAATGCTCTAGTTTGTAGACCCTACGTGCATTTCGCATACCAAACAATGGAGGTGAAGCGAGAGGAGTAGTACAGCGCAAATTCTGTTTTCGTTTAAACCATACAGCCACCGAAACTGAAGCAAGCGTACAGTGAAGATGCACTACCTCGTGCAATAGTGTTTGGGTAGTTCAAGGACTTCAAAGAAGGTCGACTTGTCAGTGTTAAAGAAGGTGGGCCTGGTGTTTCGGCTTCTGCTGTGACTGAAGTCAACATCAACACAGCTGCTGTGATTGTCCGAGAGAATCGGCGTATAACATTACTGTGACTTTGTGGGTTCGTGAACTTAAAAGTCCAACTGCACAAACTCAAAATTTTCTTTATTTCCACCGAATTACAGTTGGAACACTTGACGATTACACAGAATTACGTAGCGCACACAATTACAATTCACCAGTTCGCCTGGCACAGGACCACTCTACACTCACAATTACGTACAACTCCTCTAATACACGTACACAGTCTTCCGGTCCGTTCACTCAAACGGCGCTCCTCACGGCTGCTCGCCAAGAACTGAACTCTCTACAGCCCGTCGCGTTGCTTATATAAGACCAACTGACCTATCTAGAAGGTTCCCGGTTAGATGAAGTATCCCGACTGCTCCAGACTCTGGGGGAGGGGAAACAGATGGCTAGTGATGCTTTTCCAAACATCCCCTCGTTACCGCCACAAGATGAAAGGGTAGACGTGGCCTGAATGCCTCCTGCCGCCCACGCGGCAGCTAGCTGGCCGTGCCTTCCGATAATTAGGTGACATTACGTAGCTTCAGTGAAGTTTTGAGAATTGCATATAGCAGAGTGTTTACTGTGCAGGACCATCTCCATATGACCCGAGTTTGTACTCGTTGGGTGCTACGTCTGTTGACTCCCGAATAGGAGTGTGAATGGAGACACCCAGTGAGCTGCTGCGTCTCTTTGCTGATGGAGGGGATGCATTTTTAAATCAAATATCACCGGCGATGAGTAATGGCTGCATCATTATGATCCTGAAGGAAAACAAGCAAACACAGTGTGGAAATCGCCAGGTTCTCCAACACCAAAAAGGGCAAAGTTGTTCCATCTGCAGGGAAAGTGATGATGATCACATTTCTTGACTGTAATGGAATGATTTACCAGCATGCAGTTCCCCCTCACACTACTGTTACAGCAGCATACTACACGTCAGTATCGGCTACACTGAGGAGGCACATTGCAAAAAAACGGCCAAAGCTTTCTCGGACTGGGAAGCAACTTCATCATGACAACGCACGGCCTCACGTCGCAAAACAAGTCATGCAGTTTCTGGCTCGATTCAACACTACCTGTGTAGCACATCTACCTTATAGCCCTGATCTTGCAACCTGTGACATTTTTTTCTTATTCAGATTACTAAAGATAAAGGTTAGGGGTATTCGATTTGAGAACTCTGAAGCAGTGCTCAAGAAAAGTGAGGCGATTCTCAAGGACCTGACAAAAAATGGTCTGCAGCACGTATACTGTAAGGGAGATGTGTCCTCTTCAGCTGCCGAGGTGCGGGCGCTGCGGACCCTTAGCACTCGTGGTACCTCTCACGCTACTAGAGGAACATCGGGCCGAACATTTGAGCCCCTCCCTGAATGGGAGTTCTTCTGATTGGGTTGAACTCGAGGGGGCAATGTGTTTCCGACACCCACGGGGAATTGGGTACCTCCGGCCAGGCTACGGCTACCCGGAGGAGGTAGAAGGTTGCCTCATAAGTCCCGGGTACTAGCCTGCAGAGCTAGTAGAAGGTGTGCTAGATCACCAGGTGGCCCTACCGAGGTTTTCGGTAGTCTTCCCTGCGGGGTTGACGCGCGTAAGTGGCGTATCCACTTCCATCCCGTTTTGACGTGGTAGTCAGCGGGGGAAGGGCCTCTTAAGGAATCAGGTATTGCCGGGTAGAAAGAGGCCCGGGTTTTAGGTCCTACGGTTCAGGACTAATGGGAGTAATATCTCTGCACATAACTATTCAACGACTGGCAGAGACGCTATAAAAGGTGCATAGAAGTAGGAGGGGACTATGTAAATATTGAATTGCAGTAATAAACACCTGTGAAAAAATCAGTCTCATTCTTTGTTGATGAAGGCTGCGCCGTGGCTCAGTGGTTAGACCGCTTGGCTCTCACCAAGGCGGCCCGAGTTCTATCCCAGGCGACCGCAAAGTGAGATTTGTGGTGCACAACAGGGCGCTGGGGTGGATTTTCTCCGGGATCTCCGGTTTCTCCCGCCATCTCATTCCACCGGTGCTCCATCTTCATTTCATGTATCATCAGTGTCATCGCCTGCGGTGCCGTATGTAGTAAAAGCGGGCGTTAAGGCACTGGGAGGTTATTTTTACCCAGATAGCACTAGTTTTTAACAATATTGAAATATAAGTATACAAAAAATGAACATTGCAAGAAACTCAAATTTAGTATGATTATGGTATAAGGATGTATTCATTTAAGGACTGTATAATATTTACATTAAGTTCATACAGATCCTTGCAAAAGGGGCATAAGGTGCTCTGTGTGTCCTGAAAAAAGTATTACACCCTATACCTCAGGTCTAGGTTCCTTGTAGGAATTTAAAGCTATAGGCACTAATCTTTTTCCTAAATAACATAACACACAGTTTTACTATCCAAACTAAATAGAAAGCATACACAGTTTATACTGTGCACATAAAACATTATTTATTTGGGTTAAAAAAAAAGACATAATATTTTAAGGACTAAATTTTATTTTCCCTCCATTTTAAAAATCATATGAATATAAAAGTTAGATTAATGTGTTCAGGGAACATGAAAAAATAAACACTAAAAATTTTGTATCAATATCTTTTATAGTTTCTGATAAACGTGCACCTAAAGTATGACAAATCAAGTTTTTGGGAAATCACCTTGGAAGATTAAGCACCATTCTTTTTAAATTATACGTACTCTCAAAATATGCCTGCTCCATATTCCTGCACAGTTAGGTTTTCTTCATCTTTTCTTTTGCTTTTCTTGCGTCTAGCTCTACTTTCAAGCAACTGAACTGGGTTTTTCTTTCTTTTTTTGTTTTACCTCTGAGAGTCGATGCTCATATTTTTTTAGATATTCTGCCCTCATATTTTCACCAACCTTTATACCCAATTTTGTCATTACTTGATGCCTACCACTGCACCCATCATTATAACAAATATCACTATCATATGAGCTGAATCTTTCCTGGCGGCGTATATGTTCTAGACGTTCTCGGGCTTCGAGCCAGGTAAGCAGTACACACCGCCCGTCGCTACTACTGATTGCATGATTTAGTGAGGTCTTCGGACCGGTGGGCGAGGGGGTACTCCTCTTCGATTCCACCGGGAAGATGCCCAAACTTGATCATTTAGAGGAAGTAAAAGTCGTAACAAGGTTACCGTAGGTGAACCATCGGAAGGATCATTAACGGTATCTCCACCGGAGAACCTAACAGAAAAGGAACGAACCGGTGGGCTATTGGCCCCCGGTGCGTCGGGGATGGGCACGGAGGAGAGAGTGGCCTGTGAAATGCCGGCTGGTCGCCGGTAGGCACTCCCGGGCCCGCCAAGACGTTACCAGTTCCGAATTGATAACCGGACGTTCAAGCAGTTCTCGGTATCCGAGCTAAGTTGCTGCTGCATCCTCCGCTAGTCGGAGGTAGGCGCTGTAGCTGGGGGGTCCGGCCGTTTTCGACGACCAGGATCCTAGGTCTTTAAAGATCTTTTGGCGCCAGAGAACCGCTATGTATAGTTCCCCAACCTTCTCGGGTTGGGGGAATGTAGCACTATATATTGCGAGGATTTCCTTGATAAAATAAAGCCCGAGACCTGACGCGACCGCTAGTGTTCTCCCTCTGGGAGGGCCATAGGCGCGTAAATATCGATACGACCCTGAGCGATGGATCACTCGGCTCGTGCGTCGATGAAGAACGCAGCAAATTGCGCGTCGCCATGTGAACTGCAGGACACATGAACATTGACAATTCGAACGCACATTGCGGTCCTTGGATTTTCAATTCCGGACTACTCTCGTCTGAGGGTCGGAATAACTCACTGGACCAGGCCGGGGCGGCTTTGCTTACTATAATATTTGCTTATATGAAGAGAAAGAGAAAGAGAGAGAGAAGGAGGAGAGAGGAGAGAGAGAGAAGGAGGAAGATGATGAAAAAAGCAAAGTTACGCTCCGATAACCTGTATCCGCTTTGGAGGCACGGAGGCGCTTCGCGCGCCCCGACGCTTCTCAAACCTTTCAGGAGCGGGGCCGACACACTATGGGTGGGCTCGGAGCTTGGGTTTTTGATTTCTCGCTGAGTATATAGATATGGGTCACCCCAGCCCTAAGTCATTCAACATCCTGAAGATGGGAGAGATGTATGCTCCCGAAACGTCGATGTCTCAACATCTGCTTACCTGGTTCGAAGCCCGAGAACGTCTAGAACAACACCATCATATTCACCAAGTTTTAAAGTTTTTGGCCCATCATGCACAGTTTTTGTAATTCTTTTCCGTGTTATATGATGAAAACTTTCATTGGGGTTTTGGGTGCAAAAACACGGCTAAAGAAGCCGGAGGTTGACCATAGAGAAATAAACGATCGAAGCAGCAGGAAGCAGAATGGCCAACACGTAAATTAACATTTACCACATGTTTCTAAGTGGGTTAGTTTAGAAATTTCAAGCTTTGTAAGTATGCTGAGTGAAATATGTATGCAGAAGATCAGAAACTGGGCGTGTCATTGCGCCACTATCTTTAAATTAATGGATTAAAGGACTTTAATACCAGCTATGTTAAATGCATCATTTAAAACCTGAAGAATTATATAATTTGTAACACTAAAAACAAAAAATCAATATTTTGGTAGCCCATCGACCTCCCAGTGTCCTTAAACACTACACATTTCTTTGTTGATCAGCCCACGTAGAATTCAAGAAAGAAAATTAGTGCTTTCACCGAATAGAATCACTGCCTCAGAAAAATCAGAAAATCACAAAGCGTAATCTTAACAGCGTGTGCTAGTACAAGACAAAATATGTAAACACGGACGGATCTGTAATAATCTATGAGGATTTAATTTTGCTATCCATTAGTGCATTTATTATGCCGTTTGTTAACAGTTTTAGCTTAATAAATCCTTTGCTTTTAAGCTACACTACCAGTCAGAAGTTTTCCATCACCTTAGAAAAAAGCCTAAATACTTTATTTCTATGTACAAGCATGACGTGCAAATTAAACTGCCGAACAAAATTAATATTATCTTTCTGTAGTATTAAGTAGAATACAATATGGTATAGATTTTAGGATAGGAATTTGGGACTATTCGTCGTTCATTTGTCTCCATCTTAATCAGCCACACGTTCGGGCGCAATTTGGTACAGGATTTTCGAAGATTCACATCGAGAAGCCAGAAATAACAATTTCGTTGTACTTTGATTTGTTTCTTGATGATTGTGTTTGATTAAATAACAGTCATCAGAATCTGTGTTTCAAGGCGTGGTTCAGAATAAAGTTTCAGAGAAGTCAACTTTTGTAAATATTTAATTGTATTATTTAGATTACATTTTACTTGAACTTCCCTTCCCAGTCACTTCCAACATATCGATAAATTCTTACTTTGTTAAATTTAAACAGATTCAAACTATTACTTAAATGTTCTTGATCTTTCACCTCTATTCATCACACTCCACCATTACAAAACATATCTCCCAAGATTATTGATTTTTCGTAACTAACGCTACTCCTATCTTAGTTTTGTGATTGGCCGATTTGATTCCACGTCACAACATGACGTCATACAATTATTACTACGGTCAATCACAAAATTACATATATTTTTATTTATTTAAATTACTACATAGATTCACATATTCGTCTTTTATAAATTTATAAACTTTTCATAACTTTTCTAAATATAACTCGAAACTACTGTTACAATTTTAGCATTTTCAAAGGAACTACTCTTTGCTCTCAGAACCACTGCAGAAATTCCTAGTATTCCGGAGGTGAGATTCTGTAATATTTTTGCAGATATTTCACTCCATAATGTCTGTAAATTACTTCACAGATCTTCAACTTTTAGATTACCTCAGTTTTCTCACATCCATAGGAGCCCAATGGGACTTAAATTAGGTAAATGATTTGATCAAATCATATTTTCCAGTTCCTCACATTGCTCCGTTCTATTCAAACAACCTCTACACAACTTAGAAGTATATTTCGAGTCATTGTCCTGCTGCTGAATAAACCCACGACCAATAACTCTCTTTACCGAAAGATCAGCGTCTTTTTATCAGTATCCTATGATATCCTGCCATTTTTATTGCTAAATAATTCTCACTAGATCACCTGCAAAATAAACCTACACCATAACCGACCCTCCAACAAGCTCCGTCGTTGTCATCGCACATTGACTCTTCATACGTTATCCTTTATCAATGAAGTCGACGCGCTGGGGCGGGTTTTCTCCGGGATCTCCGGTTTCCCCCACCATCTCATTCCACCGGTGTTCAATCTTCATCTCATGTATCGTCAGTGTCATCGCCTGTGGTGCCGTATGTAGTAAAAGCGGGCGTTAAATACTACAAATTTCATTTCATGAAGTCGATGAAAAAACCTTCGACGATGGCTTCCAATCACTTTAACCTAAGACTCGTACGTGAATAACATCTTGGACCATTGCTGAATGCTCCAGTTTTTATGTAGCTATACCGTTCTTTATTGCATTTGCGTAATATACGAGGGCTTTTAAATAAAGAATGATCATAATTTTTACGGACATAATTCAATCTTATTATATTATGTTAGCTTAATGTGAAGCAAACACGCCGTAGTAGTTTCATTGTTGGTACTCCTGGTTCTCGCCTGTGAGATCCAGGCAAGTTCAGACATGTTCAGTATCGCCTACTGCTGCAAAGGAGGTAACATGCAGTTAAAGTTGATGTTAGAGGAAGATCCGGAGTTTCTCTCAAACGTAGTCACTGCTGGTGAAACTTGGCTACATCATTTGTATCCTGAGAGCGAACAACAAAGCTCAGTGTGGAAATGTCCTTCATCACCAACCCCCCAAAGAAGTCAAAAGTGGTTGTTTCTGCTGGGAAAGTTATGGTCAACTCATTCTTTGATATTCATGGAATGGTTTATTAGCACGTTGTACCTGCATACACATCAGTAACTGGATAATACATTGATTTAACGACAGAGGCTCTACTTCCATTAGTTCTGGACCCGTAGGACCAAAGACCCGGGCGTCGTAATACCTCGGAGCGATAGAACACTCCGGGGGTCTTTCCGTGGGGCAATACCTTGCCGCTCCATCGACTACAACGTCAGACCGTTAGAAGTGGATACGCCACTTACGGGCGGCAACCCCGCAGGCAAGACCACCGAAAAACAAGGAGGGGCCGCCTGGTGATCTAGCACACGTACTAGCTCTGCAGGGTAGTACCCGGGACTTATTACGCAACCCTCTACCCCCTCAGGGCAGTCTTAGTCAGCCAAGGTACCCAATTCTCCGTGGGTGTCGGGAACACATTGCCCCCTCGAGTCCAACCCATTCCGAAGAGCTCCCCGACAGTTGAGTCCAGAGGTTCTACTCCCATTAGCCTTGAACCCGTAGGAACAGGACCAGGGCCTCTTTCAACCAGGGAGTTATCCGAGCTGTCCCTTAAAGGGCGCCCGGCATCCTCCGTGGGGCTTTCCATAGGGCAAGACCTAGTTTCCTAACAAGCCCCCCCATCTGGTCCTAGGGACACAAGACGGGATGGAAGTGGATACGCCACTTACGCGCGTCAACACTCAAGGTGAAGACTACCGATATGACCTCGGTGGGGCCGCCTGGTGATCTAGCACACCTTCTACTAGCTAAGCAGGCTAGTACCCGGAAACTTAATGGCTTCCCTCAACCCCGTCCGAAGACGTACCCAATCTCCCACGGGTATCGGGAACACACTGCCCCCTCGAGACCATCCCAATCCGAACAACTCCCGAAGGAGGGTCTCGGCTGTTCGGCCCGAGGTTCCTCTAGTAACGTCAGAGGTACCACGGGTGCTAAGGGTCCGCAGCGCCCGCACTTTGGCAGCTGAAAGGGACGGATCCCTTCCCCTACGGGACAGCTCCCCTACAGGAGGGGCTCGGCAGTTCAGCCCGAGGCTCCTCTAGTAACGTCTGAGGTACGACAAGTGTTAAGAGTCTACAGCGCCCGCACCACGGCTGCTGAAGGGGACGGATCCTCTCCCCTACAGCGATGTCCTTAAAACATAGCAAGTCCGTATCAGGAAGACCATATTTTCCTGAAGAGGCTGGATGCTGCACCACGATAATGTGCGGCCGCATATTGCCAATGTTGCTGCTGAATATTTTGCCAAAATCAACGTGAAGTGCATCCCTCACACTCCCTATAGTCCGGATTTAGCCCCATGTGACCTTTACCTACTCCCTAACTTGAAGAAACGCCTTCTTGGGAGGCATTATCCATCATTAGAAGCATTGTGATACCGTCCCTGTTAGGCATAACATTGTAATAATAACCGCGAAAGTCTTATTAAACGCATAATTAAGGGTGGATAGATACCACAATATGAATTAAACAAAGTTATAATAAATTTAGAGCATAATGATTAAATATACAAGTACAGAAACTAAACAGGCAATCCCGATAGATATATATTATTGAAAGCAGAAGAACCCAACGTGTCATGAGAACGAGGAACATGAACACTTTCCCTCACAGGTATTTGCTTTGTGTTCCTAGCCGACAAAAGGTGGCATTGTTCAAGGCTAGACACTCGTCGCTAGCCCATGTTTGGGTCCGCACATGATACGTGACGAGAGAATAGACACTGGGATTTAAGATACACATTTTCAAACATGCTTATGCATTAATTAGCTGGACTGTGGGAAGGAAAAAATCGCGTGGAATACATGCATCATACACTAGAAATTGCTATTAAATTTAAGAGTAGGGATGAAAGACAACCTATAAGGAACATGCAACAGGTCACATGACCCCTAAAGTGTCCAAAATTCGGCGAAAGGAAGGGGAAATTTGTGCAATGGCGACGTTCGATGTTTGCTAGGAAAAACACTCTGTTTCGGCGAGTGAAGGCGGTAACAAGTACTAAAAAGTTCATCAGAGTCCGCGTTCCTGGAAGGACGGAGTAACTCCCATTAGATGGTTATCGAACAGCCTGTGTTAGCGAATGAGAGAAACTGCATACATTACAACATCATTACAATTTCACCAAACTCCGTTTTTTGTTTAATAATCCTCCGGAAATACTATGTTGTGTGAAGTAATTCACTACCGACGTACAGGAACAACGCGTACACAGATACATATAAGTCGTGTCATGCGCACGGCAACGGGCAAATCTCAAATCTCGCGCATAATGTGCGAATAACAAGTCAACAGAGGCGAGTGGAGAGGACCAATTGTAACAATAAACTTGACATTCAAAGGTCGTGGTGTCTCCTATGTGATAATACCCACACACTGTCAGGACGTACCCAGTCCCTGGAACTCAAAAGCGAGTATTCATTCAGATCTACCCTGAGAAAAACCCCGACCTGTTGACCGCCTCAAGTGGTGAAGGCTACGGAGGCGATTTTGAAGGATATCTTAAAAATGCTTTCCAGCATGCCTCTGAAGACTGGCAGAAACGCTAGGACAAGTGAATCGCATTCAGGGGAGACTATTTTGTGAAGCCCCATCAATATTATGAGGATGGGTACAGATACATTGTCAAAAAAGTGATCATTATTTATTGAACAGCCCTCGTATATCTCATGGCCGCTCTGCACTTCTTTACGTGTTGTTCATGAAGGCGACGTTGCTCAGTTGCGACAGTGGTTGTAGCTGTTCACATACTATTAACTTCCTCGCGAGTTTCAGGCACTGTGCGTGTTCTCCGACGTGTACTGTACACATATGAACGGATCTACCCTATATTATGTTACTAGGAGGCTTCCAGATCGAGAAACAGTTGCATTGGCACCAGTTTGTTTGAACCGCTGCAATCTAATCACCACTTTGGATTGGGCTAAGCCAACCTTTCATGCTATTGCCTTCCAGATGCAGAGCTACAATAGCAGCAAATTTTTAAATTCCAATCTCCTTCTTTCGTCTCATTAGGAGATAATATGGTATGAACCTAATCAGGTATACAAACACACTGCTAGATGCACACAGTGTTCTATAAAGCTACGTGAACTACACAGACTGCTAAGGGAATGAGGTTTATTCGAATGGAAACGTCATAGACAAAGGTACATCAGTGTAGATGTGAGAACTTATCAGCACTCCTCTGCACCTACAACCAGACAAATACACAACAGAAGCAGGTAGTATTTACATGTTTATACATATTGTCACCCGATCTCCGAAATAGCGATAAGCCAGCTGGCAGGAAAGAAAGAGACAGATAGCGTCCAAGCCACGCCCACACAGGGGTGTCTGGTTGGCGCTTGGCAAAGGAGAGGCAGAGAGGGGGAGACGGAGTGACGTTTGGATAATTCTCTCTCCTTCACCTGCTATCACGAAAGCTCGTTATAGTCCGTGAGGCTTCGTGAGCTGTCATGAAACTTCCCCAAACTGCGAGAAACAGCTGATCGTGTATAAATAAGAGAGAGACGTTCAGAGACTAGATTCAGACCATCCCCGACCATGAGTTTGGTTTTCGCCCTGGGCACTCGACAGTCCAGCAGTTGTTGCGTGTGGTGGGGACCGCCGCCCTGGGCTCCCAGGAAGGTGCCTTCACGACTGCAGTTTCGTTGGATGTCGAGAAGGCCTTCTCAACTACATGGCATGCCGGACTTCTGTATAAATTGATCCAACTGGTGCTCCCTACCCAAATCATCAACATCTTACGCAGCTTCTTGCGACACTGCACATTTAAAGTCACAGTTGCGGGGGAAACATCAACACTTAGACCAGTGAGAGGCGGAGTCCCCGAAGGCTCTGTACTATCCCCTACACTATCCATTGTCTTCATGGCAGACTTCCCCACAGAGCCACGAGTCGTAATGGAAAAATACGCTGACGACATGCTTCTGTTCTGCAAATACAAACACATCCTCAGAGCCTTCAACCCTATACAGAGACACCTCCGTCTCACACAACAGTGGTTTAGGCATTTGCGGATGTCCGTAAATCCGGACAAAAGCCACGCCATACTTTTTACTAAGCGCCACACCCCCGCACACTGCCCCAACTTCAGCTTCCGAGGCCGAAGGATAGAGTGCGGTACCTAGGAGTTACGTTGGATAAAGGTCTAACCTTTCGCCAGCACATCAGAGACCTAGCGGAAGGGGTACAAGGAGCAATAGCTTCCCTGTATCCAATGCTGGGGTCGAGCTCGATGCCGCTTCGCCTGAGGTTATACCTCTTCCGATCGGTGGTAATCCCCGTGATTCTATATGCCTGCGAGATCTGGGGCATGGCCGCAGACACCTGGTTGGCATGGCTTCAACGTGCACAGAATAGAGGACTACGGTCTATCTACTCTTTGGGCCGCTACTTTCCCAACAGGTTGCTTCATGAAGCCTCAGGTCTTCCATACATGGAGGACGATATTAGGCGCCGGGCATCAAAATCATACGCCAACTTACCCAATCACAGAAGTGCCCTTGTCAGATCATTGGGTTATTATGACCCCACTAGACGTCGCTCTAGCCTACATCGGGGACCCCGCATGGCTTGTGGGCACCCAAGATAACCCAGGAGCTAATCCAATCAGCAGCAAAAGCTGAGCTCCACATATTTCTCCTAAGCTGTTTGGCATCAAAATTACCAACCTCAGTCTTAAAAAAAACACCAGGGTGCTAGAAATTGCATCCTATCCTCTCATTCCCAAGGTACTATTACAGTAGCCTTACAATTCAACTCCAATCTAAAAAACCACAAGTCCCCGAACAACATCCCAAACAAACCTTACCTGCGGTTAAACCCAAAAAGGGTGGGCACGTAGCAAAAACCTTCTGGCTAAATACAGCCAGCCAACACGACGAACGAACGAAACGAGAATGACCAGTCAGCACGGAACTGCTAGGAGCTGGACACCTGAACTGTGGCAAGTCGAGGTGAGAACTATTAACCATGTAGTGATTTGGAGGTGAAATCTGTGTTTGTTAACGTGTGGTTAAGCTACGAGAGATTTTATACGTGTATGTTATGTCATCCTGCCACAAAGGAGTGTTCTAACTCTCTTTCTACGGAAATAAAGACATTTTCATTCTCTGCAAACCAGACTTTTAATTTTACGAACTCATAAGGCCAAAATATTTATTATATTTGAACAATAATTTGTACCTAATAGTGGTCCGCACTATGAAGCCCGGGCCTTAAAGTACTTACAGCATAGTAAGTCGCCATTAAGGTAGTTGTCTTGTGTGTTTATGAGAAAACCTAGTGTTTACCGGGAAAAACACGAGTCAGTTGGAGAGTTTAATGTCTTGTTGGCACGTTGGCCATAGTAGCTCAAGGGTTTAGGGCGGCTGGACGGAGACCGGATGATCCGTGGTTCAGGTCCCGGCTATGGCTTTGAATTTTTTAGTCTGGCACTACCCTTTCATAGTGCGTCCTATGCATGGCTAGTGTGAAGGAACAATTAATTCACAATATTTTATTATAGAACGGGGATATGATAGAGTATTGAAAACAAAATCTCTGTTTTATCCACAAATCCATAGTTGTGATAGGTAATCGAAACTTTTAACATCATATGCAGCCCAGAAAGAAGTAGTCACATATTACAGATCTCGAGTCTATATGTTTGACTTACCAAAGTTTTGTAAAGATGTCCCAGATAGGGAGGGAGGGCTCATGTTAGAAGATACTGAGGTGGTCGGACCTGAGGAAAGGTCTTTGTAATTCGTACAATCCTCTACATTTTCCGTTGTGGTCCTGGTTATCCCCTTGGGGGCCAGGACACTTAGATCTCTTCTTTTACGGTGTACGAAGATCTATCGAGAATTATTTCCCCTCTATGCAACGCTGAAATTCTTGCCGGCACTTAGAACCTAGAAATAGTCAACCAGAATGAAACGTGAGTGAAATGAGGATTGTAAAGTAGTTGAATGACCGGAAATTCGGAAATGGTAAGTGTTTGTTTAGGAACTTGGGAAAAGGGAGGACAAATTCATGCATCTAAAATTTTGTTTTAATTTACAGTCTACAACGTATGACCATATAGAACGATGAATGAATTAAGTGGAATGATACTCAAATGAGACGAGAATCCATAGACTCTAGAGCTATGAGATATTCACTTTTCAAGAAAAGGAAATCTTCTGGGGAAAAAGCCCTAACGGAGATACAAACTGGTATTGAACGTCAGAAGACGTGATAGAGATGACAACAAAGATCACTTTATTAGGTAGAATTGTGCAAATATGTTGAAGTTGACACCTCAGAAAAGGTTTCAGCCCAAACAAAATCTCTGAAGTGCGTGCAAGAATATTTTCCATGCGGACATAATGCAGTGTAACCGACAGAAGAACCTGGTAGGCTTTCTTCTACATTTGGAAAGCAAAGCAAACGAATATGTCTGTGGAAAATGTGAAATCGCCTGGCTTTCGCATGGAAAGTTGCTTCATCAGAGAAGCCGTCTTCAATTTTTTCCAGAACGTCTGCGGTGAACGTCTTTTGATTGTTTTTATTTTGGGAATATATTCTGTGGTTGAGGCTGAATTCTTTTGTTTTAGAGTAGAGTCGGAAGGAAATCTAGCATAAGTTCTGGAGGCAGCAGCCACAACCAGGCCTTGTGAGGAGCTTTATGAATACATACTCATCAAGTACACTTTATGCAACGAAGATCAAGGTAATCTATGTGCACACTGACAAAAACTCTGCCACTAGAAATACGGAAAAAGTGACAATTATGTTAACTTATAATTGGTCATCAAAATTATACTTTTAAGAAGATTAGATGGATAGATTTTATTCCAAAGGACATATACATGTATAGCAATTTCAATACAAAAACATAAACATCTAAGTACAGGAAATAAAATAAACACTCTCGACCTTACAAATGAGATTACATTTCAACCCTTGCTTGGTGTCTAGGGTCTTTATAAGACCCCAAGGCTGTTTTAACTACGTAGAAACTGTTTAAATGTAAACTAACACATCTCATCTTCCAGATATGATTTTTGTGTACTTTTTATAATAAAAGATAAAAATATTTATGGTAATATGACGGTCGGAGCGAGTAATTTTGAATTTTTTGTAACAAGATCAGAAAACACCCCAGGTATACAATATTTTATTTCCGGTATTATATTTCAAATTTACTACAATAATTAGAACATGGCAACAATGCACCTTCTGAACCTTCATTTGTATATCCTTGTTAGAAATTCGTAGACAACACACATGCACCGTTGTAACAAAATATTATAAAATATAAACACAGCAATTGCATGTTGTGGAAGTTAGACGTGAAAAAAAAAAAAACGTGAAGTGGTAATGTACAACTGAACAAAGTCAGGTGTTGATATTGTTGATAAGATGGCTAGGCTATTCAGTGAAATGTGGAACAAGATGATGGTCACTTGCTCTATTTGTTGGTACACTTGACTAAGCATGCCTCAATGCTTACGTCATGTACCCTAAATGTTTACATCATATGAGAGGTAAAAATGCTAGAAGAGAATTGCTCTCAGAACTGGGAAAAGAGCTAGTGAGACCTCAAATGGAGAGACAAATTCTTTCCCCCAGTGCAGAACAGAACCCATTCTTTCAGCAATAACTCTAGGTGATTACAAGGATCTTCTAAATGGCATTCAACAAGTCCAAGATGCAGATGTTCCAAATCTAAAACGAAAAAAAATGTGATTCCTGACCAAGGTCAAAGGACAAAAAAGTAAAGACACAATGTGATGAGTGTCACAAATTTATCTGAAAAGAACATGCAAGAGTAAAACTGTTCTTCAAAGAGTGTTCATTACTTCAAGTGGAGAATGAGTAGAAGTTTATTTATACCAGGATTTTTATAAAGTAATAATGCACAACATAATAAAAAATATATATGTGTGTATGTGTCTTTACATATTTCAAACGTGGCAAGTACACAACTTAACAGGAGTTTTAATTTAAACGATGTGCTTTGGTCTCAAAATAAAATCATTATTATTTTTGTGTAGCAATATTTTACACTTTAATGCCACATAGTTGTTAGAATCACTTTGGTGTCAAAAAGACCCCAGATATATAATGTTTTTTACAGAGTTGATACCTTGCGAGGGTTAAAACAGTGATTTAATTCAAATTGAAGCATCTAATTGAAGTAGTTTTGAGATAATTCATGAAAACCATTAAATAATTCTAATGATAGATTATCAAAGATCTTTTGTATCGTGGTGTACTTGTACCTGCTGAACCGTCTTGCTGCCACACTTCGATTGGATCGACGGTGCCTGCCCGATGTTCAAATGCCCGCCTGAAATAGCCGGCCCTCTTAGCCATGCTCGTTAAAGCGTATGGCTCTAGCGCAGGGGTGCTCATTTGTGCAGCACACGCTTCCTTCCCCTACAAAGGTTGTTTTCCCCACACCAATGACCAAGACCGCGAGAGAAAGCGGCAGCAATCAGAGACGTTACTATTAACGTTTAGCGTATCTTTGTTCTAGGGGAAGTCACATCACAAAAGCTGAAAGCAGTGAAAGCATCTTTTTTCTTTTTTAGTATTTTAGTTAACTGATGGAAATTAATCATTTCCTTACACTAGCCGTATATAGTGTCGCGAATCCATTATTACGGCTGGCGGTGTACCCGCTAAAAGGTTTCGGCGCAGAGCGATAACAGACAGATAGCGCAGTGTGGAGATAAAGAGCCTGCAAAAACATATAAAGATAGCTCGGAGATAAAAGAGTTGCTGACAGAGATAAAGTTACACGTCTAGAACATTCCTGTTTATCTGGTGACGTGTCCATTCTATAACAGTCTAGAATCATAAATGATTGTGTATAAAAGAAGCCGTGGCTAGCAATCGGAAAGTGGTAAACAGAATCGTTACGAGAGTTGTAAACAGAGTGTAATCAGAACTGAATTGTGTGAACACTTTTGTTTGTGGACGGCGACCTTGGAAGATCGTAATTGTGTATGTGACGTAATCCTGCTACTGTAAGTGTACTTCTACGGAAATAAAAAACATTTTCAATTTCTGCAACTTGTACTTTTAATTCTACGAGCTCACAAAGTCTCAATAGGCTAACATTTTCAATAGATAGAGTCAACATGAAAAATTCAATACCATGGCCGGGACTTTAACCACGGATGTTCTGGTTTCCGTCTAGTAGCTCTTACCCTGGAACTCCAGTACTGACAATAGTAAGTCGCCACAAATGGTGTATCTCGACTGCGAGAACACCTAGTGGTTTACCGGGGAAACAAATGAGTCAAATGGAGAATTTAGTATCGGGCGGTACGTTGACCATTGTAGCTGGACGGAGACCAGAAGATCCGTGGTTCAAACCCCAGCTATGGCATTGAATTTTTCAGTCTGACTCTACCTTTCCATACTTAAGCCCACACACGGCCATTGTGAAAGAACAATTAATTTCGATTCTAACATTATTGTTTAAAATACCATGTACTTTATATATTCATGCCAAATAAAATAAATATCCTGAAGCTTCTGGGAATGTTCCCAAAAGTTCTTTGCATACTGGATTAGTTTTGAAAACTGGTAAACTGAAAGACATATACAATATCTTACTGCCAATGGATTGTCAATTGAATTGGACTGGTTTATTCGGAAGGAATTTTGTATTTTGTATCTATGCTCCAATCGGGGCTCTCCCGGGAGGGAGAAAGAGATGAAAGGAGACAGTACTGCTGACCCCAAGGAGTCACCACAGTACAGAGGGTGGTGTCCTCACATTTAACTCGATAGAAAACTCCCTACTGTCCAAGGATAATCCTCATAACACAAACCGTGGCGTCGAAACAGTCACAAGGCCATTTTGAAACCAGGGGGTCGTCCTCAAGAGCAAAGAAGTCTCCAGGTAGTCTTCCACAACCGGCATTCCGCCAGCCGCGTTCCTGAATTGGCCCACTAGGCTGCTCGGAGTCCGGACTCCGTCCCGCCGGATGATAAATTGCTCACCTAGAGTTTATCATTCGGTCATGCACCGCCGAGACTCCCACCAACACATCCTCGCTGAAAGAGACCACCAGATGAGAGATGTCAGCGACCTTCGAAAACCTATGCAAAAACCCATGGGTATAGTAGGTCGGCCACAGAAATCGAACACAGACCTCCCGAGCGGGAGAACACAGATGAAACTGCCTGAGGCACCCTGCTCGTAATGTCAATTGTATATTTTATGAAGAGAACTATTTCTGCGAGCAACACGACCATACTATATGCGCGCGATAAGAATAGCAATCAGGCTCTAAGTACTCATTCGGCAAGTTCCGTTTAACTCCGAAAACACAAGTGAAAACTATGAAATTTGAAATGCACTATACACTGACATCTAGTGGCTAATACGTTAAGCTTTATCATGTCCACCATAATTTCGAGATGAATTAGCTAACCATTTTACAACAATCGTATGTTAGAATTAGAATTATAGTTCGTCCTTAGCAACATATACATGTTATGAGACACGTCAAAATGTATCTACATAAAGTCAAATTGATTACATAAAAATATACACAGTAAGCAGCTTTTCTATGGTTTCATGTGGTATTTGCGTAAACTAATTTACTACAGGAAATGTCATAATATAAATATTAGAGGTTTGTGAATGTACTATGCTCCCAGTGCTCATTTACATGGTTATAGTTCTAAAAATTCATTAACCGTATAAAAACTGTGTACATGCAAAAATTTCTTAAGCTTATTCTTAAAGTGTTTTAATGATGCAGCTTGTTTAAATGAATTTTGAAGTTTATTATATAACATTATCACTTTGTAGTTAAAGCTTCCTTCATAAAGGCTCGTTTGGTGCGCTCGAATTGCCAGTTTATCCTTGTTACGAGTGTGGTGGAAATGTACATCATCATTTACTTGAAAATGATTTATATTTGTATGAACATTTGTGGATGTTATGGCTCTCTAAAGGGGACACATTATTATTCGTCTACCTCCGTATAAATGTGATCTGAATGCAATTGAGCTGGCGTGGGCAAAACTAAGGAATGTGTTCAGAGGGTACAACGTTATTTGTGATATCTTCGCTTATCTTACACGCCATTTTGCTGAACTGTGTTTTTCAAGGTTGACCACACTGCAGAAACAAAAGAGCGTTAGCTCTCGCTTTTTTCCCTCTGCCCGCACCAAACCGTAAGCCCAGCGCTCAACTTATCTTGTGCGTAATGTCCAAATTTCTCAACTGTGAAGTCGTTAGTCGGTTTTTATGTTATGGACATGCTAAAAGAGTGGGAATTCAAAGTCTTCACTTACGTATCAGCTCTTAAAATCCCTAAGTCTACGATGGCTCCTTGTACTATCCGCAGCTACTTTTTGGAATATTCATGACGTCATAGTGATCGTGTTTTAACTTTTACCGATGGTTCTAAAACCTCAATTGGAGTTGGATACGCTTATGTTTCTGGATCCGAACAATATACATTCGGATTCCATAGCCTCACGTCTATTTTTACCGCAGAGCTTTACGCCCTATACCGAGCCATTCTACACGTACGCCGACGACACATGGGTGACTGCTTAATACTCAGCGATTCCCTTTGCGCGCTTCTGAGCCTACGTCAGCTGTACAACTTTCATCCCGTTGTACAGCGAATCCAGGACGCCCTCCACGTTATACACGCCTCCGGCGTTAGCGTGGTGTGTGCTTGGGTCCCTGGTCACGTGGGCCTTGCAGGGAATGAGCTAGCGGATTCAGCAGCGAAGACGGCGACCTCACAGCCCATGGTTAACATATCCACGGTGACATCGGAAGACCTACGTCTAGAATTGCGCAGAGCTGTGTTGTCCTCCTGGCGAGGGGAGTGGTCCTGCGCAGAAACAAGCTCCGCTGCGTATAAAGCTCTTCCGATCCCGTGGGTAACCTCCGGCCGTCCGTCCCGTCGGGAGGAAGTGAGATTAGCTCGGTTACGCCTAGGCCACTGCTATTTTACCCATAGTCTTTTATTAAACAGGGTCCATGCTGGGTTCTCGATCGATGCCAATCCGCGTAAAGCTATACCTCTTTCGAGCTCTTATAGTCCCGTTGATGCTATATGCCTGCGAGGTCTGGGGCATGGCCGCAGATTCCTGGCTGGCATATCTTCAACGCGCTCAGAATAGAGGACTTAGGTCCATCTATTCAGTAGGCCGATTCTTCCCAGTAAGGTTTCTCCATGAAGCCTCGGGTCTTCCATACGTGGAGGATGAAATTAGACGCCGGGCTACAAAATTATACGGACAGTTACCTATGCACAGAAGTGCCCTGGTTTGGTCTCTTGGTGATTATGATCCCACCAGACGTCGTCGCCGATTATTCCGGGTTCCCCGATGGCTTGCGGGCATCCGAGGTAACCACGGAGCATTTCCAGCAGCAGCAAAAGCTGAGCTCCCATAATCTACCAAGAGTTGTTGGTCTCAAAATTAAACATAATTCAATTAAAATTCAGTTCAAATCAAAATAAATCTTTCAACGCCAGGGTGCTAGAGATAGCATTCTATCCTTCTAGAGGAATCAATAAACTACCTCATATTCAATCCACCATCCTCAAAGAAAAACAGCCATCCTAACACATCCCGAAAAGAAAATCCTATCTGTGGTTAAACCCTAACCTGGGTGGGCACACAGCAACAATCTTCAGGCTAACACAAGCCTACCAGTACCTGCGAGCAAGCGAGCGAAACAGGACCCCAGCTCCGGTTTGCGCACTTTGCGGTGCAGCACTGACGGTCCGTCATGTGCTCTCTGCATGTTCTAGTCTTGCACATCTCCGCACTTCTCTCCAGCTGCCAGCCAGCTTGGCGGAGATTCTCGCGGATGACGAGACAGCGGTGGCCAAGGTTTTTAAACTATTCCTAAATGTCAATTTTATAATTTAGTGTTTACGTCTTTTATCCAGTTTTAACTGTTTCATGATTTCACGCGTCTTTTTTGCCTTTGACGTACGGGACGTGATTGTTTTTATCTACGATGTATGTTCTTTTAGATTTTGTTTTCCACTAGATTTTAGCATGCTTAGATCTTTTAGGTGGCTGATGACCACGCCGTTGAGTGTCCTAAATCCAAATAATCAATCAACAATGAATCTTAAAATCCCTATCATTTAAACCTGCTGTTTCCTTTTCTTCCTAGTGTACCTATAAAAGTTCTATACAATTATATGCCTCATTTGATATAAAGTAGATAAGAAAAGCCTTTATAAAACTGAGTAGAGAAAGTAATGGTGTGCACACACTGGAGTTTTTCCACTTTTTCTCTAAATTGATTGTGTCGGAGTCGATCGACTGTGCTCACAAAACAGAAGGTGGTTGTCTAGCATGTAATATTCTTCAGATATTCTTCTCTTGGGGAAGCGTATGTACCTACGTCACATCTTAGAGCGATGCAGCTGCTCCCAAATGTCACGCTCTTACATCTTGTGATGAGGCTGGAGCTGCAGAATGAAGTAGCCCCCAGGCGCTTTCAAGAGCTATATTTCGTATTTTGAAGGGATGCCCTGCGCAGAGATGCCAAACTAACCGTTGTTTATGGAGCATGTCCTTATTGACTTAGGGCTTTGCGCGCCGAGCCAAATTAAATTGGGCGAAACGCAAACGATCGCTGCCTGGAAAAACAAATCGGTCCCAGGTTAGGTCGAAAGCATTACACAGGGTTTAGACACGCAATTTCTTCCCTGGCGTCTGCTGCCTCCACGATTTGTATCCAGACGTTTATTAAAATCTCTGAAAGCAAATCTGTTTTGTTTCGGCGAATACAAAGAGAAATTTCGGATGTACTATCTTTCAAGTAAGTAAATGTACACTTTCCGGGGGTCAGTATCACTCAGGCGTTCCGTGACTAGGTGGTATGAGAAATAAATCGGCCATGTTCCCAGATGTATAGTGTCATGGTCGCCATTTTAATATGTTACTCACTTCGAAGATTTCTAAGGCTATATTAAACCAGTATAACAAAATGTTGAGTATATATAACAAAGTAAGTAATAATTCTCTTGCAGCTAAGCTATTAATTACATGGCGTTGGAAAATGTGCAAGAAAACGGAAAACACGTGGAATTATGATTTTATCAGAACTAATATCTATATTGTATATAAAGCAAACTTCCTTAAGTGCTCACGTAGCTCAATGACAGAAAGCACGCCCTATGATATATACATATTAAGAGGGTTCGTGATTCGAGTACCATCCTGTGGATGTGTTTTTTTCCATATTTTTAATTTGTTAGATTCTACTGACTTACAAGACAATGTCTGAACATTAAGAAGAGTTCTTGTGAAGTTTTGGGAAAAGAACACTAAGCGTGACAGACAAATTTTAATCGAACATCGCACCATTCGTGCAAAAAGGCTTAAGTATTTACGAAATATTCGGAGATATCGAAGTGAAGTTTATATAGCTTATATGGATGAAACTTATATAAATACAGCACATACTTGACCATATTCCTGGAGTGAAATACGTTACAGGGACTCTGCAGCGATATTGAAAGGCCGACAGTTGTTTATCGTGGCTGCTGGAGGAGAACAGGGTTTTGTTCCAAATGCCTATGTACTATTTAAGATCCAACAAAAGCGTGGAGATTACTACCATAGTAAGAATTACAACTTAGTTTATAAGAGCTGCAAAACTGGCTTCGAGAATGAAATTTGTTTTCAGACACCTTATGCACCGCCCTGCCCTCTCGTAATCTTACGCGTGTGACGCATTGTGGCGATAGGTACACTATCCCCACCACATTTGCTACTCATCCCTACCCCGTAGGATTCCAGTCAAGATAAAATAATGCATCTGCACTATCGAAGCGTGTAGACGTGTTTTTGGTAACGGCTTTTGAAACTACAGGAAGTTAGTGGAGTTCACCGTTCATTAACGTGTAATTAACGATTAAAATATACGCTGAATACGCGACGCGACGAGAAATAACGGAAAATCGTTGCATCATTCATATTGAGAAGGAGAAAACTAAAAGTTAGTAAAGTGCTATACCAGTAAAAATGTCGCTTGTGAAGCAAAAGATGTCGATAAATAAATACATGTAAAGTGAAACGGTGTTCACAATTTTATTTCATAGTTGCCCAAACGCAAAATCCCTTTTGAATCGATACCACGACAGAGAGTTTCCACATCTCATCGATCGCCGCAGCTACCGGAAGGAAAATTTACAGAAATCTTCGAGACCATCATCTTCACGGCCTCGAGACAGGAGAGTTCATCGCTTCTACATTGAGGTAAGGTTTGGCTTCTCAACGCATCGCCACACCGAGGGAAACGCGAAACCTTTCGCACGTGTGGTGCGTGGACCTCACGACGGCGAATCCTACTTCAAATGTGTCGCCGCATCGTGTGGCATAAATCTACCTTCAACATTATATAGGGCAACAAAGTTCACTAGTAACCACAAAGGCCTGTGGACATTATACATGTGAATGGGTTGCACTGTTTAATAGCATATATACTTGAATATTGAATGTAAAATACACATTAATATTCAGGCAATATGAAAAAATATGTCATATAAGATCAATATACTTTGGAAACATAAAGTGTGCACTCTAATAATATTTCTAAAAATTCTTATTTATTTACCTACTTCATGTTAATCATGATAAATAACACCGGGATTAAAAAGAGTGAATTTACATGTACTTCCATCTGCTGAATTAAAAAATAACCATATTATGATAGATTAGCATTTATTTTGAAGATAAAGTGACATTTCCTTTTTTAGAGTGAATTTTTTAAATTTGGGGGAAATTTTTGGGGGAGTTGGCACACCTCTCAAATAACAAAACACAATCAGAGAGAAATTTTGGAAATTAAGTGATGCAAAAGTCAAAGAAGAGTTTTTGTCGGACTACAAATAAGAGAACTAGTAAAGGATCCTACATTTGACCAAGTTTTGGAGGGGAAAGGAAAGGAAGCTTGGGAAGCCTTTAAGGGTGTTGTTCATGGACTTTTAGGTAACAAAAGAGATGACAAGTACAAAAATTTGGTGACAGTACTTCTACAAAAATACTGTAACCTTTGATGCTACATGTCCCTTAAGATCCATCTTCTCCACTCCCACCTAGACTTTTTCCCTCCTAGTTGTGAAATGAAATGAAGTGTGTAGTGTTTAACGCCCGCTTTTACTGCATATGGCACCGCAGGTGGTGACACTGATGATACATGAGATGAAGATGGAGCACCGGTGGAATGAGATGGCGGGGGAAACCGGAGGTCCCGGAGAAAACCCGCCCCAGCGCCTAGTTGTCCACCACAAATCTCACTTTGCGGTCGCCTGGGATCGAACCCGGGCCGCCTTGGTGAGAGCCAAGCGGTCTAACCACTGAGCCACGGCGCGACCCTCCTAGTTGTGGAGCTGTTAGTGATGAACATGGGGAGAGATTCCATAAGGACATTTCTGTTATGGAACAAAGATATCAGGGCCGTTGCGGATTACTGTTGGTCTTTGTATAGGGATTCTGCGGAACTCCATCACAAGAGGCAAGCTAAAAGACGACGAAGTCAACAGACCACCACATGATTCTCTTCAGACACGACTATCTGCGAAGTATTTTTCCAGCATTTAGAACTCTTAGCATGTAATTACTAGTTAAAAAAATCAAATGCACTTTCACTGTTGTTTGTATGTAATTAAAATGTATGCTTTTCTCTCAATCCGTTAATATGTAATACTTCCACCTTGTGTACATCACAGAAATCAGAGCTAATAAAAATTTTGCATTATCATATTTATTTTTCTCAACCCAAAATTAGTAGGAATTGCCTACGAAGTGCTTGAAACATTCAAATATTATTTTTTTTCTTGCTCAGTGTAATTAGAGACCTGGTTAAATTCTATTTTCCGTGCAATATAAAAAATAAAATCAACAATAAAAGAAAATAAAATAAAATCTGCGTACCTAGTAACCCGGTTTCTGGAATCTATATCAGGCCTTATTATGCAAACTTCATTTCCCAACCTTTCTTCAACTCTCCCTCGCCACCCATTCCGCAATACCCTCCTCTGCTTTCTCCCGCTCGATCTCTCTCCCTCCCTAACCTTCCTCCCTCCCTCACCCCCCACACTTCCTCTCTCCCTGTCTTCCCTCCTGCTTTCCTTCCTTCCAGCCTTTTTACTCTGATTTGCTCAATCCTAACATCTTTGTTTCCCTCATCAATCTTTACAGATGTGCTCACGTGATACAGATGAACACAACTTCTGTTAAGCTAATGGTTTTCTTTGCTAAACGGCCGCACACTAATTGGTTTTCTTCAGCAAGGAGTTGCTTTAACTAATGACCCTTTCTCATGAAACATGTCAATACTTCCTGCTTGTATATTACGTAGTGACCTTATTATATGGATACTACTAATCGTAATTATTTATCTATTTCGCTAAAATATCATTTCAAAATGTATGACAGCAATAAAGTTCCGTAATTAAAAGTGTAATAAATTGAGTGTCACTGCAAGGTATTTCATTGTATGTTGCAAATCATTTTCTCTTATTTCAATACATCTATATGTCAGACACTAAAGCGTCAACAGCCAAAGTTATGTTTGAAAATTTCAGGAAACAAAAGATTCAAGTGAACGTTTAAAAACAAATGCGGAGGTGGTTCTTCAGCAAACTCTAGAATATTGTTATCAGCAACATTGTATTCTTACTCTACTGGTGTGGTTGAAAGTTTTGTGTGCAAGGTGAATGCGAAAGTTCACAATAACGTTCAGTAATACTTCAGATTAATTAAGAATTCTTTATGAAACATTAATGCAAAACCTTAAAGGTATGCAATCACATAGAAACGCCAGGAAACACACTGACATACGGGCAGCTACTCGTAGATTGTTATATTGTTGTATGTGTTATGAATATAGGTGCAATGAAGAACTGTTGCTTAGTAAGTACTGTTTGCAATTTATTACAAATTCTCAAGGTCACCATAAGAAAGTGCAAGTGTTTCACCCGAGGTATTACTAAAAAGAATCAACTACACATACGCACATACATGATCCTACGTGCTTCAAGAAACTATATCATCTTTACCATTGGAAAGATCTTCATTGCCACCACAGGGCCATAGACAGTATAGTATTGGAACATCTAGGGACAAAAGCAGATAAAAACGTAGGCGAAATAGCTACAGTCCGGCGGCTCTATCTCCGGCTCTGACGTTTAGTGGCTGCAGGAGGTGGAGGGGGAAGGTTAATAGTACCAACATATGATAATGAGTAATTGAAAATGTATGGTCAGAATTATCTCTATAATGAGAGTATAGGGTTATATTAGCTTCAAAACATTGAAATCCAAATTGTAATTTCATTATCATGCAAGATATTCTTTACAACGTCACTCTATTCGAATATTTCGTTCACACCTTTCACGCACACCAACTGCTTCTGTTGGCGGTATTGAGAGTCTGTACATCCGGTGTCGTGGAACTGTCTGCTAGCGCCAATCAGCGTTGTCGCTGCTAGGCGTGGCTTGCAAATCCAGTACCATGTTGCCGCTGCAATTTTGTGTGGACCACGTGGCTTTTAGTTTCTTTTGGATCCCGCACTGGTGGTTTGTTTTATTTTTTGTGTGTGCGTGAATTCCGATTTGTAGCGTCTGTAAGTCTTATTATTATCGCTATTATAGTAACATGGCTACTGGTTCATCAGAGTTCAAGAAAAAAATCGGCTCGTACAGCAGCCAAAGCCGTGAATTATATTCAGGCTACGTGAGTACTTCGAGAAGGAGCGGGACAATGGTGGACCTCTACTACCTGTTACCAAGGTGCTGGGCAGAGTTTGTGACGCCTTGAAGGTGGGAAGAATGTGGCCAAGGAAAAGTGCCAGCTGATTTAAGTTCGCCGTCGGCAGTTCTGCGTACACCGGGAAAGCAAAGGCAACGAGGCAGCCTTAAAGCTTCACTTGATGCTTTTCAAAAGGATGCTATAAGGCGACATGTATATCAATATTATATGAGAAAGGAATTTCCCACTCGTACGAAGTAGCTTTTTGTTATTTCTTTTCCAGTAAATGGTATATTGTCTCAATATACAACTATTCTGGGATCATGTATATACGCATTATCCACGTACATTTACGAAGTTACGATCTGCAAATGCGTGAAATATTTAAAATACACATGTTCCTCTGCTTGAAATTCCCGCTAAAGAACTGGCAACAACTCGCTTCCCCCTCTCGAGAACTGTCAGAGCCGGAAATAGAGCGGCCGGATTGTAGCAGCCAAGAGTGTACAACACAGCGGCGCCCAACGTGGGACTACATGCTGATAACGAACGAAACTACAACGTAGTGGCTCCCATCCCGAGGCTACAAAGTGAATTTCAATGAAACTACAAATTATTAATCTTAATCATCAATAATGGATAATGTGCCATACCGAAACTATATAATATAATAATAAAATAATAATAAAATAATAGGTTACTAAAATTTGTGGTACGAAATTGAATCAATCAGATCTCTTCCTTTACCTTTCCTCAGTATCAGTATTTCGTTAATTAACTTTGTGTAAATTTATCACCTGTTTCGATTTAAAAATTTATGTTAACCTAAAACTGTATTTCACTAGATAACACTTCCGAGCTTTTAAATTACTACTAAAGCCTAAAAATTTGGCTTAAAAGGCATTTGGTAAAGAAGCTTCATAGTGTCACAAAACCTATTATTGCGATAGTGCGGCTGGCGTGCACAAAGATACAGATAGTGCAGCGCGTATTAATAATATTGCCGAAACAGATAAAGTTAGATGACTGGAAGGTTCGTGTTTTTTTCTGGTGCCGTCTTAATTGTTACAGATTATTCCATTGAATTCTGGAACGATGAGAGAGGTATATAAAAGAAGCGGTGGCTGGATTATCGGACAGTAGTAATTGCACTCGATTTGAAAGTGGACTCTTTTGTTTATTTACGTGTGCAGGAGTGACGAGAGATCGTGTTGGTTTACTTTACGTCATCTTACTGCCAAGGGTGTACACACAGTGTGTTTCTACGGGAACTGAATTTCTGCAACTTAGACTTTTAATATTAGGAACCCACAAAATCATTGTATGATGCAAAAATTTCTCATTAATACAGAAAAATCAAAAGAAATCGTCTTATCTCAGGATAAATTGTATAAGGGGCGTCCAAAATCTCGGTTACTGATGAAAATATTTCCATGATTGAGCAATAATTAAAAAAGTTTGATAGACATCTAAAGAACTTATTTCGAGGATATTGGGCGCTGATGTGCGTAAAATTAAAAATATTTTGCATAGACATATGTGAGAAAAAATTGTAATAAATTCCACAAAAACTGATTCTCGATCTGAAACAACACTGCATGGATTAAGGAAGAAGTACTCTAGACAAACTCCAAAGCGGCACTTCAAATTTCGTTTGGCATATGGTTGCTGCTGATCAATCTCGAGTTTGTTATGATCCTCAAAAGAAAGTCACTCCTAGAATGGATCTTTCGAACAGAACCTAGGCGTGCCTAAGTCCGACTAATTTGCAGTGCAAAAAAATGGCTGCTTTTTGAGAGGGGCCTTTAACCACTTAAGTGTGCCCTTACTACCGAGTGGTAATAAATACTTTTATTGGAAGATTATGAAATGTTCGTAAAGATGGCCTAAATGAAAAATAATCTAAGTCACGACAATGCAGCCTCCATAGAGCTAAACTCAAAAATAAGTATCTGGATACCCTAAGGTGAGACCAGGGATCCTCACTGGCCTAGTACCTTCTCAGTTATTCTTAAATTAAATATAAATCATCATCATCATCATCATGAAGGTATGAGCCTTGTGGCCCGTTCCGACTTCAAGGAAATTGATCGGACCATCTCATTCGTGGCCTGCCGATATTTCTTCTACCTACAGTTTTATACTTGTATACTATTTGTGGTGTACGGTCTTCGGTTATTCTCTGCACATGATCTTGTCATTTTTGCCTCTATGCAATGATTGTTTCATTTAGACTCTGAATTTCCAATTCTCTTCTAATATCCTCGTTTCTTTTCTTGTCTATGAGTCTATAAACTGCCACCTGTCTCAGAAATTTCATCTCAGCAGCCTCCACTTTCTTCTGTTGTGAGATAGTCAAGACGCAGTTTTCACACCCATAAAGCAGGGTTGGGATCGCCATTATTTTATACAGTTTTAACAAAGTTTGACGATTAAAAGTTCTTTTTATTGGGCCACATATTGTTTGGAATTTGTTTGTTTAGTTTTGTATATCTCTATTTCTGGTAAATGCTACAATATAGCCAAGATAATTAAAAAAACTTTGTTGTTGGATGGGTTTATCATTTATGCAAATTTTTGCTCTCAAATGGTTTGTTCCTATAAAAGCCATTATTTTGTTTTTTTTTTCATATGAAATTTGATGATTATATTCCCTTGTAATATTATTTAATCCATGTATGGCTCTTTTTAAGTTATCTTCAGTCTCCGCAATTAAAATTTGGCCGTCAACAAACACCAAGGTGTCAACATTGCTCCCCTTTATTTTAAAATGTGTTCTGAGCATAGTTTGTCATCGTAAAACTGCGTCATTTATATATTATATAGGGTAGGTGACAATGGACACCCCTATCTTAGTCCTAAATTAGTCTCTAATTAGGTTATATTTTTCTATGGATTTCTCCAGTTTAAATTTTGTATTTATATACGTACTTCTACTAAATGTTGAGGAAATCCATTTTTAATCATTATTTCCAATAGCAGATTTCTTTTTACTTTATCAAAAGCTTTTATAGACCATGTAAAAGCTTTAAATATAAAGTATCACATTATTTCAGCAAGCGGGATGCCCCAGACTGTTTCGTCTGTGGTCCACACTAGGGAAGCCTGGGTTTGATTCCCATGGCCGACCTACCACACCCATGGTTTATTTCGGCGGGTTTTCCCGGGTGGCTAGGCAAATACTGGGTAGGATAATTACATCCCCCGATTTTCCTTATCCTCCATTTCATCATCGGTATCATTTGACATAATGTCTCCTCTGGTGGTCTCTTTCAGGATAGAAGTGCTGGTGGATGTCTCGGTGCTGTGAGTCAGTCGCCCTATGTCTCCCCTCACCTTATCTTTCCTCCCGGGATGCCTTCCGTGGGGCCTAGGTACAAGAAACCACATGTTTCGTTGCGGAATATCCTCCGTATTAATTATAATCCCAATCCCCTTATTTTCCTGTCCATAGTTTAGTAAAAGTAAATAAAACTGGGGTGATAACTTCTGTACATCGCTTCTCTCACCAACACAAAGAGTTAGTGGAAACATTCACTTGGCTTGTGACCATTGTACAAAGTGATCAACCAGAAGCTAATGTGTGCACTCTCGTATGCTTTTATATGTTAATTCCCTCCATCAGCTTAGCCTGATAGATCGAACTGCCACACTGCGGCTGTTAGAATTTCGAGCAGAGTAACCTACGTTTGTAACTTTGTTCCTCTGGTTTTATTTTTGTTTCAAAGTTTAGATAAATCTTCTCGGCTAGCAACATACAATACGAAACAAAACGAGAGCAACACTGACTTAAGAGTGGCTCGAATTACTACCGCTAATAACCCATATTACTTTCCCTACTCACTACAAAACTTAGTAAAATCCCCTTGACGTAAGAGTAGATCAACATTAGCATAACTTACCTTACGGCCAATTTTCTTGTAGGTATGGATGGAACATGGCTGTCCGCTCTTGTTGAGCCCTGCTATACATCTCGCAAAAGTAAAAGGTATATGAACGCTGGCCAATGCTAAAGCGGAGCGCTGTTGCCAACTGCAGCACAGATGTATTTTTTATCTTGAAAAGTGCAGAGCGATGCGCAGTGGTATCTGGACGAGTCCACCTCAGAACGGTTGCAACTGGAGCGGAGGGCAGGTCAGTTGCGTACCAGTTGCGAGCAACTAAACACGTGCAGAGCTACTTGGTAACACTACAGCTTGTTTCAATATGTGCGTGTCTCCTGGTTCCAAGAGAGCATTTATAAATGACGCCTCCTAGCAGCACACTAGGAAATAAAGTGCTACATTTAAAAACACGAGAAGTAATAACCAATATCCATAGATTTATAAAAAAGGAATAATGGTCTGGGTCAGCTATAAAAATCTGGGGAAGGGTATCTGAGGCAACAGTTGTGTCTGAAAGCAGTATAGGAGAGTTATTAAGGAAAGGAAAACCATTGGTGCTAGTGCAACAACGTCCTTCTCTATGCCCAGTAAACAAAGATTAAGAACATGCAGAAAATCTAATTTGGATGTTTTAATTCAGAAGTAGTTAGGTGAACTATGAATAATTATTAAAGCACAGAAAAACAAAGACCAACTTTGACGAAAGTGCTTATAAACCTCAAAATTCTACTGACTTCCAAGGCAGTGTCTGAACTTTAAGAAGACTTCTTTTGAATCTATGATTATTTAAAAATAACACTAAGCGTGACAGAAAAATTTTAAACGAACATCGCACCATCCATGCAAAAAGGCTTAAGTATTTACGAAATATTCGGGGATATCGAAGTGAAGTTTATATAGTTTATATGAATGAAACTTATATAAATACAGCACATACTGGACCATATACCTGGAGTGAAATACGTTACAGTGACTCTGCAGCGATATTGAAAGGCCGACAGTTGTTTATCATGACTGCTGGAGGAGAACAGAGTTTTGTTCCAAATGTCTATGCACTATTTAAGATCCAATAAAAGCGTGGAGATTACTACCATAGTAAGAATTACAACTTAGTTTATAAGAGCTGCAAAACTGGCTTCGAGAATGAAATTTGTTTTTAGACACCTTATGCACCGCCCGCCCTTCCCTTAGTCTTACGCATTTGACGCATTGTGGCGATAGGAGTACTATCCCCACCACAGTTGCTACTCATCCCTACCGCGCAGGATTCCTATCAAGATAAAATAATACATCTGTACATGTAAGGCAGAGTTTTCTGTACATAAGGGCTGCTTTACTCGCCAGCAAAATTTTAGCTATTCTTCCCCTAATTAAACAATGCATTAAATATTCCTAAGCCAGTAATATCTTACCTTGATACACGTCACAGCAGTGGAACAGCCAGTAACTCACTTTCCGACTTCATGGAGCTTTCCCGGAGATTGTAACACAGGTACGCTCCCTTTTTCTAAGGATGAAGCTGCTTCACTAAAAATTCCTGACACTGTGTCCACACTACCTACACCACAAGGTTACAGAGTTAATTGCTGGGATTTTAAAAAATTTACAGTTGCCCTATATCCTAGATTGGAGATCTTTCGTAAAAACTTGTTTACATTAAATATAATTTTTCTGCCCTAAGCATGAATAACTTTACGTTTGTTGATCGAAAAAATCACTTGTCCCAGCTTTGAGGGGCATGTTCACACACTCGGATAGCAAACACTGGGAAAAAGATATGTGTATGATGATGATGATGATGATGATGATGATGATGATAATAATAATAATAACAACGAGGACGATGACAGATTGGCTGTATCATGTTGACACATCTATGGTATACATTTTTAAAAGCTAGCGACATTAGTTCAGCAATTCAAATTTTTATCATAGATATCCTCAAAGAGAAATACCCCTTTTGAGTGTACTATTCTGGAGAATACTTAAAAACATGGGACATCGATTTTGTAAGAAAAAAGTATTCGTTGCGCTACTTACGATGTTCTGATGTTTTGATACACGTACTATATTCCCGCCTTCCCTAAACCAAGCCATGCTACACCAGCGACCTCCCATAACAACAGCACTCATTCATCAGAGAGTTTATATTTACTATACTTAAAAGGTCAACATGTAGCTAACCAAAACTAAATCCCAATTAAGTAGTTCAAGTGAACAACGTTCTTATGTATGCGACAGTACAGTAATGTCGTTCCATTTTTAATTGACCCCAAATTATATTTTACTTGCTTCAATAGGCAAGAGAGCGATGGGCTAGCTTGGAGAACAGGAGCAATATTTCTAAGAGAGACAAGAGGTAGGGAAAACGGAATTTGTGGTTTGTGTGGGGGAAAATAAACCATAGAACACTATGTAACAGAATGCGAGGAGGTTGCAGTGTGGAGAAAAAAGGTTTTGGAGCGAAAATGGGAGAAAAAATAGAGAAGAGGATAGTAACTATAAGAATGTTAACGGTAAAAGAGGAAAAGAAGGTAAGAAGTACTGGTGAGTTCTTGCAGAAAGTAAAAGAAAAATGGGCCAGAAATGTAAAGAATATAAGAAAGGAAGATGAGGGGGAAGAATTGGACTAATTAAGTAACATGGAGGCATGGAAGTTAAAGGCTACTTGACAGAGAAGAAGACCAGGGTGTCATATAAACCAATGTAGCAAAGGTAAAGCCAAATAAATGTAAGGAATATAAGAAAGGAAGAGGGGGGAAGAATGGGACTAATTAAGTAACAAGGAGGTATGGAGGTTAAGACCTGAAGACCACGGTGTCATGTAAGCCAAGTTAGCAACAAGGTAAAGACAAATAAATGTAAAGAATATAAGAAACGAAGATGGGGGGGGGGGGGAGAAAGGGGCTAATTAAGTAACAACTAGGTATGGAGGTTAAGAGCTACCTGACAGAGCAGAAGACCAGGGTGTCATGTAAACCAAGGTAGCAACAAGGTAAAGACAAATAAATGTAAAGAATATAAGAAAGGAAGATGGGGGGGGGGGAAGAATGGGACTAATTAAGTAACAAGGAGGTATGAGGTTTAGAGCTACCTGACAGGGCAGAAGACCAGGATGTCATGTAAGCCAAGGTAGCAACAAGGTAAAGACAATTAAATAAAAAGGATATAAGAAAGGAAGATGGGGGGGGGGGAAGAATGGGACTAATTAAGTAACAAGGAGGTATGGAGGTTAAGAGCTACCTGACAGAGCAGATGACCATGGTGTCATGCAAGCCAGGGTGGCAACAAGGCAAGGACAAATAAATGTAGAGAATATAAGAAATGAAGATGGGAGGGACGAATGGGACTAATTAAGTAACAAGGAGGTATGGAGGTTAAGTGCTACCTGACAGAACAGAAGATCAGGATGTCATGTAAGCCAAGTTAGCAACAAGGTAAATACAAATAAATGTAAGGAATATAAGAAAGGAAGATGGGGGGAATGATTGTGACTAATTAAGTAACAAGGTAAAGATAAATAAATGTAAAAAATAATATAAAGAAAGATGGGGAAGGCGGAAGATTGGGACTAATTAAGTAACAAGGAGGTATGGAGGTTAAGAGCTACCTGACAGAGCAGAAGACCAGGGTGTCATGTAAGCCAAGGTAGCAACAAGGTAAAGACAAATATATGTAAAGAATATAAGAAAGGAAGATGAGGGGGAAGAATGGGACTAATTAAGTAACAAGGGGGTATGAAGTTTAAGAGCTACCTGGCAGAGCAGAAGACCAGGTTGTCATGTAAGCCAAGGTAGCAACAAGGTAAAGACAAATAAATGTAAGGAATATAAGAAAGGAAGATGAGGGGGAAGAATGGGACTAATTAAGTAACAAGGGGGTATGAAGGTTAAGAGCTACCTGGCAGAGCAGAAGACCAGGGTGTAATGTAAGCCAAGGTAGCAACAAGGTAAAGACAAATAAATGTAAAGAATATCAGAAAGGAAGATGAGGGGGTAGAAAGGGACTAATTAAGTAACAAGGAGACATGGAGGTTAAGAGCTGTCTAACAGAGCAGAAGACCAGGGTGTAATGTAAGCCAAGGTAGCAACAAGGTAAAGACAAATAAATGTAAAGAATATCAGAAAGGAAGATGAGGGGGTAGAAAGGGGCTAATTAAGTAACAAGGAGACATAGAAGTTAAGAGCTACTTGCAGGTCAGAAGACCAGGGTGTCATGTAGTCCAAGGTAGCTACAAGGTAAAGACAAATAAATGTGTAGAATATAGGAAAGGAAGATAAGAGGGAAGAATGGGACTTATTAAGTAACAGGGAGGTATGATGGTTAAGGGCTACCTGACAGAGTAGAAGACCAGGTTGTTTTGTAAGCCAAGGTAGCAAAGGTAAAGACAAATATATGTAATGAATATACGAAGGTAAGATTAGGGGGAAGAGTGGGGCTAATTAATTAACAAGGAGGCATGGAGGTTAAGAGCTACCTGACAGAGCAGAAGACATGGGTGTCATGTAAGCCAAGGTAGGAAAGGTAAAGACAAATAAATGTAAAGAGTATAAAAAAAGGAAGATGGGGGGAAGAATGGGACTAATTAAGTAACAAGGAAATATGGAGGTCAAGAGTTACCTGGCAGAGCAGAATACCAGGGTGTCATGTAAGCCAAGGTAGCAACAATGTAAAGACAAATAAATGTAGTCTGCAGTTGTAATTTGTAAAATTCTGGAATATGACAATAAATTTTTATTAATTCATAGAAGAAATAAAAATACAGTATTATTTTATCAGTGCTATAATTTATTATACATAGTGTCGGCATGTTGTAAATAAACAAAGGAGAAAGGCAACTACTTTCCCTGAAGCATCACCTCAAGCATTTGCAATCTGGAATCCATAGCATTATGGGAAGCTAGCAATTAACCAGTAATTAACGCTGTCCATTTACTGCCAGACGATCCACACACTTCGGGCAGGTGTGAATATTCACACATAAGTGCGTATTGTCAGCGAACCACGATCCATGCATTCCGATACCCACATTTCCTGCACATATCTGAATCAACGCCAGTAACATTGCAATCCCATTATCAACGTAATATAAATGCTGAGGGCAACAAATACGATTTAACCTTTGAACCACTACAACGAACAGCATTATTACAGGTCGTAAGGTGTATGTTTTAGCTAGAAAATTGATATTGGAATTAAGGATGACAAGACTTTTAACACTAATGAACTACTGTTTTAAACATAGTTACATGTACTTAAACCACAATTCATTATAAGGAGCCTTTAACGAGAATAGTAATATGTTACAAGAGAAATAGAGGTAGTAAGGAGATTTTATTATTTGGGTACAAGGCTGAGTTCAGATGGCAGCTGGTAAAAACAAAAAAAGATTTCTGTGGCAAAAAGTAAAATGGCCATGAGGGTGATAAGTAAACTGCGAGATATAAATATCAAATGTTTGGAGAGGATTTATAGGGCAGTAGTAGAAAATAGAATATTAGAAGTAGCTACAAAATAAGAATGCAAATGAGTTGAGTCAATACGGTTAACGTAGAGTCTGTTTAGTTAACGCGTGTGCAGTTCGGAGTCGAAGGAACCTGACTCGACCGCCCACAAATGACCGTCATAAATCTATCTCCACACTTCAGAAATGGAACACTGTCGTTGAGGACAAATAACAACCCTGAATTTCTCGAAGTGACAGTCGCATGTCTACTCCACGTGTAGTCTCAGTTGTCAAAGTTCCAACTTCCAGTTGATCTGTTTCATTACGTGCGGAAATTCGTTGTGGGTCACGATGTGGAGACCGTGGGAGGGAAATGCAGTGGTAAATGCAAGTGAAGTAGTAGATAACTTTCAGTCACGTGAAAATAATAAAAGTGAAGACAGAGTGAATAACTGGGCAGAGTTATATTACTGGAAAAGCCTCAAAGAACAAAGTTATAACGGGAACTGTTTCTACGCAAATTCAAGCGCTTGTTTTGAACACATATAAATATGTGCTGACAAATAATCTTGGTAAGGGGTCGTGCAATGAACCTGATGATAAATTCTGGGTATTCACAGAAATACAGTAAGAAAATTGTGACGAAAGGAATACCAAAGACGCCGATCAAGTGTGAAAACAAAAGGAAACGTTTCTCTAAACTAGATAATTTCACATGCAATTTAATTCGTCGAGAAATTTATAGATTCTATGCAAAAGGGAGAGCTCCCACCTAAGACAAATTGGTTGCACATTTGCAAGAAATTTATGATTTTGCTAATGGGCGCTACACTTTGCGCGGTCTCCTAAAGGAGCTGGGTTTCAAATACTGCACTTTGAATAAGATAAAGGTTAATATGGAATCAAGTAGAATTGTATCTTGGCGATATATATATATATATATGTCAAAACTAAGGAAGTTTCGCAGTAATAAGATTATTTAGACGAAACCTCGTACGATGCCCATGACGTATCGAGAAAGGTGGCAACCTTGTAGAAAGGACTGCGAGAAGGAGGGTCGGTGTTGTAAAACGATTATAAGGGTTCGCCAAACGCAGTGGCCAAAGTGCACACGCGTTAACTAAACAGACTCCAATGTCTTGGCGTTGCCAGTTCCACGATTAGCGGGTGACAGAGATGGAAGAATATATCTGTCTTTCTCTCACCGAATCCACCTAGCAAGTATCATACAGATGCTGAGATGTACAGTGACACAATATCGACAGAGAAGTTCCCTTAATATTTCAGCATGTGTGTGAGAACATACACAATGGTTATCACATAATCTGAACAAAACTTGAACTGGAGAACAGTTAGCTTACATAGCTATCTGAACATTGACGACACCATCTCTCAGCGCTACTACTGGCTGAGTCTCCGAGCAGACGCTGAGAGATGGTGCCGTCAAGGTCATTAGTGCGCGGCGAGTCGCGGCCCCCAGACTAGGTGCCGAGTTCGCATGCAGCAGTACAACGTCGCAGAGCCATTCGAAAGTATCGCCGTCGACACAGCTGGACCATTCCCCGTGTCCGACCGAGGCAAGGATGTTCTTCATTCACTGTTCATCCAGTTGCGCCATCACCACCACCTCCTTTCTCGCGGGGACTCACGTCTTTCTTCAAGATGAGCCTGCCGATTCCAAGGCGTTCTTCGCGTTGCCGGAGTATGACCTCTTCTCTATTGAGCCGCAGGACCTTCCTGCCGTCGTCGATCGTCGACGATCGTCGACGATCGTCGAAGCGTGGCTCCTGAGGGCATCCAGTTCCAGCATCACCTCCTCAGCCACCTCCATGACGAATACCCACTGTCGCACGGCACTCCATCCCAAGGTGAACTGAAGCAGGGTCTCCCTCTCCACGGTCAAGGTTTCATCCGATGCCGTCACTAGCTGTTTTGGTCGGCTCCGGCTTCTCGACGGCGAACCCCTGCCTACGTCGGGTCTGATGACGGTCATAGCTTCCCCGATGTCTATGAGCAGGCAGCACGGCTTTCCTCGTACCCAAACGTCTGCGATGAGGCTGTCATCCATCCGTCGGCTGACGGCGCGCAGTGTCACTCGAGGAGATGGTAGAAGTGCTCCTTGCCACGCCGGTCCTTACTCGTTCCTCCGGCTGCTCTTCCTGGTATCGGTCATCTTCGCGGTCATCGTCGCGCCGAAGTTGCTTCTTGCAGCTTCCGTCTTCGTTGTTAATTCGGTCTTTATTTCTTCCATCTTCTCGGTGATGCTGTCGTCATCCCCCTCCTGACACCAATTGTAACTTTTTGGGTTCGTAGAATTAAAAGGCCGAGTTGCAGAAATTAAAAATATCCTTTATTTCCGTACCAATACACTGTCCAATTCTCACGTAACATTACATCACACAATCTTTCAAGGTCGAGGACAATAACAAACACTTGCAGCTTACATTAGCTCTCGTTACATCAACACTGACTGTTACACAACTGCTTCACAACTACAACTAACTTTTTGCGAGCCGTCACGTCTTTAAATACCTATTTCGTAAATTCGAGATGTTTATGTACCAAACAGGAATCGAATGTTCTATCGCCTTCCAGAACCGGTCGTTTATCTTGCGCTATCATTATTTCTTCCTGCATACTGCTTATCTCCAGGCTTTTTGTGTACACAAGCCCCGCTATCACGATCGGGTTCGCGAGAATATGAACAAAAAACGAAATCACTCAAATTAGATGCTTTCGACGAAATAAGCTGTTTGCTACAGTGAAACAAAATAGTGTCATTTCAACTATTTGTGAATATACGATAGTTTCTATTTTATTGAAGCCATATTTGTGTACTGTCCGTAATGGACTTTAAACCAATTTTTGTTTCATTAAATTACGAACGATATGAATGTGTATTTATGAATTACTTTTACGACATGAATCTCATGTATTAATGTTATGCATTGTGCGCAGAAATTTTAGTCTTGCAGCACCAATATCGCTTCTCTCAGCCAGAAATTTTCGACCATCATTTGTTCTCCTATATTTAACTGTTCAGACTTTTGGCAGTTGGATACTCACCCTTGGCATATAAGTCATACATTGTTCTACGTAAAGCTTACTTTTGAAATTTGTCTAAGTTGGTAGCACGTTGGTAACTGTCCGATGCTTCCTTGAAGATCTAAATATGACAACTTGTCCTAATTTGGTAAACTGTTTGCCTTCTTTAACAATGTTCGTCACAGAATGAGCAGTCACGTGACAAGCTTGTAACATTAATTCTCGACACTGAGCGAAATTTGTACTTTCGAAAATTTCTTTAATTGGCATTGATTTGAGACATGAATATACATTAACAAGAATATTTGTAGCCTATTCATGTAAAGTCTTATGAGCTTTTCGCAGTTACTTCTAGGCGCACCAGTACTAGGCTTGCTAAGCGGTATGTTTACTAACTTTGAAAAGCACGTGTACACTCTTAAAATATCACCACTTTACTGAATGCAGGGCAGCACAAAATGCAACTGCAGCATAGCACGTGTGTGCTTTTTCTTCACTGTCAGTTAGCAGATAGGTATGGGTCATTCTTAGATAAATGCAGAGTATGGGTATAGAGGCTTCTGGAAAGAAGTTAAGCTAAGATTAGAAGATATTGACAGACAAGACACTTTTGCCAATACAAGTGACAAAAGCTCACTGAGATTATATAGAGAAATAAAAACAACCTGGGGGAGGTAAGGATATATAGATATATGTAGTAAGTTAGGGCGAGAAGGTTTTGCTTGGGCGAGAACAGGAGTGAGAAACTTGAAAGGTATAAGGTCAAGATAGGGAGCTAGATAAGTGTCCAGTGTGTGGAGAAGAAAATGCAGATTTACATTTTATATTATATTGTAGTCAAACAAAGATATGGAGAGAGCTGGCCTGGTTACGTAAATGGGACAGAAAGGTATAGGACAAGAGAGGGAGCTAGATAAATGTCCATTGTGTGGAGAAGAGAATGCAGACTTCCATTGTATACTAGTCAAACAAAGATATGGAGAGAGCAGTCCTGGCTACGTAAATGGGACAGAAAGGTATAGGTCAAGATAGGGAGCTGGATAAATGTCCATTGTGTGGAGAAGAGAATGTAGATTTCCATTGTATATTATATTGTAGTCAAACAAATGTATGGAGAGAGCTGTCCTGGGTACGTGAATGGGACAGAAAGGTGCAGGTCAAGATAGGGAACTAGATAAATGTCCATTGTGTGGAGAAGAGAATGCAGACTTCCATTGTATATTATATTGTAGTCAAACAAAGATAGGGAGATATTAGGCCTGGCAACGTAAATGGGACAGAAAGGTATAGGTCAATAGAGGGAGCTAGATAAATGTTCATTATGTGGAGAAGGGAATACAGGCTTCCATTGTATGTTATATTGTAGTCAAACAAAGATATGGAGAAAGCAGTCCTGGCTACGTAAATGGGACAATTTGGGGTGTGAAGTAGTAATTAGAAAAAATTGTGAGTAAAAGGGTAAAAGAACAGGAGAAATATAGGGAATTATTTAGGGTAAGTTAAAGATAAATGGCTAAGAACAATTAAGAGAAACATGTAGAGTGGGTTAGGTGAAATGGCTAAATATGTAAAGAGGAGTAGAGGACCCTCAATACACAAAAAACTAGGGTTAGGTGTATGGGGACCGAATAATTATTCAATGGTGGGCAACATGATAGGATTTTCAGGATTTAGAAATATATGACTTTTCCCCAAATGATGATGCAAAAGGAAAGATGAGAAATAAATTAGAAATTAAAAATAAAAGAAATAGAAATATGCTGACGAAAAGGAATCTTTTACTCGGTTAGGCAAGTGACTCCCACGCTCTTTGGCATCAGCTGTTGATACATTTTAGATTATATATTTAGACATTATACATCTCTAGACATTCCTCTAGTGCACCTTTAGAAAGTTTATCTGTACTTAGCAATACCAGGGCGCTCTTTCATGCTTATTGACAGAATTTTTGACAATATTGAGAAGAAGAAACAATCAATGGAGAAAGTCTTAGTCCCTTCCACATGGGTGAAACTGATCAAAGATCCACTACAGAAGAAGCCCACTGATGTTGTCCATGTCAAACGTTCACTGACCGATAATGGGGAATACGCTGACCTCAAAGCTGCCCTCGACCATGTCCTTGTAAGAAGTGTTCCTGAATTCACTTTAATTCGGGGTGTGTATTTCCAAAGAGGGTGTGTACCAGAAGTTCGTCACACAATGTCTTCCTCACTTTATCGTCCCCAGTCTCTTTTGAGTGGAGTAGTGAAGTTGCAAGCCTTACACAAGGCATGTGATTGTGCGAAAGACACACCAGATAGACTTCGGAAGATTAAGAATGCAAAATATTACGATATTCGTTCACTACTGGAACATATCACTCTGCCAGAAGGTACCACACTTTATGATTCAATGACATATGAAAGTGATGTAGAAGACGATGTAGAAGACGATGTAGAAGACATGGAGTGATGTTTTGATGACAATGTTGTATGTCAATCCATAAAATGCGTACTGGATTAGTCCATAGTAGAGATGTATTGTTGAAAATAAAGTGATAGTTTATTCATGGCTAAATATTATAATATTTTATAATGGAAAAACTCTAACATTAAGAATCAGAAGCTGTTAAGTCAAGCGACTTAACAACTTTTCATCCATTTTAGATTAAAAATTTGAGGTCTATTAATAAAATATCCTGTGACACATGTACATGTTTCAAACCTTGAGAAACACTTCAACACAGTACTTTGTACCTCCAGATGGACCCGTCACATGAAATTCTTTCATTTGTATTACTATTTTGGTATCTAAAATGACTTTTGAAAACTTTAGCAGCTCTCTCGCACAATTTTTAAACAGTGATTTAGCAACTTCTGTTGTGATCTCTTCAATTATTTGTTACATTATTACAGCAAATTTGTAGCATTATCAGCCCCGATGTTGAATTCTATTGCCTGTAGATTGTCTTTTGGTTTTCCGTTCCTCAAGATGTAGCAAATTTACGACATGTAGAAAGCAGGGGCGGTTCCTCCATAAGGTTGCAGGTTTGCGTTACACCCATTGATTCTGAATATACAACAGGTGCATTTTGCACATTAAAGCTGTACTGCATTGTTTTATATACAAACATGTTTCAATTACGCTTATCGTCTGTAGCTGTTCATGACCGCAGAAGTCGAAATAAACAGTGATTAGCTGTAGGAGCCGCCAGGTTTGCAGCGAAGAGTTAACCTAAGATTTCACCCAAATGTTGGCTCTCTGAGGGGGTTGCGGGAAGGTGAAGAGATGGGAGGGGCTTCTTATACATTGCTTAAATGGAGGTTTATAAACCTAGCTCCTCCTACTCTTAGCAACGGCTAAAGCGTGACCTTCAGGCTTAGCTTCTGTGTGCTCTGCTTTTCGAACACAGGGAGAATTTAATTAAATGCATGGGGGTTATTCAGAAGAGAGCTCTGTTAAACAACAACGCCACACTTGTTCAGGTCTCTTCGTTTATGACCATTTTGAAAGATTATAATTTTGTATTCTGGCTGTCTTTCTTCTACAAGATCATGCCCCATGTGGACAGTTTGTACAATCAGCTGCAGAAACGAGACTGCAATGCCACATTTGCCATCGTCCAGCTAAACCCATTAGAAAGGGAAGTGCAAAAGGTAAGAAATAGCGTGGATATCGAAGAACACGAAGAAACTGCAATTAAGCGGAGAAGAATAGAAGATCATGATGTGAAAAGAAGAGAAGCTCTTGAAGTATGTGACAATGTTAGAGAAGTAAAGGACAGATTTAACTTCACGGGGCAACTGGTAGCCTCAACTTTGTTTCATCAAGAAAATTTCTAAGACATTTCCAGAGGATTCCCTTAGAGAAACAATAATATTCTATCCTTTTATCATTGGAACAAAAATTCGGAGAGAACTGACTGTAATTTACAGTCGAGAGGAATTTCTTGGAATGTCCGGCGCTTTGTGCTTGATGGACTTCAATAAGGAAAACAATTTATGTACTACATTCAGCGAATATGTCAAACTCCTCCGAGTACTGTTAACTATGCCAATGTCTACCGCTGAAGCAGAATGCTGTTTCTCAACTTTAAAAAGAATAAAAACTTTCCTTAGTCACAGGACTAGTCACTTTCCTTTGTCACAGGACAGATTGTCAGCATTAGCAATGCTTTCAATTGAGAGAGATTTTGTTATGAAGATCAGCGACTTCAACGCAAAAGTTATCGATAGATTCGCCATGTCTAAGGAGAGTACAGCAGAGAATCTGTATAAATAGGTGAGTTATTTCTACTCTGTATTTTATTTTTCACTTGTGCACTACCAATAATTTAACCCACCAGCGGCCACTGCTCGCACAATTTGAAACAGTGATTTAGCAACTTCTTCTTTTGACCGCTTCAATTATTTGTTACATTATTGCAGCAAATTTGTAGCATTATCAGCTCCGATGTTGAAATCTACTGCCTGTAGATTGTCTTTTGGTTTTCCGTTCCTCAAGATGTAGCAAATATACGACACGTAGAAAGGAATTAACGAAAATCCTTATAATATATGTAGGCTATACAGATTTCACAGCGCCAATTGAAAGGAAGGGTTTCTTTATGTGCACTTTTCGTGCTCACACCGATACCTTTGGTACAGAGGTTGGAGAGTTATGATAAACGGAAGCCTTTGCCTTGCTACTTACAGATTCCTATTCTCAATCGATTACCCCCTAAGGGGACCAAGATTTATCCTCGATCGAGGTTGAGAGGGGATTCTGCAATAAATAAGACAGCTAATGAGGTTGTCCGAACCTCTTCCTGCCGGCTACTGCCTTCTTCCTTCGGGAGCATTTCCTTTCATGCATCACCAGTTGAGTATGCTGCTTGGATTACTAAGGTACCATTCCTTTCTCGAACCTCTAGGAGCATGTTCTATCATCACCTTTTAGCGAGACGTGGTTAATGTCTTAATGCTACTTTCGTGGTACATTTATAGCTCTCCTTCTGCATTATTTTGCATAGAGCACAGGTACTTTTGTATTCAAATGTTGGTACCGTTATTTAGACATAAGGTGGTTCATATAAAACAGAACAACTTCTGCAGCTTCTAAAGTAGTTATGGCAAACACATGCCATGTTTTCGAAGGATAGATTAAGAATGAACAATTCAATACCAAAGTCGGGTCTTGAATCACAGTCTCCAAGTCCTCATCCAGTTGCTTTTAAACATTGAGCTACCAAAGGCTCTAGGCAGTAAATTCTCCAACTAAACAGTATTTTTCCATAAAACCACTAAGAGTTCGTATATGCAATGTGATATATACCTCTTATGTCACCCACGTGGAATTGGGTACCGCCGCCCGGATGGGGTAGAGGGTTCCCTAATAAGTCCCAGGTACTAGCCTGCAGAGCTAGTAGAAGGTGTGCTAGATCACCAGGCGGCCCCACCGAGGCTATTCGGTAGTCTTCCCTGCGGGGTTGACACGCGTAAGTGGCGTATCCACTTCCACCCGTCATGACTAAGTAGTCGATGACGGGAGGCTTTTTAGATTCAAGGTATTGCCCCATGGAAAGAACCCTGGAGTTAAATATGTTTAAGTGTGTATAAATTAGACCACTGTTAGTTTAATTTATGTAAATTATCAGTTATTCTATACTAGCAGTGTGTAGGACAAGGCTTTTGGAGTGGTAGGGTCAGATTGCAAAATGCAATGCCTTAGCTGGGATTTGAAGCACGAGAGAATTTTTCGGTCCCATTCTAACCTTTGAAAACCCTGTCCTGCACATTGTTAGAGAGGATGCACTATTCATCTCCCCAATAAACGTGCCGTATGTTCTGAACTAGAAGGAATTTTGGCGGGTTCGTCAGAGTATATATTTTAAACATCTTGAACCTTTGAGAATTTCTCAAATTACATTTTCTGTTATATAATAAAATTGTGAGTTGACAATTTGAACTAGTAAATGTTATCTCGGATGCGATAGTCCCTAGTGGTTTACCGGGGAAACATACGAATCAAATGGAGAATTTAATGCCATGAGGGCAAGTTGACCATGGCAGCTTAATGGGTTAGAGCGACTGGGCGGAAACCAGGAGATCCGTGGTTCATATCCCGGCCACACCATTGAATTTTTCATGTTGACTATAGCTCTGGGAGCGCCGGGGTAGCACAGTGGTTCGTTCACGGCTCCTGTGCAAAGGGTCCCGACTTCGATTCCCGACTCTGGGCTTCGCGACTTTCATCCTGTAGGTGAGGGGATCCGTCCCCTTCAACTGCCGTGGTTCGGGCGCTGCGGACCCTTAGAACTCATGGTACCTCTGACGTTACTAGAAGAACCTCTGGCCGAACATTTGAGCTCCTTCCTTTGGGAGTTGTTCGGATTGGGTTGGTCTCGAAGAGGCAGTGGTTTCCGATACTCGTGGGTGATCGGGTACATCTCGGGACAGGGATGAGGGAAGCAATTAATATTCCCAGGTACTAGCCTGCAGAGCTAGTAGAAGGCGTGCTAGATCACCAGGCGGCCCCAACGAGGTCATATCGGTAGCCTTCCGATTTTGGTGTTGGCGCGCGTAAGTGGCGTATCCACTTCCATCCCGCCTTGTGTCCTTGGACCAGATGGGGGGCCCCTTGTTAGTAACCCAGGTCTTGCCCTATGGAAAGCCCCAAGGGGGACGCCGGGCGCCCTTTGGGTCAGCTCGGCTACTCCCTGGTGAAAGAGGCCCGGGTCTTTGATCTTAGGGAGCCAGGACTAATGGGAGTAGAACCTCTGTACTCAAACTGTTAGCTCTATAAAAAGCCTTAGCCCATATACCGCTAGTGTGGAGAAGTGATTAATTTCCGTCAATTAACTAAAATAAAAAAAATAAAATTGATAGAAAGACCAATGTTATGGTGGAAGTAAGACCGGAACACGCCAATGACCGAATCCTGTAAAGGAGGGGAAAGAAGAAGGCTTTCATTCATTTTAGGTTTACTGCTGTACGTTGACAATTGAACAACTGCAAGTAAAAGTATAATTGACTTTAAAGCGTGATAGCCTTGAAGAACACCTCATTTAACATTGACTTTCAATACATTTTTCCCAGGATTTGTAGGGCAAACTTGTACACTAAGGATTATATTAGCTGTTGCAAATTACTTCGTTATTATTCTGAAAGATTGATATGCAAACATTCTCTTCTAAGCCTGATAGTCAATATTTTACACCGTATGCAGTACAAGGCTGCTAGACTCACAAAATGTCTTTCATCTTATTAAACTTCCGTCACTGTCATTAGAAGTTTCGTTCACTTATTATGTGTTTCAAATGGGAAGATGTTTTTTCCTTAAGTAATACTAGGTGGGCAACCGATCGGAGCAACTAATCAATCTCTAATAAATACTATTCACGCTAAGACAAGAATTCAGATTTTGCAAAAGGTGATCCACATAGAAAGAGTAATGCATTTAACATAACCGCAAAAATCCATTTGTTTTAGCCGAAGCGGCCTTCTTAATACAAATAAATAAATTAGATGCACTTATATTAAAGCAAAATATTGCAACGTAAGCACTGTCATGAGTATCATTATTGGTTGGCATGTATGCGTGAACGTATATTTGAAATTACTCAGAACTGAAACGTACACATTTGACATGACGTGATAAAAGTAATATGTATTTTTAATAAGCCAAGGTGTTTGTTAAATTCGATGATAGAAAACAAAACAGTCCTTGCTGGTGTGGCAGAACGTGTCTGGTCACATTATATCTCTGTTTAAGAATTGTTCGCATTCCCTATTTACTCTAGAGAGTTCAAAGCAAGGTTATTCAGTTACTCTTCCATTGAAAAGTGTATCAGCTGGATCAATGAGACGCGATCCACCTTCCCTCCTTCCTACTGCTAGAATAATACAATAAGGTTAATTTGGGCTGAAATTATTTGCAAACGGACATAATATTTTTAAACTGACTGACGTTGAACGACTTATTCACGAAAAAATTGACAAAGAGCACAACAAGACTTGGAGAACTGGGTGAGACATCAGATAAACTACTGGATCAAGGAGACAGGATCCACCTTCCCCCCATTACTACTGCTAGAACAATCGAATAGAGTTAATGTTGGTTCAAACTATGCTGTAAACAGAAATAATATTTTTAAACTGACTGACGTTGAAGGACTTATTCATGAAGAAATTGACAATTAACACAAAAAGACTGGGAAAACTGCGTGGGACATCAGATAAATTACAAGAAGAGGACTTTTGGAAAGAAATAGCACGTAACGAGATTTTGGAACTTATCATCATAAATATGCAGTACTCAGACGCTAAAGACAATGACGAATTATCTATTAACGCAAGTAGCATTCACAGATATACGGATGCACCGCTTGCATTTTCGTTGGATTAGAAAAATAAATAATTCATATACTATAATCAACTTTCAACTAAATATTTAAAATTTTTGTGTACTATACGAATATTCATGTGGCAATTGTGTTTTCAACAACCACGAGAGCTGTTCAATAAAGAATGATCATAATTTTTTACGGTCTTAAATTCTCGCATTAAAATTCAAACTTATTATGCTCTGTTAGCTTAATGTGAAACAAACACGCCGTAGTAGTTTCATTGCTGGTACTCCTGTTTCCCGCCTGTATGAACCAGGTATATTCAGTCATGTTCAGTATCGCCTACCACTACAATGGAGGTAGTGTTAGAGGAAGATCCGGAGCTTCTTTCAAACGTAATCACTGCTAATGAAACTTGGCTACATCATTTTGATCCTGAGAGCAAACAGCAAAGCTCAGTGTGGAAATATCCTTCATCACCAACCCATAAAAAAGCAAAAGTGGTTGCTTCTAGTGGGAAAGTTATGGTCATCTCATTCTTTGATATTGTTGGAATGGTTTATCAGCATGTTGTACCTGTACACATATCAGTAACTGGACAGTACTACAGGGATGTCCGGAAAACATTTCAAGTCCATATCAGGCGCAAAAGACCGCATTTCCGTGAAGTAGGCTGGATGCTGTACCACGATAATGCGCGGCCGCATATTGCCAATGTTGTTGCTGAATATCTTGCAAAAATCAAAGTGAAGTGCAGCCCCCAGCCTACCTATAGTCCGCATTTAGCCCCATGTGACTTTTTTCTATTCCCTAATTTGAAGAAACGCCTTCGTGGGAGGCATAATCCATCATCAGAAACAGTGGTGAAGGCTGCGGAGGCGATTTTGAAGGATCTCTCAAGAAATGGTTTCCCGCATGTCTCTGAAGAATGGCAGAAACGCTGGGACAAGTGCATCGCATTCAGGGGAGACTATTTTGAGAAGGGGCTTCCAAATTATGAGGATGAGTAAAGGTACGTTGTCAAAAAAAAAAAAAAAAAAAAAAAAAGGATGTGGCTCGCAAATGTGCGAGAGAGAAGGAAATATAAAAATAGTGGGGATAACGAACTGACAGCGTTGAAGGCTCTAACGCATCTGATTGGCTACAAGCGAGAACTCTTCCCATTTGAAATACACATTAGATGCGTTTTCTAATGTTTTCCGGCATGCATAACGTCATTGACATCAAACCTGCTCAGTCACCCTCAGCGAAACACAAGCAGGCAATTACATGTCATGCGACACGTAACCACTTATAGATAACGACTTTCCTTTTAACTTCTTATTTCCCTGGTAGTTTTTCTCATTTATTATTTATAACTATAATGCCCGATTTCACCAACAGATGCTAAAATCGACGTTAACAGATGTAACGTAACAATTGTCATAGCGCTAAAACTAATGATACATTTCTTGCATTTCACCAACCTGTTTTCTTAAAATGTTAACAAATCTGTGTTAACTTGTAAATATCACAGATATAGAAGGCTATGGATGATTTTCTGAACGTACTCCGATGCGCTTTTGTTTTCATTTTCGTCTGCACAAATGGCGGATGAACAAAATCATAAATAAAGCCGTGAGACAAATTTGTCATCGATGGAGAAAGAATTGTTAATTGAAATGGTGACGAAGTGTAAGGATATCGTGGAAAATAAGAGGACGGATGCAGTGAATGTAAAAGAGAAAGATGTCGCGGGGAAAATATTGGAAACGAATTTAATTCAAATGCATGTGTCACTACTACAAGCAACTTGTCAGTATTACGTAAGTTTAAAACGAGGAGCGAAGAAGGACAAGTGACTTGAACGTTTCAAGACGGGAGGTGAACAATGCATTATCCACATAATTCAGTGAATTATAAAATCGCAAAGTTATTGATACTTGAAGCAAAGGCGAGATCGCCATATTCTTTCGATGCATGTTCTAACCTCTCTTGTACTTCCGCAGTAACCTTCATAGCAACTTGTTTCGACAGTCTATACCTCCGTAAAACAGTTTTCTTCGGATAGTTCCTCAAAATCATTTCTCCTCACAGGCCGTACTCTATTACGAATACCATTTAGACGGTCTGAAATAAAGCAAATCGACACCAACAGCTGAGTTCATGCTCGCCAACTTTACTATTTACAATTGTTAAGAACTTGTAATTAGAAATTCGGCGTGTTAGTTTAACATGAGATTTAACAGGAGTGTTAGGCTAACACTTGTTGGTGAAATGCAATTTTTGTTTCAGCTATTGCTAAACTCGTGTTAAGTCTTAACATTTGTTGGTGAAGTCGGGCATAAGCCTTTCAAATTTAACTGCGCCTTATAACATAACACTTTGGAACAATGCTGAAATTACTGCTGCATCCTGAGTGAAAATTCTGAGAGGGAACTTTGTTTAGCTTATCTAATACAATTCCCAAAGGGCACCAAAGTCAACAACCAACGAGCTGAACTTGTGACATCATATTTATGTGTTCGCGGCTACATCTTCCACATACAGCTCAATATTTAATCAGCAGAATGCAATTTCTACATTCTATGGACCAACAATTACTTTAAGTGGTTGCTGTGCAAGTGACATTGCCTTATTTGTAATATGTTTCCAAATTCATCTTGTACGGCCTACAAACTTATGTCCTTGTGACGTAAAGAATCAAATATATTGAGGGTGTTTCAAGAACAATACTAAATTGTTACTTATCTAGATAATATAATAGGACACACGTGCAACTTTAGGAGAATATAATACACAATTGGGAGATTACATTACACTATTTACATCTCAGAGAAAATGCTGGAAGTGTCCTCCACCAGCATCTATACATGTGTGCACTCATCTCACCATATTCTCTGAAGTTTTACGGAGAGTATCCTCGCCAATGTTACTCATTTCGGTTCGAATGGATTCCTTGAGAACGTCAATTGTCCGTGGCCCATTCTTGTACACTCTAATGACACCATGAAAATCGAATAAACTCAAAAGCTCTCTGGTCTCCAAGATCAGCTGACCTAACCTCACCGTACTTTTTCTTGTGGGGGTATCTAATAAGTGGAGTCTACAAGAATAGACCACGGACAATTGATGTTCTCTAGGAATTCATTCGAACCGAAATAAGTAAGATATCCTTACATTTCGTCTCCAATTCAATTAACAATTCTTTCTCCGTCGATGAAAAATTTATCTCACGGCTTTATTTATGATTTTGTTCATCCGCCATTTTTCAGCTTGTGCAGATGAAAATGAAAACAAAAGAGCATCGCAGTACGTTCAGAAAATATACGACTGATCCGTAGCCTTCTATAGCTGTGATATTTACAAGTTTCTTGGCGTTAACACAGGTTTGTTAACATTTTCAAAAAACAGGTTGGTGAAATGCAAGAAATTTAACATTAGTGTTAGCGTTGTGAGAATTGTTACGTTACATTTGTTAACATCGATTTTAACATCTGTTGGTGAAATCGGGCATAAGCATAACATCCTACCATTAAAATTACTAAAATGTCTGAAGAAAATAGTTGTTTTAGTAAAACTCAGAGCTAACAAACATTAGATGCTCTTATTTTTCATTGTTACCGCCTTAAATAATTTCTGAATGACCCATGTAGAAGTGTTATATGGATATATGGTTAAGTGCAGAGGTTCTACCCGCATTAGTCCTGGACCCATAGGATCAAGGACCCGGGCCTCCCTGTAACGGGAAACGATGGATACTCCGGGGATCTTTCCGTAGGGCAATACCTTGAGTCTAAAATGCACTCCCCCCGCTGAGCACAACGTCAAGACGGCATGGAAGTGGATACGCCACTTACGCGCGTCAATCCCGCAGGGAAGACTACCGAAAACGTCGGTGGGGCCGCTTGGAGATCTAGCACACCTTCTACTAGCTCTGCAGGCTAGTACCTGAGACTTATGAGGCAACCCTCTGCCCTCTACGGGCGGCCGTAGCCTGGCCAGAGGTACCCAATTCCCCGTGGGTGTCGGGAACACACTGCCCCCTCGAGTCCAACCCAATCCGAACAACTTCCCGACGGGAGGGGCTCGGCTGTTCGTCCCGTGGTTCCTCTAGTAACGTTGGAGGTACCACGAGTACTAAGAGTCCACAGCGTCCGCACCTCGGCAGCTGAAGGGGACGGATTCCCTCCCCTATGTGATATTTACCCCCAAAAAATTTCCATGCTGAAGTCCTTTTCTATAACTTCTTTCACAGAGTGAGATGTATAATACGTAGCTGTCCTGTGGCCACTATCCCACAACAGAACAGTGTACAATTGTACAGTGGTAAATATTTGTTTTCACATCTGCATAAATTTGGTAGAGATGATGCATTTCTCTGTAGTTATCGCCCGTCTCGATAGCGTAGTCTGCCTCACGTTCAAGAGGTCCCAAGTTCGTATCTTGGTCAGGGTGAGTTACCTAGATAAAGCTTTTCACGGGTTTTCCCTTATCTTGATAGAGGAATGTCTGGTAGCTCTAAGCTCCATGGACCCCGGACTCATTTTAGCATCATTTCACCAATTTCATTCATCGATGGATATTACTTAACGTTGGAGGACAAAATTACTCACAAAAAGCCGTAGTTACCACTGTACGTTGTGACGCACCGGTACTCAGTCATGCAGGATCGACGTGTCCCTCGATGCGGGCTTTCTGCCGTCGATTTCTGAAAAATAGGTTTCCTGGTAGATGGATAGGAAGAGGTGGACCATTCCGTGGGCTCCACGTCGCCCGACTTAAACCTACTAGGCTTCTATTTGTGGGGTTATTTGTAATTTTTTATGCAACTCCAGATGTAAAGAACTTTTCGTGCTGGTATTGCCAAAACTGCCAGACATTACGAAATTCTCCAGGAGAATTGAGGCCATTTTAAACATGTGCTATATTTACCTGTTTTCTAACGGTACTCTCAATTGAGTGTTTTTACATGGGGTTCAACTGTACAAAAAGTGTTGTAAAAAGAAAACAAACAGCTTCAGAATCTATGTTCAGATAAGTCATTGGACTTCATTGTTGAAGACATTGTTGCATGACACTATTTGTCCTAGTTGTGCCTACCTTATTTTAAGAGGTACGGAGTTCCAATCTTCGTCATAATGATTTATTTGGATAATGTATATTGGGAAACAAAAGAAATACCGCAAGAATGGAAGATAGCTAAAGTGATATCAATATTTAAGAAAGGGGAAAGGACAAGACCTGAAAATTATAGAGGGATTAGTTTATTGTGTGCTGCCTACAAAATATATGCCAAAATAATTAGTACTCGGTTAGACAAAATAATAGATGCAATACTCCTAGAAGAACAAACTGGTTTTAGAAAAGGAAGAAGCACCATTGACAATGTTTTCACTCTTAAACAAATAATAGAAAAACGACGGGAACAAAACTTAGAGAGGCACTTACTATTTATTGACTATTATAAAGCTTTTGACAAAGTAACACGAATGATACTGTGGAAAATTTTAAACAATAGAGACATACCTGTACAACTAATTTAGGTTATAAAAAGTAGGTACAGTGACACAAAAATAAAAATAAATAAAAGAGAACCAGTAATAGTTAACGTTGGCGTAACACAAGGTTGTCTTTTATCAACGGCATTTTTTAATTTCTATGTTGACGAAATAGTAAGGATTTGGTGGAATAAAGTCAATGGAGGCATTAATGTATCAGGATCTGAATTGAATACTATGTCGTATGCAGATGATCAAATAATAATGGCCACAAATGAAGATGACCTGCAGAAAATACTGTATAGTCTAGATAAAATTGCTACAGAAGATGGAATGAAAACATCAGCAAATAAATCCTAAGCCATGGCATTTAATGGAATTACTCCAGTAAGATCAAAATTAGTGTTAGATAACATAATAATTGAGCAGAAATCACACTCTAAGTATTTAGGATGCAATGTCTCGTACCAAGGGGAAGCTGATATAATAGAGAAAATAAATAAATTTAACTATATAACAGGCACAAAAAAAGAAAATTAACGAATAAAGCAAGAAAGGACTCTATAATAAAACTATACAAAACAATGGCAATAACAACTCTGATCTATGGATCAGAAACATGGACACTAACAAAAAGAAATAGTACGAGAATACAGTTATCAGATATGAAATTCATAAGAGCAATAGCTGGATATACCAAAATTGATAAAAAAAAAAAAAAAACGTAGTCAGAATATTAGAACAGAATTAAGAGTAGAAGAAATAAACCATACTACTGAAAGAAACAGAAATCAGTGGAAAGAACATGTTCAGAGGATGAATAATAACAGAATACCAAAAAATAGCCTTAAACTATAAACCTGTAGGAAGAAGAAACCAGGGAAGATCAACGAAAAGATGGGCAGAGCAATTTGGAGCCGGAACGGGTTAAACAATCCAAAGCCGTGAAGTAGAGGAACAAGAAGAAGAAGAAGAAGAAGAAGAAGAAGAAGAAGAAGAAGAAGAAGAAGAAGAAGAAGAAGAAGAAGAAGAAGAAGAAGAAGAAGAAGAAGAAGTTTGCTCCTCTCCTGAAAGATGAACGTCTGGAACCTCTAAGCTCAGTGGTCCCTGGACTCATTTGACCATCTTTTTTGTTCACCATCCAATGTAAATTAAAAGAAGGATATTTATTCCAAATAATAACTTAGATTGCTAAATAGTTCATATACTCTTTCACTTAGCAGTATGTTAATCACCTTGAGTGTTAGACATTAGAGAGGAACATTTTAAACGTTTCTACCCGACCATTTTCCTAAGCTCTGCCGTTGAAAATGTTTACTTTTCTAGTAGACGTAAAGGGAAATAAACATTAGTGGAATTAAACAGATCGCAATGAATGCTTCTCTAAAGCCAATTCTCTTTACAGCTGTAAGAGCCGATTGCGTTCTCCACTGGGAGCTCCATCTTCTCAGAGATGTAAAAAGGAATTCCTTTAGGCACTTGATTAAAGTGATTGCTTTACCCTATTGGTAGCGTCAAGGTAGGTATATCCAGCATTCTTCAGTGAAATAAATTAGATATTGTACTCACCTTACCCCTGACACCACGATAGTAGTATAACTACGGAAATTAAGAAGTTTTCACATTGTCTTCACCTCATTCTTCTATAAACATGACAAACTCTTATGCATGGCTCTGTTAGTGCACATTATATTTCATTACACAGGATGTATATAAATAAATTTTGGTGTTTTAACCCTTTATAATACTTATTGCATTCAACTTACAGTTATAAATGATATGTCTAATGAAAAAGAAACACAAACAGTTTTACCAAGGACCTTATAAATGTTCAATGTGACTATCCTTTGTCACACGGCACACATCAAGTCTATAGCCGAGTTCTTCCCAAACGTATGTATATATTCAGTAATTGTAGCAACAGCTGCTTCAATCCGGTTTCTTAATACAGGGAGGTCAGCTGGTAGCGGAGGTACATACACACGATCCTTGATGAAGCCCTAAAGGTAAAAATCGTATGGCGTTAGGTCAGGAGAACGTGAAGGCCATGCATTGCAAGTCCAGTCATTGGGGCCCTAGCGGCCTATCCAGCGCTCGGATACAGTGACGTTCAACCAATCACGTACTTCGTTATAACAGTGAGGTGGCGTACCATCTTGATGGAAAATGAAGGTTCTTTTTTGTAATTTACGTCCTCTGACGTTAAGTCATATCGGACGGTGAATGGAATGGTTGAAATGATGCTCTAATGAGCCCAGGGTACAGAGAGCCTAGAGTTAACTGATATTCGTCTATCGGGATAAGGGAAAACCCCGGAAAAACACTATCCAGGTAACTCACCCTCACCGAGATTCGAACTCTGGGCCTCTTGAACGTGAGGCAGACATGCTGCCACCACGCTACCGAGGCGGGCATGGAAATTAAGTTCCCTGGCTAATTTTCTTCCAACTGACGGAAGCGCCAATGCTCTAGTGTATCAAGGTAAGAAGTGCCAGTTACAATACGTTCACCAAAAAAAAAAGGTCCATAAACTTTTCGCCGGGATATGGCATAAAAGACATTACGTTTAGGAGAATCTCGTTGCATTTGTACCATCTCGTCAGGATTTTGCGAGCCCCAGATGCGCACTTTATGAGTGTTAACATGTCCACTAAGGTGAAAGGTCGATTAATCACTGATGATAAGACCATCCATAAAATCGTCATCGTCATGAGACATGTCGTTTACGAAGTTGGTACGTAATCCGTGGTCTGTCGGCTTTAGAGCCTGTAATGACTGTAAACGGTAAGGACGTAGCCGTAAGCGTTTTCTTACAACTTTCCAAACAGTCGACACAGAAACTTGCAATTCACGACTAGCCTTCCGGACTGATTTCTTTGGGCTACGAGTGAACGCCATGCCATGCTAGCTGGCTGTATATAACCAGAAGGTTTTTGCTGCGTGTCCACCCGTTAAGGGTTTTACCGCAGGTAAGGTATTTGAAGCGTGATTTTTTAGGATGGATATGGTGTAGGTTTTGAGGTTGATGAATTTGGTGAGGTTACAATTATTGTACCTTCGGGATGAACGTACAACGCCTGAAGACTCTCTCACTCGCTCTCTTCACTTACTCTTAGTCGTCCCGTGTTCTTCCCTGTACAAGGGCAGCCGGTATCTTCAAACTGATGATACCATCTACGAATGTTATCACTAGGAGGATCACAACCTAACTTAATGCGGAACGCACGTTTTACAGTAACTGCAGATTCAGTATTTGCAAACTGCAAAGCACAAAACGCTTTCTGTTTACTAGTCACCATCTTTCCTACTACCGCTCTCTAGCGGATTGCGGCAGAAACATTGCACGCACATGCGCACTGGTGCCAACAAACAAAACTGAGCTTCTTTCTCATTTGACATATTATTTATAGCTGTAAGTTTAATGTAATAAATATTATAAATAGTTAAAACCCAGATAGTCATTTGAATACATCCTGTATGTTTCTCGTAGACACAGAAAAAAATATAACAAAACTTTAAATGCTTTCAAAAACTTGACCCCTACGGCATGCCCACAAAATTGTATTACTGTTTGCATCGTATAGAGACAAAATTCAATTTGTTCAACTCAAGGTCTTGTTTTACATTCGTGTTATATCCAGAGATTCATCTGTGATTATAACATTTAATACATGTCCTGATGATGGGAGAGATGCACACTTCCGAAACGTCCATTTCTAATCGTCTTTTCACCTGGCTTGCTCCCCGAGGGGAACTAACAGAAAGGGAATTATTTACCATGGAAGTGTTCTAAATGTATGGTATTCTAACAAAAGTCACCAAGAGGTCCGCGATCCTGGATAATTTATAAGAATTATCATCATTTCTTATAAGATAAGTGAAGTTTTAAGTTACAAATTATTATATTTGTATAAATTACGGAAGTGTGTGCTAGCATGGAACAGTTTGGGGTGGAGAGTGAGCTCCTAGATTAGAAATCTCCTAGAAGTCTTAGATGTTGAACCTGAACTCACTTTCCCGTTTCTGAGTTGCACTGTTCAATGACACGTGGATACAGGCTTTAAGTCGTCCTCTGTAGCATGTCTTATTCTAGTTCAAGAGGTCCCGAGTTCGAATCATGGTCAAGGTGAGATATTTACATAAGGGCTTCTGGAGAAAATGTCCTTCCTAATCAGGGTTTTCCTTTATTCTGTAAGATGGATGTGTAGTAACTCTAAGCTCTATGGGCCCTTGACTGATTTGAGCTTCATTTCAACCATTCCAATCATCGTCCAATTGAGGACAAAAATTAAAAAGAATTACACGTTTTCCTTATAAGAATATGCTTACAAATTCATGAGCTCTAAGCATGTATTCTTGCTGAAACATCTGTATCTAATTTTTTGGTAGAATGTATCTAGTTATCATAACTAAGCAGACTACAATGGAGGACGTAAATGCTGTAGAAGACCAGATTTATGCACAACATTTCAGATCATTTAGAATTAACCCAACTGATTATGTGAATCTAGCATCATTAAATAATGTTGGTAACGGATGTAGCCCTGGCATTGATCATTACATACCAATTAATTCCAGACTAAAATTCGCGAAAGCACGTTGTTACTCATTAGAGAGTATTCTAATGAACAGCTTATTTACTTCTTTTACAAACCTGCTGCTGAACGAACAATCGCTTCTCTGCGGGTTGCGTCTCTGACCCTGTTTACTCCCCTCAATTGCTCTGGAATGACTTCAGACTACCAAACTTTTAGGTATGAACCCCAACACAATTTCCAAGTACGAGGGCTGTTCAATAAAGAAAGATCACATTTTTTTTTCTTTTTTTGACAACGTAGCTCCACTCATCCTCATAATTTTAATGAACCTCCTCCAAACAGTCTCCCCTGAATGCGATACATTTGACCTATCGTTTCTGCCAGTCTTCAAAGACAGGCTAGAAACCATTTTTTGAGATATCCTTCAAAATCGCCGCCACAGCCTTCACCACTGCTTCTGATGATGGATAATGCCTCCCACGAAGGCAGTTTTTCAAGTTAGGGAATGGAAAAAAGTCACATGGGACTTAATCCGGAATATAGGGAGGGTGAGGGATGCACTTCATTTTGGTTTTTTCAAGATATTCAGCAACAGCATTGGCAATGTGCGGCCGCGCATTATTGTGGTGCAGCATCCAGACTGCTTTATGGAAATGTGGCCTTTTGCGCCTGATATGGACTTGCAATGTTTTCAGGACATCCCTGTAGTATTGTCCAGTTACTGATGTGTGTGCAGGTACGATGATGATATCGGGCGCTCCACATCGCGGTCATCAGCGCCTCTAAAAGACCAATCCTTCTAAAAACAAAATAAAACTTGGCTAAGAGCTGTTGTTAACAATACAATCATGACTAAAATATGCGTATAAGACGCAGTTCAAAGTATAAAAAATCTAAAAGGTTAAAAGATAAAAACACATATCTGGCTATATGATAAAATCATCATTCAATAAAAATCTAGAAACCTTGGGCACCGCTTGCTTGTCGTCCGCCAGTACATCTTTCAAGCTGGTCGGCAGCATAGGAGACCAGCGAAGACGCTCCAGGTTACGACACACCAAAAACATGGCGGACTGACAGCACGTCCCCGCATAGCGGGCAGACTGGCGCAGGGCTTCTTTGTAAAAGATAATGGTATCTAAAAAAGCAGCGGCCAATGCGTAATCGAGCAAGAACGACTTCCTCTCGGCGATAGGCACGGAAGGAACTCGCCCAGGGAATCGGAAGCGCATCTATCGTTCTAAGTTTGTTCCTACGAAGAGCACACCAATCGTCCCGCCAGTACGATAGTACTGCTCTCCGCATGACGCACCTAAAGTCTTCCGAGGTTAAATATGGAATCTTTACCCTGGGCTCAGTGGTCGCCGCCTTAGCTGCCGAATCCGCCAGTTCATTCTGACGCAGGCCCTCGTGTCCAGGAACCCACGCACACACCACACTGAAGCCAGTGGCATGTAGAACGTGGAGCGCGTCCTGGATGCGCTGTACAAGCGGATGGATGTTGTACACCTCCTGTGCCGGTACGACATACTGATAAACCATTTCATGAATATCAAAGAATGAGATAACCATAACTTTCCCAGAAGAACCAACCACTTTTGCTTTTCTGGGGTTGGTGATGAAGGAATTTTCCACACTGAGCTCTGCTGTTTGCTCTCAGGATCAAAATGATGTAGCCAAGTATCATCAGCAGTGATTACGTTTGAAATAAACTCTGGATCTTCCTCTAACATCAACTTTAACTGCATATTACCTCCATTGCAGAGGTAGGCGATACTGAACATGTGTGAACTTGCATGGTTCTAACAGGCAGGAACCAGGAGTATCAACAACGAAACTACTACGGCGTATTTGTTTCACATTAAGCTAACAGAATATAATAAGATTGAATTTTAGTGCGAAAAATTATGACCGTAAAAATTATGACCATTCTTTATTGAACAGCTCTCGTATTTATTGAATTATGTGTTCTACGTGTATAAGTTTCTCTTATACACATAGGAAGTATATACATTTATTAGATGTTATACTTAGTTCGGAGGAGGGGGACGCCAGGTTAGCGCAGTGGTTTTGTTCGTGGCTCCCGTGCTCAGGGTCCCGAGTTTGACTCCCGGCTCTGGGGTTGGCGATTTTAAGTTGTCCCTATCCAAACCTTCACCTCTGTCTAGTACATGTGAAATGTCCCCTACGCCCAATGTGATTCGTACTCCACGGTATAAGCTCTAGGTCATCTGACCTTACCGGCATCGTCACTATCACCCTATAATTAGAGGTTGCAACAAAGGCCAAGGCTGTCCTGAGGGAGTGTTGGTAAGCAAGCATATTTACTTCGGTTCTATTGATGGTACGTGGGAAGAAAGAAACATATAGGCTTTAGCAATAGTCAAATACTTTGAAATGTAACCTCTTTTGAAACATTAAAAAATACATTCTATTTACGTAACGAGAAGACAAACAATAATAAAAAGGTTACCAATTATGACCTCTTATTAGAATAAAAATTTCCTTTTAAAATACATCTTACCAACAACAAATATCTCGGAAGCGGTTAACTTCACTTTCTTCCCACGTAGATTGTATAATTTAAAAAAATACAATCCTTTTTGCAAGTTCTTTACGGTTTACCGAAACAGCAAAGATCACTCAGAATGAAAGTGGCTTTCGAAGGTCTGAACGTATTCAAGAATATGCATTTAATTTACAACGAAAATGTCTTAAAGAAGTGTCATGCCATTTTTTACCCAATCAATTAAGTATTTTACGTAAAGAGTAGCTTATAATGAAAGGATTCTTATTTCGTTTTGAAAATAAAATCGTGTCACACTACAAAGCGTGTCCAAATTATAACACTTTTTTTTTTTTTTTTTTTTTTTTTTTTTTTTTTTTTTTTGTAGGTCTGGGACCAGATTGGAACTTCTGTTTTTTTTAATACACTTGCACTTGTAAATGCGTGGCAGATATGGCAGCAGTGTGCCGTGCGAATTCTAGTGGCAGCGACGAGAGTTAGGACTGTTTTTGATACTTAAAATGGCGACGTTGACAAGAACAGCGTGTAATCATTCGTTTTCTCCATTTTAGTGGTGTGACACCTATTGAAATTCATCGCTAGTTGAGTGGTGATGGTACCATGGATGTGTCTAATGTACGCTCTTGGGTGCGGGAGTTCAATGAAGGCAGAACCCTTTTCGCATTTTCAGATCTTCATACGGGTTTGTGTGCGCAGATCCCATGGAAATGCCAATGTCTGCAACGCTCAGTCGGGAATCCTGCAAAACAGCGCTCTCCACTCGCTGGATCATGTCGTCAGACCGGCTGGTGCGAGGCCGTGACTGTCTTGGTTCGTTGTCACACGATGTAAATTCTTTGAACAGGAAGACGAGAGTTTGCGCCTTATCAATGAACCAAATACGACTGCGTGCAGTTGATATGCTTGCATGCATTTATTTAGCACCAGAGGCTCTACTCCCATTAGTCCTGGACCCGTAGGACCAAGGCCCCGGGCCTCCTTCTACCTTGGAGCGATGGAAAACTCCAGGGTTCTTTCCATGGGGCAATGCCTTGAGTCTAAAAAGCCCCCCCCCCCATCGACTACTACGTCAAGACTGGTGAAAGTGGATACGCCACTTACGTGCGTCAACCCCGCAGGGAAGACTACCGAAAACCTCGGTGGGGCTGCCTGGTGATCTAGCACACCTTCTACTAGCTCTCCAGGCTAGTACCCGGAATTTATTAGGCAACCCTCTACCTCCTCCGGGTGGCTGTAGCCTGGCCAGAGGTACCCAATTCCCCATGGGTGTCGGGAACACATTGCCCCCTCGAGTCCAACCCAATCCGAACAACTACCCTACTGGAGGGGCCCGGCAGTTCGGCCTGAGGTTCCTCTGGTAACGTCAGGGGTACCACGAGTGTTAAGGGCCGCAGCGCACGCACCTCGGCAGCTGAAGGGGGCGGATCCCCAGCCCTACGGGGATGCTTGCATGTTAAAGAATTCCTGTGGGTCAAAATACCGGCATATCGGCGACGTTGATATGAACATAGTGATACCAAAGTACACGAAACGAGGAAAGATTTGAAAAAAAAAAAAAAAAAAAAAAACGAGGCATTAAGCGGAAATTCCGCTGTGTTCTTACCACAGGTATATTTTTTGCCCTATATGTAATTATATCACTCTGCATTTTACTAGTTAAGGTATTAACTAAAATATTACTACATATATTTGAAGATAGATGTTGAATTTTAGAACGTGAATCACATATACGTGTTGCTATAGAGAAATACTTGCCGCACTATAATGTGTTTAAAATGGGAAGGTGTTTGTCCTTGAGCGCTACTAGGTGAGCAACCAATCGGAGTACTGCGGTGTTGTCGTATTGCATTCCCACTAAGTGGTGTGTGAGGAGCGCCAACAAAATCAATCTGTATGAACTACTATTCGCGCTAAGAGAAAAATTCAAATTATGCCAAAACTGTTCTATGTGGAAGGTAGAGATTGATGTATCTAACATAACCATGAAAACTCATATTTGTTTATCTAATACAAATAAATAAACCACTATTACCTGTATTATAAGAATACATCGCGACCTAAGCACTGTATGAATTTGGCATGTATGCGTTTACGTATATTTGTAATTACTCAGCACTGAAACATAATGACATGACGTGTTTGACATGACGTGATAAAAGAATTACTTTGAATAAGCCAATTCGAGCAAGAGGAAACAATAAATTTCCTGCTGGCCTGGCAGAACGTGTCTGGTCACATTATATCTTTGTTTATGAATGGTTCGTAATCTCTATTTACTCTAGAGAGTTCAAAGTGGTTGGTGTGTATGTAAGTACATATACTTTTAATTACTCAGAACTGAAATTTAAACTACTGACATGACAGATAAAAGAATTTCTGTGAATAAGTCAAGGTGTTAATTTCGAGAAAGAACAAACTCTTCATTTACTGTTAGCCTGTGGAATGCTGTATGCTTATCTTAATCAATGAATGCTGGATAAGAAGTGTTTATTTACTCTGGAGAGTTCAGATCAATATCATTCAGTTGTTCTTCACACAACAGTAGAGTAAGAGTTAAATAGTGCAATGACGTCTTGCTGTGAAGTTAATGGCGAGTCAAAAGGCAGGTATTGCGAAGTCAGGCTCGAAGTATTGTTTTTAAGGCGTACACGTTCTTCAAAGGTTTTTTGGAGACAGAAACTGAAAATGACTTATTGCAAAGAGTACCTCCGTTTAAAAAACACGGAAAAAGGGTACCAGCTGGATCAACCTGCAATTGAAATGGGACACGAGGTAATATGCCTGCCACCTTACCACTGGCAATATAATTCAATTCAGTTTATGTGGGCTCAAATAAAAAGGTGAATTCAAAAACGAAATAATACTTTTAAAGTGACGGATGTTAAACGACTTGTTTACAAAGAAATTGACAAAGTAACACAACAGGACTTGGAAAACTGCGTAAGGCATGTAGAAAACCTTCAAGAGGAGGATTTTAAGAAATAAGTAGCACGTGACGAGATTTTGGAAGCTATAATCATAAATTTCAAAGACTCAGACGATGAAGATAGTGGCAATGACGAATTGTCTCTTAACGGAAGTGACATTGACAGCGATATGGGTGAGCCACTGGCAGTTCCATTGGATTAGAAAAACAGGTAATTGATAAACTATAATTATAGTTATGGAATTATAAAATATACATAATTTGCGAAAATGCTTCTTCCGATTTTGAGTTTGGCAAGGGCATCACTGTAAAAGTTTGTGATACATAATTTCCTTACCCTTACGTCTGCGCCAAGCAGACCTGCATGTTGAATGAGTGTGTGAGAGAGAGGGAAAGGTAAAAGGAGTGGGGTAACAAAGTGGCAACGCTGAGTGTGATACGGCATCTGATTGGCTGGACTGCAGAACTCTTCCCATTTGAGACGTATAATAGTGCGTGATTGTCAACTTACGATGCATAGCAACAATAATGGTAAATATGGAATGTTAGATACACACTATAATTTTATTTAAAAGAAGTCACACAACGCAATGAATGTGTAAACAACTTATTTTTGTTGTTCAAGTAGGCTAATACAAATTAACTGTGCATTTTTTGTAGAGGTGAGATTGCCCGAACTCTTGATTACGTTTGGACTGTTGAAAGGATAAAGAAATGGGGAACTGTGCTACTTCCTATCTGCTGCTAGGCAACATTGCACTACTCCACGTGGAGAAACAGATGACCATCACGTATCTTATTTTAAAAACCAGACTGTACTGTAGGTTGTAGCGTATTTGCTTCACGTCCAGCAGAACCCGAGTTCAAATCTTGGTCAGATACAGTTATCTTGATAAGGCTTTTCCCGTCGTTTTCACTTTCCCTGAAAAATTAATTTTGTGTAATTCTAAACTGTGAAGACCCTGGTCTCATTTGAGCATCATTTCACACATTTCATCCATTCATAACTAGGATGGCATAAAAACAAAAAAGGTTCCGGCAAGCTTTCAAAAACTTCTTTATATTTTACCAGTGATTATCATTACAAAATAGGTTTTTCATATTCATTTACACCACGAATAATGTATTTTATTATAATTACCTTAGTACAGATCTTTAACAGAAAGAAGCAAAAACCTTGCAAACTCAATTAAATGAAACATCATCCAGGCGTAGCATCCACACCGAGTATTTTGCGCGGGCTCTCCCCTTCCGTTAGCCCAGCCTCGTTTGAATGCAGTAGCTGATACTGGATCTCACGAGGTTCAACTTTTTTTTTTTTATTTTTTGCTCGACATTCGTCCTTCAGGGAAAGGGAAAACCCTGCACGAACCTCATCCAGGTAACTCACCCTGACCAAGATTCGAACTCGGGACCTTTTGAACATAAGACAGACACGCTAACATCTACGCTACCGAGGCGGACAACTTGTGCCACAGATGTCATCCTAAGAAACTTTAGTTAGTAAGGACTAAACTATGTGTACGAAAGCAGTGTTCCGCCACTGGAAGTCGGTAACCACAGGGAAACGCGCGATTCTATCACAGCGGGTGGAAGGAGGTGATTTCAACCTCCCCTTTCCTGCTTTACTTGAGCACTCCAGACGTACAGTAAATCGTCGGCCCTCGTAGCCATCGTCACTAAATCGAATGTCTCTAGTGTTCCGCCGCGTAGAGGGTCGCGGGTTCAAGTCCCGTCTTGGACATGGGTGTTTATGTGTATTGTAAATATTTGTGAAACTAGGAAAGAAAATAAGAAAATAAACGTAAATATTGAAAAAACCGTTAAAAAGAAATATATATACATAATTATATAAGAGGCATGTTTTTAAAGTCAGTACCGTTTTACGACACCGCCGCCCCAGCGCTACGGTCAGCGTTTTGCGCACGCGCGCGTGGATACCTACAGCTCTTGTCTACGCACTGACGCCATTTCATTCTGATTCTTCATTGTCTACGTTGGTTACTGATTGTTTAAGATGCCTCTGACAATCGTGAGTCCCACCGATTGTAAAGTAGGGGCTGTTATACGATTTCTTAGTGCTAAAGGCGTAAAACCGATCGATATTCATCGTGAGATCTGTGAAGTTTACGGACAAAACATTATGAGTGATGGAATGGTAAGGAAATGGGTGAGAGCATTTAAAGATGGCCGCACAAATGTGCATGCTGAAGAACGGAGTGGGCGTCCTTCAGTTGTTACTGAAGATTTGTTGCAAAAAGTGGAAGAAAAGGTGAGAGAGAAAACAGATGTTTTACTATTTCATTATTGTGCGACTATTTTCCTCAATATTCTCGTAGTGTTTTGTTTCGCATTGTGACCGAGAACTTGAAGTACCAGAAATTGTGTTCACATTGAGTTCCGAAAATGTTCACGGATTTGCACAAAACCCAACGTTTAGGCAGTGCATTGACTTCCCTTGAGCGGTACTACGATTATGGTGAAGATATTTTTAGACCAAATTGTTACTGGTGACGAAACATGGGTGGCCTACGTCACACCAGAATCGAAACAACAATCGTGGAATGGCGAAGTTCATCATTACCCACAAAAGTGAAGTTTAAGCAAACAATTTCTGCCCGGAAAATCATGTGCACAGTTTTTTGGGACAGAAAAGGAGTATTGCTATTCGAGTTTCTGCCTCGTAATGAGCCAATCAATGCA
>CM060956.1:138713525-138758525 GCA_030765055.1 Mantis religiosa | reverse complement strand
TCGAACATTCAGAGCAGCAACACGCCACGTGTCAAGAGAGGTACGAAGAAATGAGCAGTCACCACCGCCACATAGCCAGCTGAGAAGGAACGTCCTGCGACACCGCAGCCAGAACCCGGCCCTGCTACCCAGCTGGGAGCAGGCCAGTCGCCAGCACTAGCTAGGCAGCCGACGCCGCCAAAACCACTGCACCGCCGCACAAGCATAGTGGTAACCGGAGTGCTTCGGGACCTGAAAGCACCATACGTGCTTGCTGCAGCGCAGCAGCAATGGCCGTCAGCAATGAGGGCCACACGCATCACCTCAGCCCGATGTACAACACCACTAGTCCGTGTGGAGCTGGCCAGCCACGCGGAACTGGAAGCTGTTTTAACTAACGGCCTATCCTTATTAGGGCGGGTGCTGCGTACTGAAGTCAGCCGACAGGACCATCAAGCTCCATGCCGCCGCTGCTGCGGCTACGGACATGCAGCTGAGTCCTGTGTAGCCGAACCTAAGTGCCACTACTGAGGTGCTTCCAGCCTCACCTCGGTCTGCAAAGAGCACGACCTCCCCCGACGTCGCCGCTACTGTGCCTCCTGCGGTGGGTACAGCCACTTCACCGGGCAGGCGCTATGCCCCCTGCATCCCTGCAGGAAGGCAACGCCTGTCCCTCCTGCGCCGCCAACCACTCAGCAGCAGTTGAGTGTTCAGCCTCAACAAATTTACCAACAGCTGGCAGCACCAAACTACACCACAAATCACGAGCTGCTCAGGGAGCAAGTCCGGGGCCTAAAGGAGGCTGTTCAGGCTCTCCATTCGAATTTCCTGGTCGTCATGGGCAAGCTGACCAACATGGAGGAACTTCTCACAGAGCATTGGACTTCATCTGCGCAGCAAGCCACATCACACACAAATATCAGCTCAGAGCTTACAGAATTGCGAGAGGATATAGGGGAGAAGCATCAATTCTCCATTAAACAACCCGACACACATACATTCATGCTCCGAAGACTCGTCAAGGAGGAAGTGGCAGGCCTCCAAGCAAAGTTCGACGGACCCAACACAAGAGGTCGACACCAACCGCCGCAGAGACCCTACAATTCCTCATTCACTTCCAAACAAGACCGCTCACTACTCCCTGACATATTACCCAGAATCCAGTTACAACCCACTCCTAATAAGCAAGGGCTTAAGCAGGGCCTTGGTCATCCTTACGTCCTGCCACCTTCCTCAACTTGGACCTGGCCTCGGCCGGGCCAATATATCCCTTCCTTGAATCCGCAGGTGCTTACAGCGGCACTACCACAGCACCACTCCTGAATACTCACCGGTGGAGGTTTTTTAACGGGTAGGGCTGGTGGTTCGATTCTCCCAGTAGAGTCCCACGCTCCAATCCCAGGGTAAGTGCGTAACATGCATTTTTCCTCCACTCGAAGAAAAAACGGATCCTATCTCTCGGCATTCTCATTCATTTCTATAATTTATTATTTTTTATTCTAAAGACCTTATTTCTAAATCTTCTCTTATTTTTTCCATTTGGAATTTTATCTAAAAAGGTACATCTCTTTACTGCTCTTAAAAATCTCATTTTGGCAGACTGTATCTTGTTTTTGTGTGCTTTTGTTAATGTCCATGTTTCAGAACCAAAAACAAATGCAGGCACAGCCATTACTTTATAAAATTTCATCCGTGTTTCTTTTCTGGTTTTAGTTTTTAGGCTTCTATTTATTATGCCGCTTATTTGTTGAAACTTTGGTAATTTATTTTTAAAAACATTTTCATATTTATAACTGACATATGTTCCCAAATATTTAAAACCCATAACTTGCTCTAAGATAATATCAATTACTATTTTGGTTCTAATAGTGTCTTTACCTCGAAACGCCACTGTTTTTGTTTTATTTGTAGAAATTTTGAAACTATAATTCTTACATAGCTTCTGTAAAATATATACTGCTCTTTGCAGCTCGTCTTCAGTTTTACTTATAATTATTTGGTCATCCGCAAATAGCATCGTCTTAAGAATAAAATTTGGTGCAAGATGAATGCCTCCGTTAATCTTAAACATCCACAATCTAATCAGATCATCTATATAAATTATGAATAAGATAGGAGACAAAATACAACCCTGTTTTACACCTTGATTTGTATGTATCCATATACTATACATTCCATTTCCAATAAGTATTGTAACGGACCTCTGGAGCACCCTGTACCAGCTGCGAACGGAAGGCAGGGGGGAGGACCGCGTTAGCCACACCTTCTCCTCGTTTGTCTTGTAGTGGTGACAGACTTGTGGTTAGGGGAAAACATGACTGGTCGCCTGTTTTTCTGTACACCTGTTTCTCGACCTTTCGTTTACTGGAACATTCTCCTGGTCACTAGAAACCGGCGATATTCCGATATAAAGAGGGTTACAGACAGACGGAGTTCAGTTGTTGGTTGTGTTGGTCAATCAGTTGGTTAGTGAGTGTGAGCGAGAAGACAGTCGCAGTTCCTGGTGTAAGAGTTAGTCAGTGACGTGTTAAGGAACGAAAGGATTGTGCAACGGGACTATACGAACTGTGTATGAGTATCGGAGTTTATGTAATCGCGAGTACAAGTGAAGTTGCAACGGACGAACTGGTAAATTGTAATTGTGTGCAGCAAGTAATTTTGTGTAATTGGCAAGTGTTAAACAGTAAGACGGTGGAAATAAAGAACATTGTTGAGTGGTGTAATTGGACTTTTCATTTCACGAACCCACAAAGTCACAGTATGCTGATTGTTGTATCCTTATATATAGATTTTAGAACTTTAGTGAACTTTAATGGGTAGCCTCTTCGAGTCATGATTTCCCACATTTTTTTTCTGTTTACATGATCAAAAGCTTCTTCATAATCAATAAAAGCTATATGTGTTTCCAGATTAAATTCTCTTCCTTTTTCTATTATCTGCTTAACTGTAAAGGTAGCATCTGTACAGGATCGTCCTGTTATAAAACCATTTAATTTGAATTTTTTAAGCAATTAAATACAGAATGGGGTAGGGAAAAATGTATAGATCAATGTGACAAAACTGGAAGGCACACAATGGATGAGAGTAGGAATATTATATCTAAAAGTGTTGAGAAGTAATGAGGTAGGGATATGTATATTTTGTGGAGATGAAGAGAGTTCTGTTCATTACCTGATAGAATGTAAGGAGTTAAGAAATTACAGGAGAAAAATATGGGATAAGAAATTTGGACAGTGTGAAACGTGTGAAATGTGTAGTGTTTAACGCCCGGTTTTACTACATACGGCACCGCAGACTGTGACACTGATGATACTTGAGATGAAGATGGAGCACCGGTGGAATGAGATGGCGGGGGAAACCGGAGATCCCAGAGAAAACCCGCCCCAGCGCCGTGTTATCCACCACAAATCTCACTTAGCAGTCACCTGGGATCGAACCCGGGCCGCCTTGGTGAGAGCCAAGCGGTCTAACCACTGAGCCGCGGCGCGGCCCTGGACAGTGTGAGCAAAGAGGTAGTGGTGTTACGCATGTTAATGGGGATGGTGAAAAGAAAAATAGATGTATAAGAGAATTCTTATATAGGTTAAGAGAGAAGTGGATTTGGGTGAAAGAAGTGAAGGTCAAAAACAAATGACACCAAGCTTCTCAGGGAAAACAAATGCTTACGGCCACGAGACCATAGTCAGCGAGTAAATGTTAGCGTCAACAGTTTCATGTGTTTATACAGGATGTGTAAGAGTGCAGGTTCGATATTAGTCATTGTAGTGGAACGTAATTGAAACAAAACTGCCCGCCTCGGTAGCGTAGATGGTACCGTGTCTGCCTCACGTTGAAGAGGTCCCGAGTTCGAATCTCCGTTAAGGGGAGTTACCTGGATAAGGATTTTTCCGTGGTTTTCCTTTCGTCCGATATAACTAACGTGGCAGAACGTAAATTACAAAAAAAAAAAAAAAAAAAAAAAAAATGGAAGCTGTAGACATAAATACAAAGTATCAGGTATGAGAAAAGTGGATTAAAGATCTGATCTATACCAGCCGTGGCTCAGTCACACTCCCATTTTCCAAAACAAACGGATTAACCTGATGATGGTTAGACCCAGGTGATGGGCAAAAGGAGAGGAGCATGAAAAGATTTAACTGTCCCATAGGGAATTCAGGAATCTCAACAGTGTTAAACTCCAATGCAAGAAAGAGAACCACAAACATTCTACAAAGCTTTAAAACTATATAACATATAGGGGATGCGTATATCATGGGTAGCTCAGGGTTTATTTACCAACATAAACCACGACTCATTAAAAAGTTATTCGGATGAATATATCTGGAAATTCGGCTTAGAAAGCAATCGATATTCTTTGCAATTTGATCAAGTGTAAAATTTTAACATTTGTCACATTATTACGAGGCATGCTTTTAAATCAGTACCGTTTTGCGAATTCGCCGCCGCAGCGCTACAGTCGTCTTTTCGCGCATGCGCGCTGGTTACCTACATCTCATGTCCACGCACTGACGCCATTACAGTCTGATTCTTCATTGTACACGTTAGTTACTGACTGTTTAAGATGCCTCCGATAATCGTGAGTCCCGCCGATTGTGAAGTACGGGCTGTTATACGACTTCTTAGTGCTAAGGGCGTAAAACTGATCGAAATTCGTCGTGAGATCTGTGATGTTTACGGACAAAACATTATGAGTGATGGAATGGTAAGGAAATGGGTGAGAGCATTTAAAGATGGCCGCACAAATGTGCATGATGAAGAACGGAGTGGGCGTCCTTTGGACGTTATTGAAGATTAGGTTCAGAAATTGGACGAAGAGGTGAGAGAACACAGACGCTTTACAATTTCATCATTGTGCGACTATTACCCTCAATATTCTCGTAGTGTTTTGTATCGCATTGTGACCGAAAACTTGAAGAACCGGAAATTGCGTTCACGTTGGGTTCCGAAAATATTGACGGATTTGCACAAAACCCAACGTTTAGGCAGTGCATTGACTTTCTTTGAGCGGTACCACAATGAAGGTGAAGATCTTTTAGACCAAATTGTTATTGTTGACGAAAAATGGGTGGCCTACGTCACACCAGAACCGAAACAACAATCCATGGAATGGCGACATTCATCATCAGCCACAAAAATGCAGTTTAAGCAAACAATTTGTGTCCGGAAAGCCATGTGCACAGTTTTTTGGGACAAAAAAAAAAAATAATAAAAAATAAAAAATAATAAAAAATAAAAAATATAAAAAATAATTTCTGCTTTCTATATCCTCGGCATCTAGTATCTAAACCGAGGCAAAAGTTAATTAACTAATAACTGAATTTTATAAACAAATTGCTTTAGCCAAATTGTCTTTGCAGATGTTGTTTATATTTATAGCCTAACCTAATATGATTGTTATCATTTCAAATTAACTGTTCCTCTCCCCTGTTAACTTCTTCGATGTAGTCAAATTTTTATCAGGTGATTTCCTCTTCTTCTTCAACTATCTCTTCCAGCGGTTGTTGTTCTGTAGTCATCTGGGCTCTTCTTCTGGCAGCCTCCAATCTTCCAGTTGATGTCCAATAAAATCTCCGTCTGCTTGGAGCGGGTCCTATTATCTCCTCTGGCTGGTCTGGATCCTGAGGTTCATTTGCATGTTGTTGGTTTTGTTCTAGACGTCCTTGTTGTATCCTCTGTGATCGTCTGACTGGTTCCACTGTTTCGGTTTCAGTAATCTGTCTGCTTCTTCCTCTGCTACGTTGTAATTCGTATTCCTTCATCGATCTGTCAGAAATTTTTGAAGCGATTTCCTCTAGTTTCTTGTAGTCCTCCTTATTCCTCATGATGTCCCATATCCGTTTTCCAGCAATACACTGTCTATCCTCGTTGATGTCCTCCTGGTATCTGTTGCATTCAAACATGACATGTTCTGGAGTATCTGTTGTTCCACATAGATCACATACATCATCCTTCCTTCTGTTGATTTTCCTCAGGTATACTCCATATGGTCCATGTCCTGTCATAAATTGTATTCCATATCTATTTGGATTTATCTGCTTCAGTCTTAGTCGTTCCTTAACATTCGGATATATTTCGTAAGTTCTTCTTCCTTCCTGAATGTTATCCCATTCATCCTGCCATTCTGCTAATAGAGCATTTTTTATATCCGCCTTGTTTTCGCATCTTCTACCTATGATTTCTTCGACTTTCTCCATGCTGTTCCTTTTAAGCCAAAATTGTGCTCCTCTTAATCTAATTAAGAAATCTATGGGCCAAATAGCTGTTGTTATTAATAGTGCCATTGTTGGAGTTGTTGTCACCGCACCAGTTAATCGTAGTATAGCCTGTCGCTGTGTGCTTCTCATCTTCTTTTTATTTTTTGATAATTTCATTTTGTACGCCCAAATTCCAGCACCATATGCTGTTATTCCGACTAGAAAGCTCATGTGGTAAATTTTTGTTGTCTCTAGTGTTAGTTTATATCTTCTAGTTGTCAGTCTGGCTAGTTTCATAACAACATTTAGAGCTTTGAGTTTATATCTTCTAGTTGTCAGTCTGGCTAGTTTCATAACAACATTTAGAGCTTTGTTCCTGCTTCTTTCTATATGCGCATCGTAGTTAAGCTTCTCATCCAATGTAATACCCAGATATTTAACGGTCTTTTCCCTTTTAATATTGTTGTTATTTAGTTTAATTATTGGATCTCTCTTCAGACTTCCTTTCAACATCATATACATCGATTTTTGTGGAGCTATCTTTAATTTTGCTTCTTTACACCAGTTGGATAATATTTCAAGACTCATTTTCGCATTTGTTTCTAATTCTATCCTGCTATTACCATCAACGATAATCAGCACATCATCCGCATATGCGATAACATCTTTGGTGTAAGGTGTTTCCCCTAGACGCTCAAGGATTGGCTCCGTGAGAATATCCCAAAACAAAGGTCCAAGGACCGAGCCCTGTGGACATCCTTTAGTTATTCCTCTCATGATTGTCTCATTTTCCGCTAACACATAGATTCTTCTGTTAGTACAGTAGTCCTTGAGCATGTAGTAAATACATTTAGGATAATCCTTAGCTCTCAGTATGCTGAATAATTGTGGCCACCATAAGTTGTCAAAGGCGCCAGCTATGTCCACAAATATACCTATGACATATTTTCTTTCACTAGATGCCGCAGAAGTTAATGCTGTGCATATAGCGTCTTCTGTTGATTTTCCTTTCCTGAAGCCGTATTGTTTAGAGGTCATTCCAATCATTGTTCTGTATTCATTTATCCTTTTATAAATTAGTTTTTCTTGTATCTTGCCCATGGAATTTAGTAAACAGATTGGTCGATATGTTTTAGGATTTTTGGGATCACGATCCTTGTCTTTCTTTAGTATAACAACATTTGCACCTTTCCATATATGAGGTACTCTGCCACTTACTAGACATTGATTTAATAAATCAAATAGGTATGGCGCTATTTGCTGTTCTAATTGCTGCAAAATTTCGTTATTTATTTTGTCAGGTCCGGGTGCCTTCTTCGTGTTCAACTCTCGTATCGCCTGCCTTACTTCTGATAAATCGAATGGATAAATAATTCTTGTGCCATAGTATTCTTGCATGTATTGCAATCTTTTGGCCTCGTGATCATCTTCTTCATCCTCATTGTTATCTTGAGGTAGTAATACTTTTAACAATTCGTTTATAGATTCCTTCCAGGTTTGAGTTATATATCCATCGTCTCTTTGTATTGTTGATAGTATTTCAGGGGCTGATACCTTCTCCATAATAATTTTGTAAGGTATTCCCCATACATCTTCCTGTAAATTTTCTGCTATGAATCTTTCCCATGATTGCCGTCTGGTTTCTTCCAACAATTCTTTGTACTGTTGTTTTAGTTGTCTGTATTCTCTCAAATGCTCAATTCTATTTTGGTGAACAATACTTTTCTGGTAACATCTTCTTGCTACTCTTACTTTACTTCTAAGTTTTTGTAATTTGTCTGTCCATATTTCTTTTGGTTTTCCTCCTCCTCTTTGCTTCCTTAGTGTTTTGTCCATTGCTTCTCTTATTGCTTTTGTTAGTAATTCAGCTTTTCTATCTATATTTTCCCATGATGGAGTTATCGGTAGCCTGAAGTTGTCTCTTAATTTGTTCCAATTAGCATTCTTAATTTGATATTTATAATTTTTATTATGGCTAGTAGTAGCTTCACTTGTCCACCTTACAACCAGGTCAAAGTATATCAAGTTGTGATCACTAGTTGTTGCATCTTGGGCTACCTTCCAGTTGTTAATTCTCTCCGTAATATATCCTCTAGCCATGGATACGTCTATATTTTCTTGCGTATCTGCACGATTTTGAAAGGTATACGGATTGTTCGGCTTATTTAGAATATCTAGGTCATATGCCGCAATAACTGCTTGTAGTTTTTCCCCTCTATCATCCAGAGTTTTGCTCCACCACCAACTAGATTTAGCATTGGCGTCCATTGTACATATTAGGGGCTTGTCCTTGTATACATCCAGTATGGCCTTTAGTTTGTCTAAATGTATGTCAATATCATCACTGTACTGGAAGTACTGGTTACATATTAGAAAGGTATTACCAAACATGGTAACCTCTATACAATTGACGTGTTCCTCGCAAAACTGTGACACCTTTAGGACTTGTATATCTTTGTTTGTTATGACTATTGCCGCTTTAGGGTTGTCACCATCTATTATGACTCGTGCTGTGATTGGCATGTGGACAAGTTTTTTATTCCAAACATATGGCTCTTGAATGCACAATATATCAATTTGCATATCTTCCATCACTTTTCTCAGTTCCATCATAACGTTTTTGGACCTCTGTGCATTGATTTGTCCAAATCTTATAGTTTGTATCCACTTGTTATTTATGATATTATTATTCGCCATAGTTGGTCCGATTAATTAATCTTTCCATAAACATAGCATATGTTGGACAGTCCTTTCTCTTGTCACAAACAACTTTCTTATTTATCAGTCTATTCTTTTTCTTGGTGCTACAAGGTATACATATAGCACTCTGCCCTAATTTCGCACAGTCTTTTTTATTGTGGTCCTCCTCGCCACAATGCGAGCAGATTATCTTTTCGGTTTTACAATATTTTGCCACATGTCCTAGCTGGTAGCATTTCATGCATCTTGCCACCACAACAAAGTCTTTCACATAAATTGCTTGAAAGCCTACAAAAAGTCTCACTTTGTTAATCAACAGTTTTCTTATGGTTGGAGTAACTTCCAGTACATGATGTACTACTGGTCTGTCTCTAGGGCCAGTTTTAAATCTAAAGATAGTTCCTTTGTCAAATTCCTCCCACGAAATTGTGTTTGAAAAATTTTGATCGAAAATATTTCTTTTAATATCCTCAGGCTTCTCTGTTGTGAATACGTCATACATAATGACTAATGGGTTTCTCTTTTTAACTTCCTCTATTTTCAGATCTTTGTCTTTTAGTTTAGCATTGTTTATGATTTTCTGAGCATCTTCTTTGGATTCTGTTTCTATTATTAATGAGTCTCTGGTAGCTCTTATATTGTTAATGCTAATGTTTTCTTTATTTGGTTTTATGTTGCTCGTAACCACTTCTTGTACCTCTCTTACGGGTTGGCCTTTGTTTGACTTGATAATAACGACATGAGTTTGCTTCTTTAGCAATCTGTTCACTTTCGTAGTCACCTCCGGGATTTTAGGTTTCGCTGCTACATCGGCATAAGATATTTTACTAAGATCTTTTGTCATTTGTTTTATGACTCTATTTTCCGTTGTTAGTTCCACATTTTTCTTTGATAATTTATCGTATGCTGCTGACATTTTTGACATGATTTCGAATATCCTCTTTTTTGTGCTTTCTGTTATTTTTTGTGCACTAATTGCTGAAGTCATTTCTACAAATGCTTCCCTAAATTCATTATCATCATTTATATTCTCTTCTTGATGTTGGGGCTGTTTGTCCTCATTACTTTCACTTCCTCCCTGCACTACAGTGGGGGATCTTTGAAGTGATCTCCTTGGAGTGAAGATTGAAGATTCTTCCTCCTTGCTTGCCATTTTGAAATTCCACTCTGTCCACTGCTATAAATGCTCCTCTCCGCCGTTGGCTTTCACCAACGCCCAGGGTCGGGGACGAGGACCCGGGAGCAGTCTGGCTTACAGTTAGGGCCGGGTACACACTCCTGACGCCCTAACTTTAAATTGCTTTGCTTAAATTCTCTTTGCTCTGATTGGGTGGGGGTTAGAGCCAGACTCCGACCCCAGTTTTTTGGGACAGAAAAGGAGTATTGCTAGTGGAGGTTCTGCCTCGTAATGAGACAATCAATGCAGCGTCTTATTGTGAGACATGGAACAATCTGCGCCGTGCAATCCAGAACAAATGACGTGGCAAGTTGAGTAAGGGTATCGTTCTGCTGCATGACAATGCCCGTCCACATGTGGCTAATCGGACCAAAGATCTCAGCAAATCTTTTCAATGGGAAACTCTAGATCATTCTCCATACAGCCCTGATCTGGCGCCCAGCGACTACCATTTGTTCCTGCACTTGAAGAAACATCTGGGCGGCAGCGTCTTCAAGACGATAACGAAGTCAAGACAGTTGTGATACAGTGGTTAACGCGTCAGGCGGCAGAATTTTATGAGGAGGGTATTCAAAAACTGGTGCCACGTTATGACAAGTGCCTCAATATTCACGGAAATAATGTAGAAAAGTAGATTAAGGTACAGGCTTTCATGTAAAAATAAAATTATTGCGATATCTATGCACGTCTTTTTTTAAATTCCAAAACGGTACTGCCTTTAAAATATGTCTCGTATTAACCCATTTCTAATAAAAGGAATTCATAGGCTAGCTCCAGACAATTTATGGGATACCTACAGGTCAGTTTGGTGCATTTGAATCCAAAGGAATACCTCGAAGGGCGCTAGGCCCTGCAAGGCGGAGGTGGGTGATCATCTAAGAGATACGGGCAGGAGATATGGTCAGCATCACGGCACCCTCAGCTGGAAAGTTGGATTGGGTGTTTATCGTTGCAGGTAAACAAAGTAAAACGCGCAAGCCCACTTACCCACGGCGCAGGACGAGAAAAATTAGTAAAATATTCGTAGTGAGTGTAATCTGAATGAAATAACTGTCACGTGTTTGGAAGATGCCAAGTCTGTTATTTATCCTACATTTCGTTTTCGAATTATGGCGTTTATACTGAAAAATACAGTAATTGCATGTGAGCAAGTCGATGCTCTTCCTTTCCTTGTGTGGTTCTTAAACTTATGATGCCAGAATGTCCATATTCATTGTTGTTCCAGACTAGTTCTGTCTGAGCCAAACTGTTAACCATTATGAAGCATTTAAAACAGAAGAGCACGGCAGTCAATTTGCAAGAATCATCGTCAAGTTTCACTTAACAAGATTATATTCGGGAGTTCAATCAATGATAGCTAATGAGGAGGAGGAGGAGGAGGAGGAGGAGGAGGTCTCATCGTTCTATATTGTACCAAGACTTAACTAAACCTTTTAATTTTCATCAAGTAACTAACAAATTGTATAAATTTAAATTAATTTAATTAAATTCCTAATCGCAGGCATTAGCCTGACAACGGAGGTTGAGCCTAGGAGAGCTGCAAATGGGGAGGAGCAGAAAATATTTCACCTGAGTGGCTGGAAGGCGGGCTCTGCAACGAAATTCCTTAGGCAGGTTCACCTCTCAATGGCGAGGACAAGTATTCTAATATTAATACTTGAACACATGGTGGTGTTGGACTCAAAAGCAGAAGAAAAAGGGGTAGAAGTAAATTACGTAACAGAAGGGAAACCTAAAACCACGACAATCAACTGGATCTATTGCGTGTACCCTATCGCGAGGAATGGATCTGGTGAAGGAACAATAGGAGGCATCGGAAACCACAGCGCGCCCCTGATGATTATGCTCTGACGGAGCCGAGAAGACCCTCCAACTTACAAAATGCCCGCCGCTGTAGAGTAGAAGGTAGTACATCCCACTAATGTTCAAGAGATTTAGGATTAGGATTTACTACGGAGGATATTCGGCACAGAGACCAGTCGCGATCCATTGTGCCTATGCCCCCAATTGAGGCACCCCCGGAATGAATGATGAGGTGAGAGGAGACAGAAAGCAGTCTCTAGGAGCCATGACAGTGCACAGGCTAGGTTCCCTACTGCCTAGGAACGCAAATAAAGTCCCTGAAAGGAATGTGTGAGAAAGTGTCACACTGACACAGTGGGATAAGGACAGCTAATGTGTGTGACAGAGAACGCCCTGCTACATAAGGAGCAGAGCCGTTAAAAAAAGCATGCACCCTGTTCACGGTGTACAGTGAAGAACCATTCACAAAAGTAGAAGAATTCAGAATGTTTTTGAACGGTCTGTAACTGAACTGGCATGGGGTGTCATAAAGCTATCCAGGGAAGGTGTGGGAACTTTCAACTCTCCCTGCGCCTCAGGCCCCAGAGACTTTCTCTCCTGTGGAATACTGTACATTTTACTTAGAGGCCTCCCCGGGCAGGAGCGCACAACGGACTCTCCCCCCCCCCCTCCTGAAGGGGTACGGAAAAGGCACCAACAGCCGGTTCTCAAATGGTCCCGGCAGCCGTTCACGAAATGGCCTCAGCAGCAGGTCCGAAAACCAGCAACCGGCCTACCGGAGGAGGAAGTAGTTTTCCTCAGAATGTGTCATTCTGCAATGCACCGCCGAGACACCCGCCGACATTTCTTGCCTTGAAAGAGACCACCAGATGAGAAATGAAATGAAATGACAATGGAAATGAAATGGAGGGACAGGAAATTGGAGTGATGTAATTAGCTTATCCAGCATTCACATAGCGACCCAGAAAAATCCCCGAAAATACCCGTGGGCCAGGTAGGTCGGCCATGGGAATCGAAACCAGATCTTCCGAATGCGGGCCACAGACGAATCCGCCTCATTCTTCCTTCTTAGCATGTTTAAGAAATCCTGAGTTATGATGGGTTATCTGGATAACTTTATATATATATATATATATATATATATATATATCTTTTCCTTCCGACATTTTCCTTTTTGTGAAATATGAATGAGTCGTACCTTTAAGCTCTATGGACCCTGGACTCATTTGAGTATCATTTACCCATTTCGTTCATCACGTAAGTTAAGAAAAGAACACGCAAGCCTCCTCCTCATCTGCATACTGTCGACTGACATGACCTCAAGGTCGTCCTGTAACCTTAAAATGAAGAGGAATTAAGAGGAATGGGAGCAAGGAGGAACGTGGTAGACGACACCGGGCCAGAATTTACTTGCCGACCATGGAAAAACGTGATCAGAATGTGCGGTTACCAGGAATCGATCCTGTATCCATTTTTGTATACGGAAGAGCGCCAATGAAAGAAAAAGATGACAAAATACAAGAGGCGTCTAGAAAGTAAGTTCTGATTCAATTTATCTCCGCTGCAGCACTGAGATTGTAGTTCCGCACATGCGCAGTAGACGCTCTGTATCAAGGAGAAGAAACGTTCGCCATTGTGAGATCGCTGTCAGCCAGGTACGCTTTGTTGCGCTTGTTTACAATGTCGATGTTGATTGAAAATCCCGCCGCTTGTGAAATAAGAACTGTGATTCGTTTTCTGAATTCTAGGAAAGTGAAACCAATTGAAATTTATCGGAAAATTTGAGATATTTATGGACAAATGCGATGAGTGATACAATGGTGAGAAGATGGGTCCGACAGTACAATGAAGGACGTAGTGAAGTGTACGATGAAGAACGAAGTTGGCGTCCATCTTTGGTTACAGAAGAACTGGTTCGCGCGATTGATGACAAGATCCAGGAAAACAGCAATTTTACAATTAGTGATCTCGCAATGGAATTTCCACAAATTTCACGAGCACTAGTTCATGAAATAGTTACTGAAATTGTTACTGAAATTTCGTAAACTTAGCTCACGTAGGGTGCCAAAGTTTCTTACTGAGCAACTCAAAGCATAACGGATGGGCAGAGCAATTCATTTTTTGACCCTACAGGGATTTGGCTGGGACGTGTTTGGCCACCTCCCGTACAGCCCTAACGACTTTCCTCTGATTTTGCATCTCAATTCTTTCCTTGACGGTCAAAACTTCAACAATGACGAAGAGCCAAAAGAAAATATTTGCAAATGGTTGAAGACATAGGCGGCAAACTTCTATGAAGAAGATATACAAAAAGTTGTGCCTCGCTATGATAAATTCCTGCAAAATTTCGGCAGTTATGTAGAAAAGCAGTTTAAGAGTTACAGAAGTTTGTGCAATAAATAATTTTTCTGTATCTGTAAAAAATTTAATTTTATTACCAAACAGAACTTACTTTCTGGACATACGTCGTATGATACTCTTGGTATTTTCACTAACCTGTAGTGTCACTATCACCAACACTAAGTTAATTTTAAAGTAGAAGTGCTTTCGGCAGCTGACGATACCTCATGAAACATGGAAAACCCCGGGACGGGGAAAAGAGTGAAATTTACTTGTTCAAAGCAGCAAACGACGCCAGCGGAAATTACACCATACATTACACAACTAAAGGTGTCTCTGTAAAACACCGAACATCTACAAAACTTACATTTATAAAGCTAAGACATGCTTCGGCAGGCAGAAAATCGCACTGCCGCGCATCTCACTCCTCTGTAATAATAAAAATCTCATAATACCCACGTGAGATACGTTGGCAGCACTTATATAACCTCTGCCATATAATGCCACTCGCTTGCTGGTTGCTCTATATTAACTTTTGTTTTATACAAAAAAAATTATCATTTTTATTATCCAGCCCCTTCCGGAAGGACATCTGAAATTCATATTAAATGCAGACGTTGCTCGGCGCAAAGTTGACAAATCTTATTACTTTTTTATTCTCTGCCTTCATTTCATTTCGCCCACGGTTATTAAACGCTTACAGTGTCTTGGCAGCAAGCTGTTGGCGTTTATTTTCAATCTGCTTAAAGGAAAACAGATACGTTGTTTACGGGATCCTAAGGTATCCAGGATGACTTGTCTGAGGCGGTTTAATCAACAACAATCGACCTTTCTTGCCTATTTATTTAGTTACATGTATAATTAACATCTTCCCTAGCTTGTGGGCTGCCACATTGCATGGGGAAGAAAGAATTTGACTTCTTCGTGAGGGGAAAATTAAATTTCTCGGTTTATTGGACTCCTTTAAGGGGGGGGCGTATGTAAATATTCAGGGTCTTAAATAAATAGCCATAACATCCAAAGTTTTCAAGTCAGAGAAGTGAAACTTAGTACACTCATGTAAGATAATACAGTTAATATGCACAATTGTTTTCATAATTTTCCATTGTTTATAACTAATGCTACATATTTTCTCTCTGTGCAGAGATATTTACAAACTTAAGGGTATGTATGACTGAAATTTCATGAAAATCGTGAAAATAACGACTTTTTTAATTTTAATTCTATAAAATAATTTAGATATTTCCGAATCTGAAAAGTGCATAATTTGCCTCCGGATGGCATTTTTAAATGCTTATTTAAATGTCGGTGGCCTTTAAACTCTGTCAGAGTCACGCCCTCTTTTGCCTACATCCACATTCTTTGTCTGCTTTCCGTTCTTAAATTTTCAATTCAAGAAAAGAAAAATAAGGCTTTCAGATAAAATAGTTCCTAAAATGTTCCCAATATATCGGAGCCTGGCTTCTACAACATTACTAGAGAGGTGCAAAACAGGAAAAACACAGAATGCCAATGAATCTTTGCATCATGTCATATGGAATAAGTGCCCAAAGGAAGTTTTCATATCAAAACAAAAATTGGATCTTGCTGTTATTAAAAGCATCAGTGAGTTTAACATGGGCAGTCTTAAGTCATTGGAGCTGCAGCAAAATATCAGAGGTGAAAGTGTAGTAGAATCAGCAAGGAAAACTTCAGTGCAGCGAGATCAGACTCGTATCCTGCAAAGCAAGAAGCGAAGTTGTGCAGAAGAAAAGCAACATCTAAAGAAGAAAAAGGTGGAAAAAGCAGCAACAGAGGAGAGAAAAAAGAAATCTGAGGGTCCAACCTATCAGCCTGGTGGATTTTAATGTGATTTATGCAATCAAATCTTTAATCGCTGTTTTCTCAATGTTCATATTTTCAGCATTTTTCTTCCTGTAAAATGCTCCTTGCGATTCCGTTTTTGTACTACATTCATGAAATTTCCTAAACAGGTTCAGAATATCATGAGGAATAGAAATTGCCCTAGGTTTTATTGTGAAATGTATATAAGCATATATTTTTAATCTTCAAACACAAAACTTATAGTTTTTAGACAAAAAAAGAATATTTGTAAATTAAAAAATTTTGTGACCTAAACTAAAGGAGACACAGAAAAACCCAGAGCAATTTAAAAAATTATGTGTATTATGAACATAGGGTTAAAATATAAGACCAAAATTCAAAATATTTTGTCGCAAGGGACTTTTTTAGTGACGTAACAAAAAACATACAAAATTTATCCTAATTTCTAAACTGATAGAGAAAAATGGTTTAAATTTAGGTTGTAACATTTTCACATTATACTACACCTATGGTGTAAATTTGAAAAAGCTAGCATTATTAGTTCAGAATTTGAAAATTTCAGTCATACATACACTTAAGCCCATTTTTTTCAAAATTCACATATGCTATCTTTCTGAAATTTGGTATGTCATTTTAAAACACACTAAAAATGAATTTGTTTGATTTAGATTTCTTATTGAAGCTGTACAGAATTTAAAAAAAATGTTAAGCATTATTCTAAAAATTAAAATAATTTCATATATTTTTGTCATCACATTCCATCTGGAGCTTAATCTTAAATTCTAGGACCAACAAAATGTTCATTGTGGCATAAGAATACTGTGTGCTAAATGTCATCACTGTAGATCAAGTAGTTTGAGAGAAAAATGGGTTGAAGTTGTAGAAAATGCAAGTTAAGGGAAAAGGCAGTTAAAAATACAATAAGTATTATTCAGTTTGCCTTTTAATTTTAAGTCAGAACTTCCCATATCCATAGTCTGTATCCTCATTCTGGTCTTCTTGAGACTTTCTTTTTAAATTCCTCTTCTGTCTTGTTTCTTTCTGCATTAATTTCATAGCTCTTTCTGCACCAGCGATGCGAATGTTGTCGATACTCTGCAACATTGTTTCCATAAACACACCAGATTGATACCCTAACTGATGCATAACTTTCTTTCTGCCAACATTCCCATCAAACACTATTGCAGCATCAAATGTAGCAATTTTCACCACTATGGAAGACACAAATAATGTTTTGGGACACCTTTTCCATATCAAACTGTTGAGGCTTTCATTTGGGTTTTGTATCTCTCCATAGAGACATTTTTTAGCAAGTCTGGGTGTGCTAAGAATTGGTAGGTGGGCTTTATAGATTCCAAGACAGCTGATGGAAGACTGTGTTGCTACTATGCAACACTAGGGCATTTAATTTTTTAAAGGTATATACAGACCAATTACAGTCATAATATTTTGGTGTTTGATAGCCAATACTATATACTATTTTACAAAACAATAAAATAATCAGATTTTTTGAACATTTTCTCGTACACCCCCCCCCCCTTAAAGCTATGTGCGGCTCATAGCGTCCTCCTGGAAAGATTCCTGAAGCATTTCGTGTGTCTCTGTTGCAGTTTTTTAAGCAGGAAACAAAATTTCACACACACTCTTTGTTCTTTTAAAGTTGCCATAACGACTTCACAGAGGTAACCCGCCAAAGGTCAGAGAAACACAATACCGCACTTGCACTTTCAGATCTACACTGACGCCGACTGCACAGCTGTTTCATGAAGATTTCTACTAACACCATCTATCGTGAGAAACCTTCACTACGTCTAGGTGTGGCAGCGCCATCGTAGTCCGGTTTCTTTTGGGTCCCCCCCCCCTCGTACTCATGATCTTCGCAAAGGAAAGCAGCAGGACCGTCTAAGTGGTCGACGATTTAGTCAAGTTAAGGATAAACGACTTGGAATAATGGAAAGGATGAAAACTGCAACACGGAACATAAGAGGATTAGCGAATAAAGAAGAAGTAATTGACCTACTAAAAGAGAAAAGCATATATATAACCGAAAGCAAGAAAAAGTTGAACGATACTAAAGAGCTGAAACATTTTACAATGATATATTTTCGGAACAGGCAGAAATGCCTAGTCCCTGAAGTGAAGAAAATTAAATAAATTTAAAGAATTACATATAAACATATGAACAGCTGGATGACAAACGATCCGCTTTCTATATTTTTTATTCATTTCTGCTCACTTTCTTCTTGGGCAACAAGCCAGGTGAAAAGACGATGAGATATATCCCATCATCAGGATATTTATTAAATGGTATAACCACAAATGAATCACTGGTTATCACACCAACAGAAACAAGGACACGACACTATAAAAATTTGAACTACTGATCATAGTGTTTTGTCTTTGTTTATATTTAGTCTTTTTGTCGCCAGGAAGGCTTCAGGTCTTAGTTTTCATTCATTTCATTTGCTCTCTGGTCTGTCTGCTCAACCTGCAGGTCCCCTTATTTCATTCGTTCCTCTTGAGAGATATTAGCCGCAGTAGTCTGTGTGTAGGTTGGAGTGCGTGAGGTTTGCCCGCTACGCTGTCAACACTGTACCTTTCCCTTATTATATTATCATAAATAATGCACATACGAAGTATCAGCCAAATTCACTTGCTTGAAGGTGCCTTACTCCATTTATAATTAAACTTAACACCAATTATAATCGTGCAATATGACTCAAGCTATCCTAATTACTTGTAAACAAGCTCATTAACGGCCATGCTTATCCTCCAGCGGGCTGTAGTGTCATATAAAGTATGTTCTAAAACAAAACACGGATTCTGGAAACAAAAACCACAAACTTGTAAGCACAAGATGTGAATTTAGGACCTGTTTAAGAAACCTATACCAGCGCCGTCCTCAGATAATGTGGATATGTAAAGAAAGCGAGAAAATGTATTACTCTGCCGCCCACTGTGACTGTAGGGAACATTCAAGCTATTGTATTCCCACGTGGCAAACATGTGCGCTTCTATGCAAAGTTTTGCCTTGACGTACTCGATGTTTGACCAGCTTATGCGATATCACTTTTATTTAACATTAAACACAAAAGTGTGTATGTTTTGTATTATGTTTTTCGTTTTCTACGTTAAAAAGTGACTGAATGCTTGCAACAATCACAGTATTTGATCTCTTTGCATCACCCCGCATCATTTTTAAGGACCGAGGGACGTGTGGAAAGCACAATGCTTGCGTTTCACTACATACTTTTAAAAAATCAAAATTTCTGGATTTGCTTTGTCACAGGGTAATGAAATTCATACCATCTAACAAGCAACTATTTCTTAATAAGTTGATAAAGCAAAACATGAAATATAAATTCATAGCTTCTTTCAGATGCTTTCTAAGATGACGTCAACAAACGAAATTTTCTAAACATATGTTATTATTTAGTTACACATAACCGCCATGAATCCAATTTTTAGGAGAAATAAAGTTCTCAGTGATGCATAAAATGACCGTGTTAGAATTTTTATATAGTGAAGTATATAGACAGAAAATGTTGAATTTGATATCATTATTCTTTCCCTTAAAATGCACAGATTTTAAATTTGAAAAAATTCAAAATGTTTTACCTGAAAACATCTTTACGGTCATTTTATTAAACATAATGGTTTGTGACACTACGAAAAGTTTCAGACCTCTAACATAAGTGGTTTCTGAGAAATGTCTACCCAAACATGTAAAATTGCAACTTGTGGGAAAATGTAATAAACTAAAACAACAGGTTTTTCACCTTATTCACCAAAAGTTATAACAAACCTGTACCATAATCCTATACTTTTCTACACCAGTTTGTATAACAATGATCGCTCTACAATTACAAAACTCTTCTGAGCTCCACTGTTATCTACACAAAAGCTGTTGTCATCATCTGGTTGAATGGGAGACATTTTTTTTCTAGAAGCTGAAAGTTTACTGCAACTAGGAAGGTTAGATACACTTTCAATGTCAGTGTTTTTTGTGTTTCTACGACGAAACACTGCCTTTTCCAACCAAAACGCTTTACTCTACCCATATTTATAGCAAAGCTTTAAATCACCTTGAATAAATAACACTCAAGTTGATAATTTGAACTGTAAACAAAACTGCAACTATAATCTACATGTACTTCAAATGTAAACAATTCGCCAAATTGTGAGAGCCTTCTGCAAATACACATGCAGCTACACCTGCAGCAGAGATACCAGCAACAAGCATAACATTTACCACATAGTTCTGCTGCCACAAATCACAAAGTTATAACAATTTTAATTTCAATGTTTATGTATGTATTTAAAAGGGGGGGTGGACATGGTGACGCCATATTTAAATCACCATTTAAAGGGATTAAATATTAAGAATACCTATGATGCAATATATCATTGGAATTGTAAAATATTTCAGATTTTTATAAGACATAAACAAAAATTGGATTTTTGAGGCATTCACACGTCCTACTGTCCTTAAATGAAAAATTAAGCCACGGGTCTTTTTCCGGAATAAGCGTGCTAAATAACTACGTTTAACTATAATAAAACCTGAACCTTTCCTGGTGACGAATATGCCCAAGTTTATTATTTATATTTGTGTTATATGCAGTGATTCATTTGGTTATAACATTTAATAAGTATCCTGATAATGGGAGGGATGCACACTTCCGAATCGTCGATTTCTAATCGTCTCTTCATCTAGCTTGCTTCCCGAGAACAACTTGAGCATAGGTTTAACTACTTTGGCAACGACTTGAAATTTCTATTGGTATGCAACTGGAAAAGTACCTAACGAATTTTGTAAAGCTCGGCAAGTAGGTATTATTATTATTTACTGCTTGATACATTGTTGTACTTGTTCGTGGCTCGTTTGTTTCAAAGAAACTATGCAATCTGCACGAACAGCACTTTCAATAAATTCATAATATTCATCTTCAACAACTGGTTTTGTTTTTCAATTCCTTCCAGGGTTAAAAATATGGCCCGTTTTCACAACTTCGAGGTGCATTAATACGTATTTGGTGCTTAAACCCGGGTTATTCAGCTGACAAATTAAGTCCTCTATTGATAAGTTGGCTTTCACAGAACTTGCAAAACACGTTCAAATGAGAGGCATGTATTTTAAGTCAACACCGTTTTGGAATTAAAAACAGACGTCCATAGATATCGCAATAATTTTATTTTTACATGAAAGCTTGAACTTTAATCTACTTTCCGACATAATTTCCGTGAATATTCAGGCACTTCTCATAACGTCCCACCAGTTTTTTAATACCCTCCTCATAAAATTCTGCCGCCTGACGTGTTAACCACTGTATCACAATTGTTTTGACTTCGTTATCGTCTTGAAGACGCTGACCGCCCAGATGTTTCTTCAAGTGCAGGAACAAATGGTAGTCGCTGGGCGCCAGATCACGGCTGTATGGAGGATGAACTAGAGTTTCCCATTGAAAAGATTTGATGAGATCTTTGGTCCGATTAGCCACATGTGGACGGGCATTGTCATGCAGAAAAACGATACCCTTACTCAACTTGCCACGTCTTTTGTTCTGGATTGCACGGCGCAGATTGTTCAATGTCTCACAATAAGGCGCCGCATTGATTGTCTCATTACGAGGCAGAAACTCCACTAACAATACTCCTTTCCTGTTCCAAAAACTGTGCACATGATTTTCCGGGCAGAAATTGTTTGCTTAAAATTCACTTTTGAGGGTGATGATGAATGTCGCCATTCCATGGATTGTTGTTTCGATTCTGGTGTGACGTAGGCCACCCACGTTTCGTCACCAGTAACAATTTGGTCTAAAAAATCGTCACCTTCATTGTGGTACCACTCAAGGAAAATCAATACACTGCTTAAACGTTGGGTTTTGTGCAAATCCGTCAACATTTTCGGATACCAACGTGAACACAATTTCCGGTACTTCAAGTTCTCGGTCACAATGCGATAAAAACACTGCGAGAATATTGAGGAAAACAGTCTAACAATGATGAAATTGTAAAGCGTCTGTTTTCTCTCACATTTTCGTCCACTTTCTGCACCAAATCTTCAGTAACGGTGGAAGGACGCCCACTCCGTTCTTCATCATGCACATTTGTGCAGCCATCTTTAAATGCTCTCACCCATTTCCTTACCATTCTATCACTCATAATGTTTTGTCCGAAAAATTCACAGATCCCACAATGAATATCGATCGGTTTTACGCCTTTAGCAATAAAAAATCGTATAACAGCCCGTACTTCACAATCGGCGGTACTCATGATTGTAGGAGGCATCTTAAACACTCAGCAACCAACGTATACAATTAATAATCAGACTGTAATGGTGCCAATGCTTAGACAAGAGATGTAGGTAACCAGCGCGCACGCGCGGAATGTCAACCGTAGCGCTGCGGCTGCCGAATTGCAAAACGGTACTGACATAAAAAGCATGCCTCGTAATTAGTTTTTCACCAATTCTTAACGATGTGCCTGAAAGAAGCAACATGGAAGCAGCCATGTTATTGATCTCCCAATCCCCTCTGCGTGTAAGTGTGCAAGCGCAGCATGCACTCTGATTACAGAGATTAAGTTTACATGTACCAAATAAACTATACTAAATAACCAAACAAATATGTAGAAGTGGTTACTCAGCTTCTATGAGAAACATATGGTTAGCCTTAACCGCCAATATATCCGCATAAAAACGCCTCAGAAAGAGTGTGGATTAGGCTGTTACAGGAACAACGCAGCGTGCCTCACACTATCGAAATTCGCAGTTAGGTGACACAGCGTACCGCCTGCTATATCTGTTTTATAAACATACCGACATATTCTGGTTTTGTTTGCTACTATTAAGAATTTCTTTGGTTTAGGAAGTTGCAATAAGGAAGCTATTGTTTAGTTATTGGTTTATGTGTGTATGATGAAAATGCGGAGACAAATAACGAAAACGCAGAAGGCAACGTCACATATGAAGGAGATTTAATTATCATTGAAGAATTAGAAGAAGCATTCATAAATACTAGAAACAGGAAAACAACGGGCCAAGATGGATTTAACGCAATTATTTAAATATGAGTGGGTTATTGCTAAAGCTCCGACTGCTACATTTCTATAATATGTGCTGGAAGAAGCAATGTATCCCAGAAGATTGGCGTATAACCCAAACAATCTCTATCTTTAAGAGAGGGAAACGAAATGACTGTAGCAATTACAGAGGAATATGTTTATTGGATGCGGCCTATAAAACATTTGCTAAAATAATAAACAAAAGGTTGAGGAATATAGCTGAATGTCTTCTCTCGGAAGAACAAAGTGGATTTAGAAGAGGCAGATCCTGTGTAGATAAAATCTTTATTGTTAAACAGCTAATTGAAAAACATAGGGAGTTTAACAGAGAAAAGCATATGGCGTTTGTTGACTTTGAAAAAACCTTCGATAGGGTAAACCGATGCAAAATATGGCAAATATTGGAAGAACGAGGATACCCACAACAATTAGTAAAAATTATACAATGCTTCTACTTCCAAACAAAAATAAATGTGAGGAACAATGGTAAAATTTCTAAATAAAATCTTACTAATCAGGGTGTCAGACAAGGGTGTACTTTATCACCTACACTTTTTAGTATATATATTGACGACCTAGTGTGCAAATGGAAGCAGCTAGTGAATGTAGGTTTTAAAATTTCAAATAAAAGCTTTTTAAATATTTCATTGTTTGCTGACGACTTAGTTATTATACAAGATAGCGAGGCTGCCCAGCAAAAATCTATTTTTAAACTTACTGAACTCTGTAAGCAATATAATATGAAAATTTATTTTATAAAATCAAAGGTAATGGCATTCAATGGGAAAGAGCCAATTAGAACAAAAATAGTTATAAATAATCTTTGCGTTGAACAGGTAAGCCATTTTAACTACTTGGGAACTGATGTTAGTTATGACAAGGAATATGATGTCTACAATAAGATATGAAAATTTCAAAGAGTATGTGGAATAATAAATAGAACGTTTAGAAACACAATACGTAAAGAAACATAATTAAAGTTCTACAAAGTTATGGTTGTACAAACACTGACATACGGAAGTGAGACTTGGACGTTAGCTAAAATGCAACAGAGTAAAATACAGACTTCAGAAATTAAATTCTTGAGAAGTGTGAAATGATGCACGAAGAGGGACTTAATAAGAATTGAAAATATAAGATAAGGGCTGGACATTTTTAGTATGAATGAAAGGTTAAAAGATCTCAAACAAAAATGGAAGGAACATGTTGAAAGAATGCCAGATAATAGACTAACAAAACAAATATTACAGTATCATCCTAAAGGAAGGAGATCAGTGGGCAGACCCAGGGAACGATGGCTGGAGGACAGGAACAGGCACTTGAAATGCTATGCCATGAAATGAAGAAGAAGAAGAAGAAGTTTATTTTTGTGTTTAACGTGTTCCAACACTCCTTTATAATAGTCGATTTCGGCAAATAAGCTGGTGGACAAGTGCAACTTAAACCTCTTAGAGGGAAGTTAATGTTAGTGAAATAGAGGTGGAAGTATTAAATGATAAAAAGGACAAAGAACAACTCAAAGAATTGTAGATAAACCTAACCAAAACTAAATGCCTTATGTAATGAGACGAGTATTTTGTTTCACCGTGTTTAATAGTCTTAAGAAAAGCATCTGTAACTTAAAAGGAAACTGTTTATTTTACAGTAGCCGTTTGAAAGTAGAGTACAATTAAGGTCATAACAAAATGAGTGATCTTGGAGCTGTCCGAGTCAATATCCATTTTTTCACAAGTAACTGTCCTTTGCCCCATTACGTGAAAGTGAGGCAAGGAGTAATGCTTTTGTTTTCGTGGCCGGTGCGTCCCAATAGCAGCCTTTTAGTTTCGCGCTCCAGTGGTTCCTGCGTTACTAATGACAAAATAATGTAATATTCAATACTGCCAAAAATTATACCTAAAGTAATTTCGAAGCTGCGACACTGAAATTTGGATTAGTTAAGTTATAAGATACGGCACGGCTATATTAGTTCGGTGTCGTCTTGAAACAGCCTGTAAATGAGCTTAAACAGTCAATGATGATGCACACATACACATGCTTTTGTTTATATCGCCACATAAACTAAGAACGGCCGCTGTATAGAAACTGTTCTTCAAACCACGCTAGAAACAACAGAATGATGATAAGTCAAACCTTTCCAGAGCTGGTCGTTTGTGATGTCTTTTAAACTTCATTCTCATTGCATGCTCAAGAAATAAAAGAAGACGCGACAGTTTTCTACGGACGCATATATGCTTTGAAAATACTTCTCGAATTTAGAACCATAAAGAGCTTATGACATTCTAGCTTCTGCTAAAGTGAATGGAGTCATTTCTTCTAATGTTCATCTCAGCTAACTCAAATTAGCAGAAGAATAAAGACTTTATAATTAAATTACAGAAAGATACAGATGTATTTTTTTATCTTGGAAAGTACAGAGCGATGCGCAGTGGTATCTGGACGAGTCCACCTCAGAACAATTGCCACTGGAGGGGAGGGCAGGTCAGTTGCGTACCAGTTGCGAGCAACTCAACACGTGCAGACCTACTCGGTAACACTACAGCTTGTTTCAAAATGTGCTTGTCTCCTGGTTCCAAGAGAGCATTTATAAATGAGGCCTCCTAGCAGCACGTTGGGAAATAAAGTGCTACATTTAAAAACACGAGAAGTAATAAGCATTATCCATAGATTTATAAAAAAAGGAACAATAGTCTGAGTCAGCTATAAAAATCTGTGGAAGGGTATCTGAGGCAACAGTTGTGTCTGAAAGCAGTTTAGGAGAGTTATTAAGGAAAGAAAAGCTATTGGTGCTAGTGCAACAACGTCCTTCTCTATGCCCAGTAAACAAAGATTAACAACATGCACAAAATCTAATTTGGATGTTTTAATTCAGAAGTAGTTATGCGAACTATGAATAATATTTAAAGAACAGAAAAACAAAGACCAACTTTGAAGAAAGTGCTTATGAACCTTAAAAATTCGACTGACATCCAAAGCAGTGTCTGAACATTAAGAAGAGTTCTTTTGAAGTTAGGATTATTTGCAAAAAGAAACACTAAGCGTGAGAGACAAATTTAAATCGAACATCGCACCATACGTGAAAATAGGCTTAAGTATTTACGAAATATTCGGAGATATCGAAGTGAAGTTTATATAGTTTATATGGATGAAACTGATATAAATACAGCACATACTAGACCATATGCCTGGAGTGAAATACGTTACAGGGACTCTGCAGCGATATTGAAAGGCCGACAGTTGTTTATCATGCCTGCTGGAGGAGAACAGGGTTTTGTTCCAAATGCCTATGTACTGTTTAAGATCCAACAAAAGCGTGGAGATTACTACCATAGTAAGAATTACAACTTAGTTTATAAGAGCTGCAAAACTGGCTTCGAGAATGAAATTTGTTTTTACATACCTTATGCACCGCCCTCCCCTCTCGTAATCTTACGCGTGTGACGAATTGTGGCGATAGGTGCACTATCCCCACCACAGTTGCTACTCATCCCTACCGCGCAGGATTCCTGTCAAAATAAAATAATACATCTGTACAACAAACGATGGAGGGTAGAGGAAATTGGTGAATGTAACGCTTACTTGCCTCGTATTAGATTTTGATACTTCATAACATGAAAGGCTTGCAGTCCGAAGCTTTTAGCTTCGATTTCAATTTGACCAAATGCCTTACTGGCGTTTTTCCATATCGGTAGGCGTATTCTGAGACTTGTGTCATGTTGGACATAGCCTTTCGGTTTCCAACTTCATCAGATGCATATTCAAAGTTTTCATTTTTATCTGTGATTTTACAGTGCAGAGGTTTACGTCATCAGTAGCATCGCTCACGGAGCGAGTTTATATACAATTCCCCTAGTGGCTTGCGATCGTACTTGATGTGCTGCCAGCAGCTTTGAGGCCTCCCTCTATCGGCCGGTAAATAGATGAGTCTGGCCGCGTAATATAAAGGTGCGTAATTTCGCTTGGTGCGTAGATACGATAACCGTGTTTAATAAACTATATATTGCAATGCAATGAAATGAAATGCAAAGCTACTTATGCAGCCATAAAAGTATACCATGAAGGAATACGAAATTATAAGTCAATGAACACTTCTTTCACAATGAATACCTGTTTTTCTATTATAGTAGATATACGCATATTGTAAACCTGTCACATAAAATAGAAAAAAATCAATTTGATCTCAATTATTTTCTATCACCCATAGTTTCCTCACAATTTAACCTCATTACAAACCAGAAAATTAGCAGAACGTGTTCTAGGAATGAAAAGTAAATTAGTGATGCAATACGCACAAAGCTTTTATCCAAGTCTAAAGAAGAAAATATCTCTAGTACATGTATGTATGTATTTATTCACTGCAATTGGGTACTATCCGGTGGCAGAGTTAAGAATACAGATCAAATTACAAATACTAGATTTACAACAATAACACAATAAACAATACAAACATGATATTATTTTACTTTAGTCACTTAAAACATATCTAATTACTTCTCTATTTACATATTATATACCATTATAATTCAAAAGTTAAACTATAAACCATCTAGATTTTTTCTAAATTTCTTCAGCGACAGGGGACAGCCCTGAAAGACTGCTACAGGCAATTCATTCCATTCTTCAATGGTTCTATTAACAAAAGAAAATTTCCCTACGTCGGTTCTGTATCTTCTACACATAGTCGTATATGTCCATTTTCTTATATTTCCTTTCTCTCTTCCCCTTAAACATTGTCTGTATTGCAAGAAGGTATTCTTGAGGCCTTTGTCATAACATTATTTATTGCTTCTAGATTGGGACCAGTCACTTTATAGCGTCCAGTGTCTCTCTTTTTGTGACTAACTGATCCTGTATCTTGGAAATGTTTGATGCACCTATTGGTTTTAAAAGACATAAGGATACCAACATTAACAGACATTTTAATTATGCGCGAGAATGACAAAAAGTTTATATCGTATACTGATAAAACGTAAGATGTGTATGTTGCAAACAAAAGTATGTCAATTTGACGTTAGCTGGACACTTTTGACAACATTATGCTCCGAGGGACTTGTCTGAATGCTGGATAGCGTTGCATAATCTCCTCTATTCAGCGGTTTAAATTATATTTATATGTCGCAGCAATTCTAATGCGGATACCAAAGTAGCATTCAACCATGAAGGCGCAGTGCTCTTTTTTCATATCCAGGGGAAGCTGGTTTTATTGGTTACCACAACAACCACACTCAGAGCGCTGTCATTTGCTTACTGTTCCGCAAAAATTACCGCTTCTCCGTAGAGGGCACTATGATTTAAAGCTACATTCACCAGTCAATCGGAGGGCGGGAAACAAGCAATAAAAATGAACAACGTTTTAAGACACATGGGTTATACCCGTTGAGTTACGTGCTTCAGGGCTACTTAAATGTATTTATGCTGTTCGTCTTTACGTACTTCATTTATTAGACTTCATGCGAACTGTCACAACAAAGTCTAATCTGTTGTTCTGAGACGTGGGGATATCATATCTGAGTTACGGAATTAGAAAACAATACAGTGACAAAATTATACGTTAAACTGTTATATCCTCTGCAATAAACCTTGGTCAGTGGAATAAAAAAAAAGAACTCGAAAAAGGAAGATACGCCTTCAGATATGAAATTTCTGAGAGGAAGCAAAGGGTGTAGTAAACTTGATTTATTACTTAAAAGGTTAAAAAAATACGAGTGGAACTAAAAGGTTTTAATATAAATCACAAGATTGGCTAAACAAATATTAAAGCAAATAGTAACAGTTCAGTGGGTGGACTTAGCAAAATTTGGCTGGAAGATATTTGAAGAAGGAACGGGCAAGTTTTGCCCATATTCTTAAGTAAAGAAGGAGGTGTTTTATAGGGACACATTTACAGGTTCTCTCCGCTGCGGTACAGACCCGGGCAACTCGTAGCAGCAGGAGCTCGCTAAAATTCTCACCTTTTAGCACATTCTAGAAATACCTCTGTCCTCAGACAGGTCACATATGTTCGCCCACTCACCTAAACTCAGCGGAAGGAAGCATTGTGATCTTTGCTCTCTGTTCATGTAGTACTGGAGGATTATAATCATTTTCAAGAACTCCAGAAATAAAAATTAATAACTGTTAGGCCTGAGAAACAAGGGAGAAGTAGGTAAATATTTGTAATTTCATTATAAAGCATCACTTTAATTTCGTTGAAAATTATGCCCGATTGAAATTTAGTACAAACAAGTCTTCCAAAATTGCCTTTGGATACCATTACGTAAAAAATACTTAAGACATTAAATTGAAACTCCATTTTCACGTTGCACATTACAACTTTGTGTATTTATATAATGTATGCTAAATGTAAAATAAAATATGTATTTCATTTAGTAATTTCGGGTTTTGGGATTTTTTTCAGCAGGTGTATCTTATTATAGAGATCACCAAACCGAAAACAATTGAAACTCTTCCATAAATGGATTACTTTAGAAGGCTCTTTGAAGTATTGATTCTTAAGGTTATATGTAATTACGAAAATCTAAAGTTTGAAATCCAAGAATGCAAAAATTATTTAATTTTTGAAGTAAGTTTTTTTTTTTTTTTTTTTTTTTTTTTTGCTAATCACATAAACCATGTGGAAGTCTCTCTCACTCTCTCTAATTATTGCCTGGATCGTTTTGCACAAAATTAAGAATTTCACCTTTGTACTTTAACAAATATAAACGTTTTTCTTGGTTTAGATGGTTTAGTCCAAGAGGCCTACTCTGGCCTCCTCCAACTTCGCTGGACGTCCAAGCTCACGCCAGCTTATTGGTCTACATTTGTGATAATATATCTTTTGGTATTCGCCAATCATTCCTTCTCTTCAAATATTCCTTACATATATAATGGTTTAGTCTATTATTTATTGCATATATTTAGTCTACTACTAATTTCCTAATTGTTTATATTATCCAGCTTTACATATCCTACTATTGATCTGAGGAATTTCATCTCTGACTACTCAATCGAGTATACATAGGTGGTCTGAAAAGTTTCCGACCTAATCAAGACAATGACATTTTCACATTTTTTCAACATAGTCTCCTTGTAACTTTACACACTTCCTAAAGCGATGTTCCCATCTCTGTAACCCGTCCAAATAGTACTCGGCGTTTTTCAACATAGTCTCCTTGTAACTCTACACACTTCTCCCAGCGATGTTCTCATCTCTGTAACCGGTCCAAATAGTACTCGGCGTTTTTCAACATAGTCTCCTTGTAACTCTACACACTTCTCCCAGCGATGCTCCTATCCCTGTAACCCGTCCAAATAGTACTCGGCGTTTTTCAACATAGTCTCCTTGTAACTCTACATACTTCTCCCAGCGATGTTCTCATCTCTGTAACCGGTCCAAATAGTACTCGGCGTTTTTCAACATAGTCTCCTTGTAACTCTACACACTTCTCCCAGCGATGCTCCCATCGCTGTAACCCGTCCAAATAGTGCTCGGCGTTTTTCAACATAGTCTCCTTGTAACTCTACACACTTCTCCCAGCGATGCTCCCATCGCTGTAACCCGTCCAAATAGTACTCGGCGTTTTTCAACATAGTCTCCTTGTAACTCTACACACTACGCCCAGCGATGCTCCCATCGCTGTAACCCGTCCAAATAATACTCGGCGTTTTTCAACATAGTCTCCTTGTAACTCTACACACTTCTCCCAGCGATGCTCCCATCGCTGTAACCCGTCCAAATAATACTCGGCGTTTTTCAACATAGCCTCCTTGTAACTCTACACACTACGCCCAGCGATGCTCCCATGTCTGTAAACCGTCCAAGTACTACTCGGCGTTTTTCAACATAGTCTCTTCTAACTCTACATACCTCTCCCAACGATGTTCCCATCTCTGTAACACGTCCAAATAGTACTCGGCGTTTTTCAACATAGTCTCCTTGTAACTCTACACACTTCTCCCAGCGATGCTCCCATCTCTGTAACCCGTCCAAATAGTATAACCCGTCCAAGTAGTACTTGGCGTTTTTCAACACAGTCTCCTTGTAACTCTATACACTTCTCCAGCGATGCTTCCATCTCCGTAACCCGTCATATAGTACTCGGCGTTGTTCAGCATAGTCTCCTTGTAACTCTAGACACTTCTCCCAGCGATGCTCCCATCTCTATAACCCGTCCAAATAGTACTCGGCGTCTTTCAACATAGTCTCCTTGTAACTCTAGACACTTCTCCCAGCAATGTTTCCATCTCTGTAACCCGTGCAAATAGTACTCGGCGTTTTTTAACATAGTCTCCTTGTAACTCTACACACTTCTCCCAGCGATGTTCCCATCTCTGTAACCCGTCCAATAGTACTCAGCGTTTATCAACATGGTCTCCTTGTAACTCTACACACTTCTGCCAGCGATGCTCCCATCTCTATAACCCGTCGAAATAGTACTCGACGTTTTTCAACATAGGTTCCTTGTAACTCCACACACTTCTCCCAGCGATGCTCTCATCTCTGTAACCCGTCCAAATAGTACTCGGCGTTTTTCAACATAGTCTCCTTGAAACTCTACACACTTCCCCCAGCGATGCTCCCTTCTCTGTAACACGTCCAAAGAGAACTCGGCTTTTTTTCTGCAAAATAATTGTTCACGAAGGTGATTGTCTCTTCATTTGACAAAAATCTGTTCTTCGAGCGCAATTTTCAGGTGAGGGAACAGAAAAAATTCGCTTGGGGCTAGATCTGGTGAGGAAGGCGTATGGTCTTACTCTCTTCGAAGCGTAATTTAGCCATTGCAACCGCTGAGATGTGAGACTGTACGTTGTCTTGGCGAAACAGGATTTCCTATTTCTGCAAATTTGGCCGTTTTTCCACTAGTTCTGCATTCAGCTTGTCAAGTAATTATGCGTGGCATCCTCAAGTAATGTTTTTTTTCTTTTTGAAGATAATCTATTAGAATGACTCTATCACTATCCCAAAAACAGTCGGCATCACTTTCCCAGCCGAAAAAAAAGTTTTTTGCTTTCTTTGGAGCCGGCTGCTCCTTCGCAAGTACACTGTTTGGTCTGTACTTTTGTTTCGGGCGTATAATGGTTTATCCAAGTTTCATGTTCAGTAATTAATCGACACCAAAACTCGGATTTATTGCGCTTACAGTGCGCCAACATTGCGATGGAAATGTTTATTCGAACACGTTTTTGGTCTAACATGAGCAAACGCGGCACCAAAGGTGCGTACAGATTTCTCATGACTAAATGTTGATTTAATATGTGACAAACACGTTCTTTTGACATGTTCATAACCTCTGCTATCTCTTTCACTTTCATTCGGCGCTCGTCTGCCACCATTTGTTGTACATTGACGATGTTTTCGTCGGTAGTTGCAGTTTTTGTCGTCCTGAACGTTCATCGTCTCCCAGGCTCTTACGACCACGTTTAAATTCAGCTGCCCAAAATTCCACGGTGGTAAATGTTGGTGCAGAGTCCCCATACACAGAATCCAACTCATATTTGATTTGCCTAGGTGTATTGCCTTTCAGAAACAAATATTTAATGTCAGCTCGATACTCGATTTTGTCCATTTTCATAAAAACACTCACCTCAACTGACTCAAGCTACCGTTACATAACTGAGCGTCCAAAATGGCTGAAACTTTCCTTGAGTAACTCTCAACAGATGTAAAACGAAATTAACTAACTTTTATTTACGAGTGGTGCCATCTTCATGTTAAGATCAAAAATTTTCAGAACACCCTCGCTATCTTAATGTCCACTGCCACATGTCACTGCCATTAATTTATAGAAACTCATCTTAGTGTATATTCGAGTTATTTTTTTGTTCCACATGTTATTTTATTGCTATTCAATTTAGTTTTAATATCTTGATGAATATGGCAAGAAATGTTCCAGCCTAAATAATTAAAACTTTGAACACTTTCCAGACCATTATCTTTTAATATAATTTCTGCTCTTGCAAGACAGATATGCTTCAGTTGCATGATTTTAGTTATGAAAATAAAGATTTTAAAGTTGTATTTATTTACAATTTAATATAATAAGGAAACTGATTTTTGAAATTCTTTCTCCGAAACTTGTATATTTACGAAATCTTTTGGGTATGCCAGTATTTTTGTTTCAGTTCCTCAAATACAAATACAAGATGATGCTTCCCCTTTCCATCTATTTAAGATGTCGTTCAAGTAAATGTTGAAAAGAGTGGGTGATCGTGTGCTGACACTGTAAGTTCCATAAGGCTTTTGATATGGAAAAGATAGAAGATCTATTGAGGATCCAGTTTGACTACTGTATAACGATATGAAAAGTAAAATCGTAAATGATTTTATCTCTTGGTCATACAAAGGAAATGGGAATTCACAGCTATCAAGTTGCGGTAGTACTTTCTCTCACCTCACGGCTGCACGTATTTTAGGTTCGACTCCTTCCTCGGTCTCCACGTCGTCGTCCGCTGGCTACTGTCTCCTGCATGCACTCTTTTTCGGTTCTTAGGATGTTAAGGTTGAGCCAACACAAACATACGATAATCTCTGAACTGCTTTAATTTATCCTTACACTTATGGAACCCGGGCACCTTCAAATAACTGCATTTTATCTGCCTATTTTTCCCCTTAAATAAGTAAGTTATGAATTTGGCGTAATTCCTCAAACCTTCTTCTGCTATCTCCTGCAGTAGTAACTTCCTAAGTCAACAGGTGGCAGCACTGCATCCTCTTGCAAAATGGCTGACATCGACATTTGTATTAGACAGCGTTCTGTGACTGAATTTTTGACTGCGGAAGGTGAAACGCCAATTCGCATTCAGGAAAGGCTCAAAAATGTCTATGGTGATGCAACGATGGATGTCAGCACTGTTAGGCGATGGGTTCGTCGCTGTAACGAAGCTGAGAGGCAAACACCATTGACAGATGAAAAGCGATGCGGCAGGCCGGTGACTGCAGTGACTCCATGCAACATTCACCGAGTCGATGACATCATTCGTGATGATCGCCGGGTATCAACAGGTGAATTGTGTCGCATTACCTCCCTCAGTAAAGGCAGTGTTATGGCCATTATTCAAAAACTGGGTTACTGAAAAGTTTGTTCACGTTGGGTACCAAGAATGTTAACCGCCCATAACAAAGAAACAAGGAAAACAATAGCCTCCGAACACTTGCAGCGCTTCAACTTGAATGGAGAGGAGTTTCTGGAATAAAGTGTTACTGGAGACGAAAATTGGGTTAATTTTTTGAACCTGAATCAAAGAAGATGTCAATAGAATGGCATGACACAACGTCACCGAAGAAAAAAGAATTAAAAACTCAGCGGTCGGCAGGGAAAGTTATGGCGACACTATTTTGAGATGCAGAGGGTGTGCTTATGATTGATTTTTTGGAGCAGGGATGCACAATAAATTCTGTCCAATACGTCAGAACTCTCAAAAAGCTGAAAGCACGTCTTCGCTAAGTTCGCCCAACAAAAACTATGGCGGATGTTTTTCTTTTGCATGACAGTGTAAGACCACACACCAGCCGTTACACCACTGCAGAAATTGAGAAATTGGAATGGCAAGTCTTACCTTATCCCCCATACAGCCCTGACTTGGCACCATCAGACTTCCATCTGTTCGGGCCACTAAAGGAAGTTCATCATGGGATTCATTTTGAAGACGAGGAGACTGTGAAAACGTCCGTGCATCAATGGCTTAGGAAGTAAGACCGTGTGCTTTACCATACTGGAATACGTGCCCTAGTTGAAAGGTGGACAAAAACTGTGGAAAAAGGACGGAGATTATTTTGAATAGTGATAAATTAAATGCCAATGTTGTAGTTTTCAAGCCATGTAAATTGGATTAAATGTTCTTGGCAATTCAAAGAGAAAAAAATTATGAGGCATTACTTTTTGACCAAACCTCGTAATATATTATAGTGGACGCGGCACGTCGTTAGGCAAACCAGACGGATGAATACAATACACTTGACTGCAATGGGCAATGAGGGCTGAATGGGGGTGTCTACACTCTTATATACACAGCACGGCGTACCAAGGAAAAAAAACTAACAGAATATACAGGTGTGCAACAGTACTACAAAATAGCTAGCATCCCACTCTATTGTTGCTCTTTCTAGACTGTCGCCCGGGAGTGCAGTGTTCCTCACGTATTTCTGCCCAGGTTCACGTTACAAATTTTACATCAAATATATACAATCTCACTTACACAAACATATCCAGTTACAGATTACATAATTAAATGAATAACTGATCCAAGGACCAAAAGTTCCTGTTTCAATGCAACCATCTTGAAACATTGTCACCCGAACGTCGGACCTCCCTATAGAACTGGCCAGCAGGAGGGTCAGACATGAAGTATTCAGTGACACACCAACCCATTTATCTCAGTCACTAACTGAGTAGATGATTAGGGAAGTGTCACTTGTCGCTGGCCGCCACTTCCCCCTTCCCCTGCCGTCTGGAATCTTCTCGGTGATTCACTGAAACGAGAGACTTCGAGAAGACAGCGATATTCCTATAAAAAGGGCTGCAGTGAGTGAGTTGAGTCAGTTCTTTGCGAGCTGTGAGGAGCGCCCAGTGAGCAGACGGACTGCGTACGTGCGTCGGAGGAGTTTACGTAATTGCGAGTGCAAGTGAACTGTAACGGACGAGCTGGTGAATCGTAATTGTGTGCATTACGTAATTCTGTGTAATTGGCAAGTGTTCAACTGTAAGTCGGTGGAAATAAAGAACATGTTTGAGTGGTGCAATTGGACTTTTCATTTCACGAACCCACAAAGTCACAATATGTCCATCGCTTAAAGTTCACTGTAATCCCATACAACCTTTCCACCGGCAGAAAATTAAAAAAGGATGGAGTTTATCTCAATTAACATGAAGTAGGTAGAGGAAGTTCAGTCAAGAATAGAAAAACTCGCCAGAATTTTAAAAAATAGATCTATAAAATGTTTTATGTAATGGACCTCGAAGCTTAAAATTGATGCCCGAATCAGGTGCTGAAAGCTTGTAATCCACTTCCCTGTGTACTAATTAAAGTGAACTTTATAAATAAACATGTATTTTTCCACATAGAAATGACGCACATACGTTACCTGACCACTCATTAATAGCCCCAATGCACCTTTTAGCGAAAATTGGTGGTTTGAAATCCCGCTAGCTGGCAAGGATGAACAAAGGATAGAAAAAAACGCTCGAGGGTTACCATTGGAACATTGGATAGCCCACGGTACATTTTAAATTTCCAGCCCTGCTAACATTCAAACGCACCTACGTCATCTAACTCGTTCACAGCGATACACATAACTCCATTGTCTTCTCCTAAACTTTCATGAAGAGGCACAGGTTTGCCCAAAGGTAGTTCCCATTAGGATTATATGCTACATTTTTTTGAAGACAACAGCATCCCAGTGACTAACCAATTCCAAGAAGTGTGTAATATGATCAACAATTTGTTTACACTACAGCTGCAGGATCGTTGCTGGCTATACACGATATGCTCATATTCTTGTAGTTCAATAACTAAAATAAGGCTTCATTTCCCGCATCATTCCCATAACCGTACCTGATCTTTCAGTGCTTTCTGTGAGGCCATTTAAGGAACGAAACATTTTCTCGGCAGCCATACAATACCATGACAAAAGATTACTTAAATGTTCGTTTTAAAATATCCACTAATATGGTTAGCTCAATGCTAACAACATACAGGCAAAACGTGATATACTCCATAGTTCAATGACTCCGGCCTATATCACCTGGGAGACGATGAAGGACTCCATGGTTCTTTCGATAGGGCAATACCTGTAGTCTAAACAGCCCCTCACCCGATCGACAACAACGTCAAGACGAGATGGAAGTGTATACGCCACTTACACGCATCAACCCCGCAGGAAAGACTACGGAGAACCATTGTTGGGCTGCCTGGTGATCTAGTATACTTCTGCTAGCTATGCAGATTAGTTCCCGGGACTTCTTAGGGAGCCTTCTGTCCCCTACGGGTGGCCAAGGCCTGGCCGGATCTCCCGTGGGTGTCGGGAACACACTCACCCCTTGAGACCAACCCAATCCGAACAACTGCCATTCAAGGGAAGAGTTCGGCAGTTCGACCAGAGGTACCTCTAGTAACGCCAGAGTTAGGAGTGTTAATGGCCAGCACCACGGCAGCTAAACGGGACGGATTTCCTCCCCCTACGGATTTAATAAACAGTCAACCTCTATAAATATTAAAAGCAGAAGCATTATTAACAGTGAAAAATTCTTCGTATTTAAGTTTGATTTATGAGTCACTATGTTTACACTCAAACTTCACTTACTTGTTTTTGTATAATTGAAAAGTTTTCAAGATCATTCGATCTCATCCTCAGCTGTTTGGTGACTAAATGAACCTTCCTCTTCTTCCACTACTACGGAGCTCCGATCTCTCTGCCATCTGGTGTTAGGGGCACTAAGTTTTAATACTTCATTTAATGCCGGGATTTCAAAATTTATAACTTTATCACGGTTTTTGTTTATGAATATTTTTTCCCAAATATCCAATTCTATTGGTGTACTTAAAGATTTTAACAGTTTAATGTTGTGGCCAATGTTGTGGTTTTCTGTCCAAAAATGGTGTGAAACTGCAGATTTTTCTGTTTGTTTCAATTTAATGTTCCTCTGGTGATCTTTTTGCCTGGTTAACAAGTTTCTCTTAGTTTTTCCTATGTAGCTTTTTTCACAGGTTTCACAATTAATCTGATAAATCCCTGATTTCAAATTGTTGGGGATTGTATTTTTCTGTGGTTTATTTAGCAGGTTCCTCAGACTGAATTTGTTCTGGGGTGCTAGTTTTAAGTTTAGTCTTTTGAAGATTCGTTCAAATTTTCTGTCAACCTCTAGTTAAACAGATGAACATGTTTAATGAACTTTGCCTAGCTTTCTTGCGCATCTCAACAGCCTTCGACCTCAAATACAGTTTACCATGGAAGTGGAGAAGGATGGAACTCTTCCATTCCTGGACATTCTTGTTTCAAGAAACAAGAACGGTACACTGGGGCATGCTGTATACCGCAAGCCTACACACACCGATCTCTATCTGAACGCTCATATTTTCCATCATAAGTCTCAACGACTGGGAGTTCTCAATACACTGGCCCACAGAGCTTTGTCTATCTCTGATCCCAGCCACTTAAAACAAGAATTACAACACCTGAGACTCACCGTCCCTCAAAATAGCCGCTCCGAATATGATTTTGAAGCCTCGATCACCAAAGCTAGGAAAGGGAAGCCTGTAATACATCAAGCGTCAGATAAGCCTACCGCTACAGCCTGCATCCTGTTTACCGGCAACCTATCTGGCAGAATCAGTAAAATTCTCGCTAAATACATCAGGACCATACACAAGCCACCTCCGAAGATTAATCATCTGTTGAGACCAGTGAAAGAAAAACTGGACTTTCAAGTTCCGGGAGTGTACCACACACCCTGTGAATGTGGGACACCTTATATAGGACAAACCGGAAGGACCATCACTACTAGAATAATCGAACATGAACGGAGCATTCGTTTAATGCAACCTGAGAAGTCTGGTCTGGCAGAGCATTGTTTTGATAACGACCATAGAGCCAACTTTCGGGAGAGGACAATCTTGACAAAAGTAACAGTTACTGGAAGCAGAGGGTTAAGGAGGCTTTGGCGATTTCCTCTGAAAGCAGCACGCTTCTTCGTGATGCCGGATTTCAGTTCAGCTGCTCTTGGAAACCGGCCTTAAAAATGGAAATCCGTAGAATTAAGAAGCAAAGATCAATACAGCTTGATAATCAAGTTAAGCAAATATGTTACTGTGACACAATTTTCTATACTCAAGCCATCTCCTGACCTGGTCTTTAATTTACTGAAAACAGTCTTTTGTTCAGTAACGCGAATTTTGATAGTGTTTTATCTTTGTTAATAGGTGTGTTTTATCCAGTATTTCATTTGTGGTTATGACATTTTATAAATATCCTGATAATGGGAGAGATGTACACCCCCGAAACGTTGATATCTAAACATCTTTTCACCTGGCTGGCAGCCCGAGAAGAAAGTGAGCGTATTCGTCGCCAGGAAAGCTTCAGTCGTATATAAGGTCTCATGTTACCTAGTAAAGTAAACTTGCTGTAACGTGTGAGGCTCCGGTTAAAGAGTTTCTGGGTTTGGTTGTTGTCACAGATTTTCGTTTTCTTCCTTTTTTGTGGTGGTCGCAGATTGGCATAGACGCTGTTAAGAGAGTTCCTCTTCTTGCGCGAATTTGTTTTTCCTGATTTCCTAAATTTCCTTTTTCGTATATTAGGTTGACCCAGAGATTGTGCAGTGTCGATCAGTGAATTACATATACCTGCTCATTCAAAAAATCTGATGGCAGCCATCTCTGAACCATCTCAGGTGAGTCAAGTTCGCTCTTGTTCTGCACAAAAGGGTCTTCTCCTTAGCACTCGGCGAATGCAGCCTGTCTTCAAAGTGCTCGCCTCGTAGCATAGATGGTAGCGTATCTGCCTCCCGTTCAAAGGGTCCCGAGTTCGAATCTCGGTCAGGGTGAGTTACCTGGATAAGTTTTTACCGGGGTTTTCCCTTATCCTGATAGACGAATGTCGGGTAACTCTAACCTCCATGACGTAAATAACAAGAAAAATCTTTCAAGGTGAACAAAAGACGTGCTTTTGGTCGAGGGGCGAGGTTCCCCCTGGTCATCGTCCTGTGTTCGACTCTAGGTTGTGTTAAGAGGGGACGTACGAGCAAATGTTCAAACAATATAATAAATTTTTTATTTTTTATAAAATAGTATATAGTGTTAGCTATCAAACACCAAAATATTATGACTGTACGTGGTCTGTATGTACCTTTAAAAAATTAAATGCCCTAGTGTTGCATAGTAGCATAGTAGCAACACATAGTCTTCCTTCAGCTGTCTTGGAATCTATAAAGCTCACCTACCAATTCTTAGCACACCCAGACTTGCTAAAAATGTCTCTATGGAGAGACACAAAACCCAAATGAAAGCCTCAACAGTTTGATATGGAAAAGGTGTCCCAAAACATCATTTGTGTCCTCCATAGTGGTGAAAATTGCTACATTTGATGCTGCAGTAGTGTTTAATGATGGGAATGTTGTCAAAAAGAAAGTTATGCATCAGTTTGGGTATCAACCTGGTGTGTTTATGGAAACAATTTTGCAGAGTATCGACAACATTCGCATCGCTGGTGCAGAAAGAGCCATGAAATTAATGCAGAAAGTAGCAAGAGAGAAGAGGAATTTAAAAAGAAAGACTGAAGAACACCAGAATGAGGATACAGACTATGGGTATTTGAAGCTCTGACTTAAAATTGAAAGACAAACTGAATAATGCTTATTGTATTTTTAATTGCCTTTCCCCGTAACTTACATTTCCTACAACTTCAACCCATTTTCTCTCAAACTACTTCATCTACAGTGATGACATTCAGCACACAGTTTTCTTATGCCACAATGAACATTTTGTTGGTTCTAGAATTTAAAAATAAGCTCCACATGGGACATGATGATATAAAATATGCGAAATTATTTTAAATTTTAAAGGATGCATACTATTAACTTTTTTTAAAAATTTTATACAGCTTACATAAGAAATCTAAATCCAACAAATTCATTTTTAATGGGTTTTAAAATAACATACAAAATTTCAGAAAGATGGCATATGTGAATTTTGAAAAAAAAAATGGTCTTATGTTTGTAAATATCTCTGCACATAGAAAAATTTGTAGCATTAGTTATAAACAATGGAAAATTATTAACAATTGTGCATATTAACTGTATTATCTTAAATGAGTATACTAACTTTCACTTCTCTAACTTGAAAATTTTGGATGTTATGGCTATTTATGTAAGACCCTGAATATTTGCATACGTCCCCGCTTAAGCTTTTTGCATAAGGTTTCTTTACAAATATATCTTTTATCCTCTTGGTGGCTGTAAGCGCCCTAGATCCACTGCACTGCATTCCCTTCTTGTTTACTAGTCTCAGTACTTTGTTTTTGGAAGAGGTTTGCAAAAATCAAATTCCATTTGGTATGGCATTAGACGAGCTGTGATTTTATTAGAATAAGTGCTGCAAAATGAAATGCCATTAAATTAATGTTTACCCCATTTAAAATGAATAGAACAAATTGTATAAAACTGCTAACAATAACACACACCCAATTAAGGTAATCATAACTTCTAAACATTCTGCTTAATATGACTAAGCACTGCTCATTAAATATATTCACAGTGAAATAAAGAAAAACACGAGTCAATTCTGCATCAGTAACACATTCTCCAACAATGAGTAGAGAGAAACAAATGAGCGGAACACTTAAGATCTAATTGGTTGCGTCATTTCTCTTGATTCTTCGTGCTTTACATTCGAAGCTTTACAGACATATGTTTAAAGTCCAGAGCTCAGAAAAGAAAATGAGGAAAAACAGTGTAAATTATCTACAGTACATAAATTCCAAATGTATTGCGTCTTATTATTCATTTAATATCCAATTTTGTATTCCTATTTTACCCATAAGGTATGTTAGGATTATAGTTTACAAATTTATGAATATAATACAATTTACAAAAACATAACAAATTCAATATCAAGCTGACAAACAGTAAACATCAAGATGAATCATTTAGCTTAAGAAATATTTTGTTTAAGAAATCCATGAAATATTCACAAGTTTTGTAATTCATCGGAATATGTGTAAGTGGTTTCGAGAAAGTGTAACCTAGGGACTGAAGCAATAATTCAAGCTCCTGTCTTTTAAAATAGAAATAAAATTTGAGTGACATCTTGAAGATGATTGCCACAAATACAATCACATGTAGATTTCATTTTGAATCGAAATAAGTAAGCTGAAAATTTGTCGTGTCCAGCTAAGAATTGAGTGAGAACATAGCTAAGATTAACGAATTTACATTTATGTCTGTCAGAAACTGTTGGGAAATATAAATCCTTATTCAAAGCACCACAATCACTTTTTAACCAGTATTCTTTCCAGTAGTTGATGATAATCTCCTTTAATCTTTGCTTTACATAAGAAATAGGGCATAGAGTGTAAGTCTCTGGAAGATCTGAAGTCGCAGTTCTCTTTGCAAGCTCATCTGCACGTTCATTTCCGGCAATCCCTACGTGTCCTCTGACCCATTTAATACACAGATGAGAACTACATAATAATTGACTTCTTACTTCAGCTGCAATAGGACTGCTGTTTTTCGTATCTTTCAAAGCTGCAATTGCTGCTTGTAAGTCACTGTAAAGGTGAGCGGTTCATTGTAATTGGTTGCACCATTTCACTAAATTGCGTCTTGTATATCGTAAATGTCATATCACATATTAGAATGATCATCTCATGCAACACAAATATCATAAAAGATAGGTTAAAATATAATCAAATGTTTCTAGCTTTGAATTTAAGTAATTAGAGGTTCGTTCAAGCAATAGTGGGACCAGATACGAACTTCTGCTTTGTTATTAAAAAATACACATGGCTCTTTGTGAATGAGTGACAGAGATGTCAGCACTGTACAGTGCATAGGACTCCAGTGGCATCGACGAGAGCTAGGACTGTCCTTGATACTTAAAATGGTGCCGTTTTCTTTGCAAGTACAGCGTGTCATCTTTCACTTTTCCCACTTTCATGGTGTGACACTTATTGAAATTCATCGGAAGTTGAGCGAAGCACGCGGTGACTGTACAGATGTATTTTTTATCTTGAAAAGTGCAGAGCGATGCGCAGTGGTATCTGGACGAGTCCACCTCAGAACGGTTGCAACTGGAGTGGAGGGCAGGTCAGTTGCGTACCAGTTGCGAGCAAGTGAACACGTGCAGAGCTACTCGGTAATACTACAGCTTGTTTCAAAATATGCTTGTCTCCTGGTTCCAAGAGAGCATTTTTAAATGACGCCTACTAGCAGCACATTAGGAAATAAAGTGCTACATTTAAAAACACGAGAAGTCATAACCAATATCCATAGATTTATAAAAACGAAACAATGGTCTGGGTAAGCTATAAAAATCTGGGGAATGGTATCTGAGGCAACAGTTGTGTCTGAAAGCAGTTTAGGAGAGTTATTAATGAAAGAAAAGCCATTGGTGCTAGTGCAACAACGTCCTTCTCTATGCCCAGTGAACAAAGATTAAGAACATGCACAAAATCTAATTTGGATGTTTTAATGCAGAAATAGTTAGGCGAACTGTGAATAACTTTTAAAACACAGAGAAACAAAGACCAACTTTGAAGAAAGTGCTTATGAATCTTAAAAGTTCTACTGACTTCCAAGGCAGTGTCTGAACATTAAGAAGATTTCTTTTGAAGGTATGATTATTTGAGGAAAAAAAAGCACTAAATGTGACAGACAAATTTTAATCAAACATCGTACCATATGTGCAAAAAGGCTTAAGTATTTTACGAAATATTCGGAGATATCGAAGCGAAGTTTATATAGTTTATATAGATGAAACTTATATCAATACAGCACATACTGGACCATATGCCTGGAGTGAAATGCGTTACAGGGACTCTGCAGCGATATTGAAAGGCCGACAGTTGTTTATCATGCCTGCTGGAGGAGAACAGGGTTTTATTCCAAATGCCTATGTAGTATTTAAGATCCAACAAAAGCGTGGAGATTACTACCATAGTAAGAATTACAACTTAGTGTATAAGGGCTGCAAAACTGGCTTCTAGAATGAAATTTGTTTTAGACACCTTATGAACTGCCCTCCACTCTCGTAATCTTACGCGTATGACGCATTGTGGCGATAGGTGCACTTCCCAACCACAGTTGCTACTCATCCCTACCTCGCAGGATTCCTGTCAATATAAAATAATACGTCTGTAACATGGATGTGTCTAATGTGCGTTTCTGGGTGCGACAGTTCAAGGAAGGCAAAACATCGTGTGTCGTCCTTAAAAGATGCTTTATTTAATTGCCATGTTTGCTACTTAACCTACTTCTACTTCCTGGTCACTTTTTCCTTTATAAATATGGGGGCTAAATTACGAAAATAGAAGTTAGAAACTCATCATTCAAACATTCATAGGAAAAGGAAGGCAGAAAAGAATGAAAACACGTTGCCAACACTTATAAGCTCTGAGAAGTTACACCATTAAATATTCAGGGCTGCATTTGACCCTCTAATCGCAAATACTGACACTGCTATATCCCTAAGGAAGTTTGTAACGCTGTGGCATTTTCAATACTGAAATGTCATGCTACTTTGAAGTAGATGTGGTATACACGCAGGATATAAACATAGGTTAGCATTATTAATTTAAGGATCGACAATAAAATATCTATCTTCTTCAGCGCCCTGTAATTAAAGTACACCATGGCGTGTAATGTGCTGCCAACATGCAAAGTTATAATGTCCCCAGCGCACGCAAACACAAAAACCGTGGGGGTTAAAGCGTTGCCTCAATGTAAAGGCAAAAAGAAAAGGGAACATTTACAACCAAGATGTATGCAATACTGCTCCAGATAAAGTGGTTTTAAATTAAATTGTTTTCATACCTTGGGGTTGTTACCTGGAGTAATTAATTTGCAATGCTGTTAAGTTTTATCTCCACAAAAGAAGACAGATTAACCATAGTGTGTTTTGATGTACAAGGTGTGTTCAGAGAGGAGAATACAGTTTGACGCTGTTTATATAATTTATGCTATGTAGGAATGAAACTTTTCTACTTTTTGTTTTGTAATTTACGTCCTCCAGCATTAAGTCATATCGGACAATGAAGTGAATGGTCAAATGGTGCTCAAATGAGCCCGGGGTCTACAGAGCTTAGAGTTACCCGACATTCGTCTTTTAGGATAAGGGAAAACCACGGAAAAAACCTTAACCAGGTAACTCACCCTGACCGAGATTAGAACTCGGGACCCCTTCAACTTGAGGCAGACATGTCAGCCCTAGTAGTTCTTTGCAAAACAATCCATACAT
>CM060956.1:138616025-138711025 GCA_030765055.1 Mantis religiosa | reverse complement strand
TGGAAGTGCTCCTATGGAGGCCGAATGTAAAGGGTTTGGCCCCATGGACTTACGAACATCCAACACCGACAGGGCTTCGGGAACCGTCGGTAAAAATTAAAAAACAGTGCTTATAGACTGATAAAAATTCTAAAAGCAACCTCCGGATACTACTCGGAGGCGTCCTGGACTTGCTGTGCGCGGTCATACTAAGATCTACGACAGGTGCTGCACGCAACCAAGGCGGATACATTCTTTCGGCCCTAGGAAGCATCTTAGGGTATGCCGTCTAAGAAGCTCCCGGAAGCGAAAACTTGGCGGCTTTTGATTTGAACATGTGTTGCTATATCCTACGTCCAAGAAGGTATCAAAAATGGTGCAAACGTCGGATGCGCAGGCGTGGTGTTTAACCCACAACCGTAGTTTCCTAGCAAAACCTCCCGCCGATATTGCAGAGGAGGTTCTGCCGCCTCGGCATAGAGACTTACAATTGGGCTAGTTGGAAATGCCACAGTAGCTAAATGAAGGCCGGAGTGTTGGACCCTGTCTAGTTTCCTCAGCAGAGATGGACGAGCTGAGGCATAAATGATGCACCAATATTCCAGCTTGGACCGGATCAGTGTGCGATATAAACGAAGCAGAACTGCGCGATCCGCTCCCCACGATTTCCCGTTAAGTACCCGCAGGAGATTTAAAGAACGCTCGCATCGTGCCTTCAACTGCCCAATATGCGACAACCAACTAAGCCTTCTATCAAAACTCAGTTCGAGGAACGTAGTTTCATCGGCAAATGGTAAAACCTGGCGACCTAGTCGGAGGAAGGGTGGAAACTGACTCTTGCGGCACCAGAAGTTAACGCAAATGTCTTCTCAGTAGAGAATCTAAAGCCGTTCTTAGAGCTGTAGTAAATTAAACACCATATTAGGAGATGGCATGAGTGTCGAAAACTAATTAGGTCAGAGAAACTTAACTACTTAATTTGATGATCAAGCTGTGTAGATATGTGGTACTTAAGCCGAATGATTTCCATTTTAAGAGCAACTTCCAAGAGGAGCTAGACTGAAAAGCAGCATCACGATTAAGCGTGCTTCTCTCGGAGGAAATGGTCAAAGCCTCCTTAACTCTCCGTTCTCATTAATTAACTGTTGCATTTTATACCGCATTCCCTGTGAATGTGGAACACCGTATATGGGAAAAACCGGAAGGACCACCGCTACCAAAATAAAGGAACATGAACGGAGCATTCGTTAACTCTGCAGAGAGTTAAGGAGGCTTTGGCCATAACCTTTCTACACTCATGTCATCTCCTGACCTGGCCTTTAATTTACTGCAAAAAATCTTTTGCGGATATTGGTATAATCTGTTTCAACCTAGTTCAATCCTGCTGTAAACAACTGAACAGAGACAGAGATATTGGGACAAAAAACAGTTTAGCTCTTGATTGGTTTAGCGAAGTTAATGGGCTTTTTCTTTTATTTGAATACGTATGATAAACCCTTCTTTTAAGTACAGTACAGTAAGTAGTTTTCTGATCACTGCTATGTGCGAGCTAATTTCGGAGAGAGAAAAGTAAGCAAATGTTTCGAATATTATAAACGTAATAGTCTCACATTTTATCTTTCTGCTCCACATACCACATTGATGTGTTCAGTATGCTATGCACAGATTAGACAGAAGACAGGTGAAATTATACAGTTATGTGCAGAGGTTCTATCCATTCAGTCTAGGACCCGTAGGACCTAAGATCCTGGCTTCCTCCTACCCGGGAGCGATGGATACTCGGGGGCTCTTTCCATAGGGCAGTACCTGATTTCTTAATAAGCCCCCTCCCGCTGAGCACAACGTCAAAACGGTTGGAAGCGGATACGCCACTTTCGCGCGTCAACCCGGCTGGGAAGACTACCGGAAACCTCGGGGGTCATCTGGTGATCCAGCACACCTACCAGCTCTGCAGGAAGACAAATCCAAGCAAGGGTATAGTTTAGGAATGTTAAAGTGAAGCCAGAGCGAAGCCAGAGCGAAACCAGAGCCAAGCCAGTGCGGGACCGTAGCGGGGACCGGAGCCTAGCCAGAGCAAAGAGTGGAGCCAGAGCGTAGCCAGAGCGGAACTTGAGCGGAGCCAGAGCCAAGCCAGTGCGGGACCGGAGTGGGGACCGGAGCCTAGCCAGAGCAAAGAGTGGAGCCAGAGCGTAGCCAGAGCAGAACTTGAGCGGAGCCAGAGCCAAGCCAGTGCGGGACCGGAGTGGGGACCGGAGCCTAGCCAGAGCAAAGCCAGAGTGGAGCCAGAGCGTAGCCAGAGCGGAACTTGAGCGGAGCCAGAGCCAAGCCAGTGCGGGACCGGAGTGGGGACCGGAGCCTAGCCAGATCAAAGCCAGAGTGGAGCCAGAGCGTAGCCAGAGCGGAACTTGAGCGGAGCCAGAGCCAAGCCAGCGCGGGACCGGAGTGGTGAGTTAATAAATGAAAAAAAAGCTAAATCAGCAAATCCTAAAGATAAAATTCTTATTTTAATATAAAAATTAAATAATAATTAAAAATTATTTTAAAATGAGAATTAAATTTTAACATCCTTGGCCTAGCCAGAGCAAAGCCAGAGTGGAGCCAAAGCGTAGCCAGAGCGCAACTTGAGCGGAGCTAGAGCAGAACTAGAGCAGAGAAATGGTATAGTCAGAATGAAGCCACAGGAAAGCCAAAGCGGAGCTGGAGGAATGCTAGAGCAAAGCTAACGTAAATCCAAAGCAAAGCCAAAGTGGAGCTAGAGCAAAGTGAAGGAACAGCCACAGAAGAGTCAAAGAAAAGTTAAAGATAAGTTGAGTGAAAGGAAGAATTGTAAAGTGAAATACAGGTTTTGAAAGGGCGCTAATGACCATCGAGTTAAGCGCCCCTAAATTTTAATCATCATCTAAACTATGCAGGGTAGTACCCAGGACTTATGAGGCAACCCTCTACTCTCTCCGGGCGGCCTAGTGTGGCCACAGATACCCAATTCCCCGTGGGTGTCGGGAACACAGTGCCCCCTCGAGTCCAACCCAATCCGAAGAACTCCCCGACGGGAGGGGCTCGGCAGTTCGGCCCGAGGTTCTTCTAGTAATGTCAGAGATACCACGAGTGCTAAGTGTCCGCAGCGCTCGTACTAAAACAGCTGAAGGGGACAGATCCCCTTCCCTACGGGAAGAGAAATTGTACACACTATTAACTCATTATGTTAAATTAAGCTGCATTTTATTGAACAGTTATAAAGGACACTGCTGTTATATAATATTTTTGCATTCTTATACCAGGCAGCTCGCTCACAGCGAGGTCTGTATCGAGTTGATTGCTGATTAAGAGGTAATTCTTTATAGTGCATAGTTGCTTCTGAACACTGTATTTCCTGTACATCTCACGTACTACACAAGCCCAAGAGCACTTATGTATAGTTGGAACAAGTACAAACATAGGGAATGAAATGTACTACCACCACCAGGATACTTGGTATCACTTTCATGGGAGATATTGAAGCTACTATAGTTTACAACTGGAGAGAGAAAATCAACCACTTGCCATATTCGTTATCGTTAGAGAGGGCTCGGAACCTGAATTTGATGCAGCGAATTTGGTACATACATATCTATAGTCTCAGTCAAATTTGGTACTTAGCACAGATACTGCCAATTCCGAAACGTGAAGCACAGAGACTTGAGCAACTGCTTGGCTATTTCTTATGGACTGGGAAAGCCAACAGGGTGAGCAGAGCACAGTTGCGATTGCCGTAATCCAAAGGTGGATGTGGACTGGTGGACATCGCCAAGAAATGCATGGCCTTATTAGGTAAAACTGCTATCAGATCACTGGGTGGTAATGGTTCATCGTTAGATGGGAGTTTCTGGCAGGATCAGATACAGCACGCTCAGAGGATATATCCGGCATTCAAACTCATTGTTAACAATCTCAGACATCTGCTGGACACCAGTGCTGACCTCGCAGTTTTTGAATCAACGAGAAAACAATATTAGCTGCTCAACACATCGCAGTGTACACCCTGGATTGAAGAGAAAGAGAATAGAGAACGGAAACTTATATGGAAGAATCTCTTCAATAAAGTTGTTCCTACTGATTGGCAAGAGACAGCACATGAAGTATTAAACCAGACCATACCAACAGAGGAGAAATTATGGCGACATGGCCGTGCAATATGTAACATATGCCAAATTTGTTCACAGGTAGATACCTTGGAACATAGGATTGCCTCTAGCAAACAGGTGCATCATATCTGGATGGTGATCAGAGTCTTAGAAAATGGTGCCCGCCAGAGTTTCCACCATGTCTTCGAAGGCTACAGCGACTGGAATTCAGTTTTAAAGACATGCCGCTCTACAGATCTGCGATCTGGTTGGTAATGGGTACATTACACTGGATAACTCAGAAAAATCCTGGAAATGTGGCATTACAGAGGGAATGGTTTGAATTCCTGCGAAGGGAAGGCTGGAAGCTAATCACGGCGGGGCTCAGTGATTCTATGGAGCCTTAATCACCCGATTTGAGCTCCACTGGTTCAGAAGTCAACATTCATCCCAACATCTAGACTGGCTGCTTTCACGGAGCGCAGACAGTCTTTAGCGAGATCATTTTTCTCGCCACAAGTTCTTAAAACAGTGTTCCTTAAGATAGTTAGGCAAACTTTTGCAATGACTATCCTCTTCAAATGGACGCAGGAGGATAACTTAAGAGTCTCAACAGTTACCATTGTGAATACAATTGCATATGTGAAGTGTTGTAGTGTAGTGTGTAGTGTTTAACACCCGCTTTTACTACATAAGGCACCGCAGGCGATGACACTGATGATACATGAGATGAAGATGGAGCACCGGTGGAATGAGATGGCGGGGGAAACCGGAGATCCCGGAGAAAACCCGCCGCAGCGCCGTGTTTTCCACCACAAATCTCACTTTGCGGTCGCCTGGGATCGAACCCGGGCCGCCTTGGTGAGATGTGAAGTGCTGATTAAATTGTACAGCAGTTGACATTGCGATATACCATTATGGTTAGATACAGTAAATATGTGGCGTGAATTGGACTGAGTGCTAGTCAGTGAGCTAGGAGTAGTGTTAATTTAAATTAGTGTAAGATATCGAATTAAATGAAGCTTATAAACTGTTAAAAAATGTAAATGCAATATAAAATCAGTAAGCTTTTCATAATGGAGCAGACCGGTGCTTCAGCCGAAATGAAACACAATCGAGGCAAACCTTTAAAAAGTAGCGAGAGGCGAATAATCGCGCATTGTTTCGTGGTGCTCAAAGAAATAAATTCGGAATCGTCTAGAAGGACATTGAGAAAGAAACTGGAAGTCACCTTGGCGTGTTCGCAGGTAGTGTACATAATGTTACAATGAAACAGAAAGCAACCAGAATTCTAAAAACACCGGGGAAATCGCGTAAATGCAAACAGTGCGTGGAGAAACACGACGATTTTACGAGAAGTGATATACGGAGTAAAGTCCATGATCAATTTTATCAGAAATGAACTGCCGACTCTAAATAAGGTTTTGCAAGCGCTAAATTCTAACACAGACTTGCCAAACTTTTTGCGAAATACTCTGCATCGGTTGTTGACAGATGATGAGTATAAGGCGGTCAACTGCAGAGGTCATCAGGGGGTTGTTGACAGATATTGGACTGAAATTACCAAAGCGAGGGCGGATATCAGTTATAGTTGATAGAGATGTGGAGACGTAAATGTTGTCACTTTGTGGGTTCGTGAAATCAAAAGTCCAGGTTTAAAAAATGCACTTTATTTCTGTAGAAGTACGCTTCGTACACATACACAATACAACATACGAGGTCAACAAACACAGCTGCTTACCCGCACGTGTTCAATTACAGACTGGCTGTCTTTGGCGGGCGGGCTGCCTTTTTATAGATTTCTAACACACCAGAAATTCCTCAAACAATCGAGACCCGGCTAGAACAAAGGCCAACTCTCGCGAAATCCGACAGCTCCCGTCCACCATTTCGGCGAGCTTTTATCTTCGCAGTGCACTGCCGTCTCTTTCATCTCGTTGCCCGCGCCACCTCCTGGCCTGGCGACAATATCTGCGCCAAATCAAAAGTTTTCGCAGGTATCCGATTGAAGGTAACCATTATGTTACTGCATGATTCTTTTAGTATTCCAGTTCATAAATTTAATAAAGAAACGTGCAACGCAATTCTGTTTATTGTCTAGAAATTAGCGCTGCAGTATATACTGCTAGTGTTGCAAAACTTATGTGCGTGTATGTAGAGTCTAATACGTGGCGGCCCGCCTCGGTAGCGTGATGGTAGCATGTCTACCTCACGTGCAAGGGGTCCCGAGTTCGAATCTCGGCCAGGATGAGTTACCTGGATAAGGATTTTCCCTGGGTTTTCCCTTATCCTGAAAGACGAATGTCGGATAACTCTAAGCTCTATGGACCCCGGGCTCATTTGAGCATCATCTCATCCATTCCAATCATCGTCCGGTATGACAGCGTTGGAGCACGTAAATTACGAAAAACACGTGGCGAGTTGAGTCAGCTGCACCTTGTTTCCAGCAGGATTAAACTAGCGTGAGATGGGGTATAGTGTTGATTTTTGTGTCATATCATTTCGTGTTTATAGCACCCTTCGGAAACGCCGATTTCTGTACGTCTTTTCACCTAGCTTATTTCCCGAGAATTTTTTGACATTTCTAAGTATATTTTGTAGAGAACAGAGAATAAAGAAAGTAATGTGAGCAGGAAATGCCAGTTAAATTTAAAGTGTTCTACTTACAAATTCATACAAACGACAAATCCACACAAAGCGTTTTGTGTGGCTATGTATTATACACAAATCGGATAGAGGCACTATGGACGCATGGCAGTGTGTCGGTATGTTCCATCTACAGTTTAGAAAACTGGACATTGCAATAGCCAAAATTGGGATTGCCATTCTCTGTATTAAGCTAGATTTAAAATTATCCGCAGGGGCGCCGGGGTAGCGCGGTAGTTTCGTTCGCGGCTCCCGTTCTAAGGGTCCCGAGTTCGATTCCCGGCTCTGGGGTTGGCGATTTTAAGTCGGCCCTATCCACGCCTTCACCTCTGTCTAGCACACGTGAAGTATCCCCTATGCCCAACGTGGTTCGGAGTCCACGGTATAAGCTGTAGGTCCTCTCACCTCACCGCCATCTTCACTATCACCCTATCATTGGAGGTAATGGACAACGCCCTCTGGGTGCCTCCACCTGAGAAATGGGTCCGGTCATCACTTGGTGGGGTGAGATTACCCCGAAGGCCAAGGTTGCCATGTGGGGAGTGTTAGTAACTAACTAACTAAATTATCCGCAGTGCATTTGCAACGTGCTCTAATGAGCGAATTTGGCAAAATATTTACTAGAATGTGTGGTGTACCTGGCAATTCCATTGTCCATTTGCACCCGTATCAACGCTTTAAAACCGTTTGCCGGATTCTAATGTTAATGATATTATCATGTCATCATTCAAGCTTACTTTATATAGCTTTGTCAATACTCATAGCCTGAACGTTCAGTGCATTCAGCTATTGTTTCGTAAAAAGCACGGTTTGAATCACTGTCATTCATAGTGGATCTAAAATACACTCCTGGAAATGGAAATAAGAACACATTGACGCCGGTGTATCAGACCCACCATACTTGGTCCCGACACTGCGAGAGGGCTGTACAAGCAATGATCACACGCACGGCACAGCGGACACACCAGGAACCGCGGTGTTGGCCGTCGAATGGAGCTAGCTGCGCAGCGTTTGAGCACCACCACCGTCAGTGTCAGCCAGTTTTCCGTGGCATACAGAGCTCCATCGCAGTCTTTAACACTGGTAGCATGCCGCAACAGCGTGGACGTGAACCGTATGTGCAGTTGACGGACTTTGAGTAAGGGCGTATAGTGGGCATGCGGGAGGCCGGGTGGACGTACCGCCGAATTACTCAACACGTGGGGCGTGAGGTCTCCACAGTACATCGATGCTGTCGCCAGTGGTCGGCGGAAGGTGCACGTGCCCGTCGACCTGGGACCGGACCGCAGCGATGCAAGGATGCACGCCAAGACCATCGGATCCTACACAGTGCCGTAGGGGACCGCACCGTCACTTCCCAGCAAATTAGGGACACTGTTGCTCCTGGGGTATCGGCGAGGACCATTCGCAACCGTCTCCATGAAGCTGGGCTACGGTCCCGCGCACCATTGGCCGTCTTCCGCTCACGCCCCAACATCGTGCAGCCCACCTCCAGTGGTGTCGCGACAGGCGTGAATAGAGGGACGAATGGAGACGTGTCGTCTTCAGCGAGGAGAGTAACTTCTGCCTTGGTGCCAATGATGGTCGTATGCGTGTTTGGCGCCGTGCAGGTGAGCGCCACAATCAGGACTGCATACCACCGAGGCACACAGGGCCAACACCTGGCATCATGGTGTGGGGAGCGATCTCCTACACTGGCCGTACACCTCTGGTGATCGTCAAGGGCACACTGAATAGTGCACGGTACATCCAAACCGTCATCGAACCCATCGTTCTACCATTCCTAGACCGGCAAGGGAACTTGCTGTTCCAACAGGACAATGCACGTCCGCGTGTATCCCGTGCCACGCAACGTGCTCTAGAAGGTGTAAGTCAACTACCCTGGCCAGCAAGATCTCCGGATCTGTCCCCCATTGAGCATGTTTGGGACTGGATGAAACGTCGTCTCACGCGGTTTGCACGTCCAACACGAACGCTGGTCCAACTGAGGCGCCAGCTGGAAATGGCATGGCAAGCCGTTCCACAGGACTACATCTAGCATCTCTACGATCGTCTCCATGGGAGAATAACAGCCTGCATTGTGAGAAAGGTGGATATACACGGTACTAGTGCCGACATTGTGCATGCTCTGTTGCCTGTGTCTATGTGCCTGTGGTTCTGTCAGTGTGATCATGTGATGTATCTGACCCCAGGAATGTGTCAATAAAGTTTCCTCTTCCTGGGACAATATTTTCAAGGTGTTCTTATTTCAATTTCCAGGAGTGTATCAATCAGCAAATAACGAATAAATTATGACAGTGACTGTGAAACATAACATACACAAGCCTTTCTGTACGAATTACGAACTTTCTTATAAAAACGGTTTGTTTATCTGCTTCCTCTAAATCATTAAAAGCTTTTAGAGTAACAATGAAAGAGAAATGAACACAAATCGGAGCTAAGCGTGGGTGGTCTATCACTAACTAGCCGTGACGTAACAAAGGATGGACGCTAAGATATAAAACATATTGTATTGTATTACAACAATGCAACTATTTGCAACAAAAGCTTTACTTATCTTAAGAAAATTGAGATCCATTTCACGAAAATTTGCCTGCATCCTTTGTCAACACCCTTTGTCGTCAAGGATACAGATTACTATGTATTTAAGACCAAAACTTCTTTTTTTGATGTAACTGCCGTATTTCCTAGTATTCCTAGTGAAAAACTTTTAATTCATTTAAAAATTGGAAAAATTAAAAAATCTACATCAGGGCGTAATACATGACTTTGTTAAATTTACTAACTTTTGCTTGGATAATTTTTTTCACTTTTACTGGTGAATTTTTCAACAAACTTCTGGCTTAGCAATGGCCAATTCTCTTTCAGCTTTTCTTGCTGGTTTTTCCAAAATGCAAGTCCCTAAAATATTCCCTTTAATTTTTAAAGTCTGGTCCCTGCCTCTACGAAATGCATTCGCCCAGCTACGACATGGTAAAGCCTATGTACCACAAGCTTCCAATAATTTTGGATGTACACTGGAGGAAAAAGGGGCCGGGCGCAATAGCCCCGTTATTTCTGAGATTTCTTTTGTGTGCAACGTTTGCTGTTTTATTTGATCACAACTATATGTGTGTTTATAGCATATGTACGATTTAAGACATTAACAAAGGCTATTCTGTTCTTTGTTTAGCATTAAAAATTGTTTTTATTTGTTTTATTACAGCATAAATTTGAAATAAGTGGAATAGCCTCGCTCTACCCTATAAAATAGCATGTAGAGAAGTGAGAAGAGAAAGCCAAGTGACTGCATGACATTGCTCAACAGTTTTTCAGCTCCGGTTTGCTAAACCATGTAGATATGCTAATATATCTACTTTATTTGACTTAAATTTAGATGAAATTTATCTTAAACTGTGTTGTAACAATGCTTAAAGTAACTTTAGCTGAGAATAAAATTCTTAAGTAATAGATGAGTTTTTTTATACCACGTCGGTGATAGTAGAATTTCGTAAGTAGTTTAAATGACGCCTGTTTGTGTTATAGAAGTGGTATATTGTGATACACACAATGAATTTTAAACACATATTCTTAAGTCAACTTATCTAAGTGACTACGTACTCTGAAGGGTAAAGGAACGAGGTAAGACTTTGAAAATGTCTTACCTCTAAAGCACATCAAAACTGTTCCCCAACTCCCTGAGAAAGAATGTCAAAGTTGTTGCAGTTTATGGCTTCTGGAGCAATGTGAGGGTTCCTACGCGAACATGTAGCCGTGTTTTATTGTGCCTCGAGATACCAGTAGTTAACAAGTTACCAGAAAAGTAACTTACATTTATGTTTCATTGATTAAAACGCAACACAAGAAATGTCCCTCTTACTGCAAAGCTAAACGTACCAAGAAGACAAACTGCATTCGTTTTATCTAATAGAAAACCATTCACTACATAGATGGTCTAAAAAGTCACTGACTTAATAAAGATACAAGAAATTTTTTCAGATATCTTTTTTCAACATAGTCTCTTGTAATTCTACACACTTCTCCCAGCGATGCTCCCATCTCTGTAACCCGTCCAAGTAGTACTCGGCGTTTTTCAACATAGTCTCCTTGTAACTCTACACACCTCTCCCAGCGATGCTCCCATCCCTGTAACCCGTCGAAATAGTACTCGGCGTTTTTCAACATAGTCTCCTTGTAACTCTACACACTTCTCCCAGCGATGCTCCCATTTCTGTAACCCGTCCAAATAGTACTCGACGTTTTTCAACATAGTCTCCTTGTAACTCTACACACTTCTCCCAGCGATGCTCCCATCCCTGTAACCCGTCCAAATAGTACTCGACGTTTTTCAACATAGTCTCCTTGTAACTCTACACACTTCTCCCAGCAATGTTGTAACGATGCTCTTACTTCTCTGTAACCCGTCCAAATAGTACTTAAATATTTTAAGTCTATTTTTGGTATTCTGTTACTATTCATCCTCTGAACATGTTCTTTCCATTGATTTCTACTTCTTTCAATAGTATGGTTTATTTCTTCTACTTTTAATTCTGTCCTAATATCCTGACTACGTTTTTTTATCAATTTTTGTATATCCAGCTATTGATCTTATGAATTTCATTTCTGATGACTGTATTCTCGTACTATTTCTTTTTGTTAGTGTCCCTGTTTCTGATCCATAGATAAGAGTTGGTATTTCCATTGTTTTCTATAGTTCTATTATAGAGTACTTTCTTGCATTATTTTTTAATGTTCTTTTTATTATGCCTGTTATATAGTTAAATTTATTTATTTTCTCTATTATATCAGCTTCCCCTTGGTACGAGACATTACATCCCAAATACTTAAAGTGTGATTTCTGCTCAATTATTATGTTATCTAACACTATTTTTTATCTTAATGGATTAATTCCTTTAAATGCCATGGTTTTTTATTGATTTGCTGATATTTTCATGCCATATTCTGTAGCAATTTTATCTAGACTATACAGCATTTTCTGCAGGTCATCTTCATTTGTGGCCATTATTATTTGATCATCTGCATACAACATAGTTTTCAATTTAGCTCCTGATGCATTAGTGCCTCCATTGACTTTATTCGACCAAATCCTTACTATTTCGTCAAAATACAAATTAAAAAGTGATGTTGATAAAGGACAACCTTGTCTTACGTAACCATTAACTATTACGGGTTCTCTTTTATTTATTTTTTATTTTTGTGTCAATGTACATACTTTTTATAACTTCATTTAGTTGTAAAGGTATGCCTCTATTATTTAAAGTTTTCCGCAGTATCATTCCACAGTCAAGAGCTTTATAATGGTCAACAAATATTAAGTGCGTCTCTAAATTTTGTTCTCGTCGTTTTTCTATTATTTATTTAAGAGTAAAAACATTGTCAATGGTGCTTCTTCCTTTTCTAAAACCAATTTGTTCTTCTAGGAGTATTGCATTTGTTATTTTGTTTAACCGAGTACTTATTATTTGGGCATATATTTTGTAGGCAGCACACAATAAACTAATCCCTCTATAATTTTCAGATCTTGTCCTTTCCCCTTTCTTAAATATTGATATCACTTTAGCTATCTTCCATTCTTGCGGTATTTCTTTTGTTTCCCAACACTTGTTATATAGATAGAGTAATCTGTCATGTAATTCTTTAGGAGCATAAATATTATATATTCCGCTGTGTTTCCTATTTCCAGTTTTAGCTATACTTTCCATTAATTGAGTATTATATTCTCCCAAAGCTGCACGTGTGTCCTATTATTGGTTCAAATGTTATGGTTTATTGAAATGGTTCAGGTTTTCATGGATCACACTATATGTTTCAGTCAAATGGTAGTATGGAATTTAGTAATGGAATTTTAGTAGTGTAAATAATAAATAAATAAGAGTGTAATTAATTTTTTTAAACTTCTAGCCATTTATCAGATTACGCGTAACAGAGGTTTAATGTAATTGAGTATTTTTTTTTTTTTTTCAATGTACGGGCGTATCGGTTTTAGCGGTCGTATGATATACATTAGAGTAATTACAAATAACCGGTCAGTCGTGTTACAATCGATATTAGCAAATAACCATTCTAAACGCAGTACCAGGCAGCTATTAGGAGGCGGCGGATTAATCGAAATAAGATAATTAAAAAAGAAGATAAATTAATAAAAATTCTTTGCTAAACTAGTATAAAAATATTGTTATAATAATATGAAATTAGAATGAATAGAGTAATGATTAAAATGGAGGATGACTTAATGAATAATAAGGGAAAAATATAATTTAATATAACATATATACGAGCAAGTAGGCAAGGAAAAGAAAATATTCTTGTACAAATGTTTACACGTCGGAGAGACAGGAAGGAAGGACCGTTACCTTCTTTGTGTTAGTAAAAGTTCAATGTCTGAGAACTATTGTATCCTTTCAGCCAGGAATGTTTTGGGACAAAGGGCTTTCAAAATGCAGTTGAGCATGAACGCTAAGGATATTTACCTCGCTGATTTGATAACGATATATACCGTCACAAACAACTCAGGGTAGGCGTTCCCCAACTCAAGGTGGGCTGAACGTCAATGAGTTAGATGAGTTTTGCAAACCAATGCGAAAATTCGCAATAAATGAGAAACCAATAATAATATAACATTTGAGAACGGTGAGCTAGTTTGGTCATGTGATAAATTTAGAAAGGGGGTCAGAATAAGGTTCGAACTGAGTTGTGAAGTAAGAAAAAGCTTTACTTAAAAGGTTATACTACGACAGTAAGGACGTGTTCATGCGCATTAAGAAGAGAAGCGAGGATTTATAACTCCGACATGTAGCGATGTTAAGAATAGCGCAACCGGTGTAAGTGGAAGCAGCATTAGATGTTTATTAGAGCAAAGTAGTCGCCGTATAAAGAAGAAATAGAAACCGTACGGAAGTGTGCTTGAGAATTGCTAGGAGGTTACCACCATAGTCCAGAAGCAATGAAATCCACGACATAGCAAAAACCGCTACAATAGAAGACACAATTAAGAAGAACACCACTAAATACATAGACAACGCAAGAGACCGACCACACAGCCAGGAGATCATCAACGCTGCAAAGCAATACACCAGAATACAAAGCAATACACAAATACACCAGGAAAAAAATCCAAGCGACCCTCCCCAGTTAGCCATCATCAGACAGCACGAAGAAGCAAAAGAAGAAGAAGAAGAAGAAGAAGAAGAAGAAGAAGAAGAAGAACGACAAATACAGCAACACCTACGACAACTCCTGCAATGACAAAGGTATATCCAGATGACGACCTCACGGAAACTAAGTAAATATATATATCTATATATATAAAAAATCTATATGGATATAAAAAATAAATAAAAATAAATAAAAAATAAAAAATAATATATAAAATAAAAAATAAATAAAAAAATAAAAAATAAATAAAAAAATAAAAAATAAAAAATTAATATATATATATATATTTAATAGCATCAAATAAAAAAAAGAACCAGCTCTCTCTACTCCCAAACCAATAAGCATGCTGGCTGAAGAAGGCGAAATAAGCCCTGAAACAGCCTTTGGTGAGATAAACCCAGAATCCCCCTAGTAGTAGTAGTACTAGAACGGAAGTAACTTTAGACAAGTAATCCAGGGTTTCAAGAAAAAAAGTGTAAACATGTCTAATTAGAAATTGATCCGCAAATGGTGTCTATTATGCTCTTTAAAGGAAGTTTGAAAAGAGATCCTATAGTCAAACTTAATAACATAAACATCAAAAGAGCAAATGTAGTTAAATGTCTTGGTATGTATATTGATGAGAAGCAACACTTTGATACCCGTATTAAATCCGTAGCAATGAAAGCTAATAGAGTATTAATGAAACAATCTACAATATTGTGACTTTGTGGGTTTGTAGAACTAAAATTCCAATTGCACAAGCTTAAAATGTTCTTTATTTACACCGAATTACATTTGGAACACTTGCCGATTACAGAGAATTGCGTAACCCACACAATTACAATCCACCAGTTCGTCTGTCACAGGTCCACTTCGCACTCACTATTACGTACAACACCTCCGATGCACATACGCAATCTTCCAGTCCGTTCACTAACACGGCGCTCTTCACTGCTGCTCGCCAAGAGCTGAACTGACTCGTCCACTGCAGTCCTTATATAGGAAGATCGCTGTTTCTGGAAGCATCGCGGCGCGGAAGATCATCGCGGATCTTACAGACGTCAGGGGGAGAGGAAAGAGGCGGCCAGCGTTTAGAGACACTTTCCTCAACATCCCCATCAGTGAACGCCACAAGATAAATGCGTGGGCGTGGGCTGAATGGCTCCTGTCGCCCACCCAGCTGCTAGCTGGCCGTGCCTTCCGATAATTAGGTGACAATAGCTTCGAGAATATTTAAGCTCTCTCGTAGTACAATTCATACGTATCATATGAGTTTCATAGTGTGTATAGCTGCGTATGGAGCGTCGATATGGGCACATAGAGTAAAATTGAGGAAGAATATAGATACTCTACGGAAATACCAAAGGCAGACTTTACTTCGTTGCACAGGAGCAGTATCAACGACTGCTACAATGGCATTATTAGTGATAGTGGAAATATGGCCACTGGATTTGTTGATTAAACAAAGGGCAACCTACTTTTGAAAGAAGTGGAAAAAATTCACTAAGATCGAACATTTATTGAGAACTCCATGCAGGACGAGGAGACAAATTAGGAACGTATTAATTAAAGAATGGGATCAAATTGATGTAGAAGGAAGGGTACACGAAATATTACCTAGTTTAAATGAGAAGTTAAAGTTAAAGGAGATCCATAAAGACGAAGTGGAATACAATACATTTCAGGGCATGGACCGTACAAGACATACTTTAAAAAGATAGGAAAGGCAGATGACACCATATACACAACCTGCATGGAAGAAGATACTCCGGAACATGCTTTGTTTGAATGTATAAAGTATACACAACAGCTAGAAGAAGAGAGGAAAGAATTAGCAGGAAAATGTATATGGAACATCATTAGGAAGAGTGAAGATTTTAAAATACTAGAATTGTCAGCGGAGAGAGTCTCAACAATACTAATGGATGAATATAATCAACAAAGACAGCAGCAACGACGAGTAAGAGACAATATTCAACATAGATATCGTGAACCACCTTCCACACCGAGAAGATCTGAACAACTTCGAGGACAGAATATGGATACCTAGCTTCAACAACCAAATGAAGAAGAGGAACTTCACCTGGTCGAAGGACTAATAGCAGAGGACAATCTTGGATTCAACAAAAGGATTTGAAGCGACAGAAGAAGACAACATCAACACAAGGAGAAAAGGATAGATGATGGATTAGGGATATGAAGGTAGAAGTAGTTTAGATTATAAAAATTGTAAGCTACAGTATCAAGACATAAGAAATGCAGAATATATTTACATATTTTTTCAAGTAAAATGAATTTATGTTAGGAATTTTACTAACAAGTAGTCACCGACCAAGTCGACAAGCAAACGTAGCAGGAATTAAACCAAATAATTCTGCAACAAGCAAAGTGCTATTAATATGGCTGAGTAGCCAACAATCATTTCCTACAACCATTTACCTGAGGATAAGAGAACTGAAAGCTCCAATTAGAACCCAATCAATTTAACATTGGTATGCGGGTTTGCCGCACCATTTACACAAAAGGTTAAATGCTTTAGATATACAAGAGGATGTCGTAAAGTCTTGAGCTATCACCCTTTAAAAATATGATAAATTTGTGTTATATATGCTTGTTAATTGTTCTCTATGTGGTTATCTTCCAGATTTACACATTTTTCCCAGCATTTCTTGAACTCCTTAATACCCTAATTGTAGAAGTCAGCATTTTTGGATTAAGCCACTCTTCCATTTCATGAATGATGTCATTTGTGTTGTCAAATCAGCGACCATGCAATGGATTCTTCATTTCTGGGAAGAAAAAAGGTCACATGGTGCGAGATCAAGTGCATAAGTTGAAGACTGCAAGACACCAAAGCTATATTGCTGCGTATATTGGCTGAGTAAGATCTTGAAATTATGGTAATCATTGTTATTTAAAATTCATTTTCTGTACGTTGAGTTTGGGCAAATGATTACGATTATTGATGATTACGCTTAAATTCTGCTGATTGGCAAGACATGTACTTTGGACTGGTGAATCACATATCCTGCTGATCAAGGGAAATAATGCAAAGGTGGCCAGGAAGAGGTTTCAGCGCGTTCTCAATGATGTAAACAATGATTGCACAACATGGTGCAATATTTGGGAGAAAAACAATAGCTAGCGTGGGAATTGCTGATTTGGCTTTTGGGTAGGACCCCTATTTAGGCTTGGTTCATTTAGCGCACGCGGGGTCTTTCTGATGGACTCTAGGCTGGGCTCTATGCTAGATGAACTCAGGAGATTGCTCCGTAAACATAAACAAGAGTTTATTTTTAAAATACTATTAAACATTAGATCGATGGCAAGGCTGCACCGGTGCAGACATCTCTTGTCAGGAGCACAAGGTGCAGCCATATAACCAACACATCGTTAAAGGTATAGTTAGACTATGTCACTATGTATTTACATATTCCTAAAACACCTCTGACCTCATCAAGATCCAAGGGTGTGCTTTGTAGAAGTGCTTTGCATTTTGGAATGCATTTGTTAATTTAGGTTTGAATTTAGATGTATCTTCCAATCTACCTTCGATTGTTTCCCAGGCCACATAGCTATGCTTCCAGTTACTATATAAGTTTGTCAGTAAAACCCTTTACCTTTAGCCCCTACAACTCTCACCTAACAATATTTCCTTGTTTTATAAACTGCAACTTGGGATGAATTAGCTGGAGCTTGATCAGGCGAAAGAAGAATGCCTTTGGAGAGCAAAAAACATCATTTCGAATCAGAACTGCTAGTAACTTCTCCAGAATATTGCTGTAGTATCTGCGAGTGATGGTTTGACCCTTTTAAGATAATCTGTAAGGATGACTCTAAACCCGTCCCAGAAAACTGAAAGCATGTCCTTCCCAGCTGAAATTTGCACCTTTGCATTTTGGTAGGGGAGGATCAGTATGGTTCTAATGCATGCTCGTGGTTTTCCTCTCTAGATCATGCCGATAGATCCACGATTCATCCATGGTTACTAAACAATCAAGAAGTTCAACCTCATCCGGTTCCAACAGCATCAACTTCTGAACTGAAATGTGACGCCTTGTTTGCTTTTGGAAAGGGGTTAGCAAACGTGGAACCCACCGTGCAGACATCTTAGACATGTGCAGATCAAGAATAATTTTCCAGACACTACCATAACTAAGACGTGTCTCATTCATGATCACTTGGATGGTTGCTCGTCTGTCTTCCAGTATTAAACATTCCACTTTCTTCACTGTGATAAAATCGTCTGTCATTGACGGTCTACTAGCGTTTGTCTCATCTGTCAGGGACATGTAACCAGTTTGAAAATTCCTCATAATAGTGAAATAAGATGGGCAATCATTTGCATAAATATCCGTTATCTCCTCATGGATTTCCTGGGCAGATTTGCCCTTCAAATGGAAGAAATTTATGCCACTATGGACCTCAATTTTCTGTACCTTACACCTTAGTCCCTTCTAGCACTCACTGTTACAAAAGAAATAGATTCAACAGACTGAAACTTTCAACATTATGCCTCAAGGGATCAGTGATGACATTTAAAGAATGTTCTCACTCTACCATAAGAACTACAATGTGATAATTAAAATTTTAGGATACCAAATGTATTTCACAAGCAGTTAAAGGTGAATTTATGTTAATATAAATGATGACCACCTCAACACGAACATGTGCAAACTATACATGAACGAAGATGGGAGAATATAACCTCATTTGTGGAAAAAGTGGTACTTGTACTCCATTCCGCCTGAAAGTGTGTACAGGTATCAAAATTACGCTCTTGTGCAGGTACAAGAGGGAGTGAAACAGTGCAGGGAGAGTGGTAATACTTCGTTACTTCATGGTTTATTTCATATACTCAAGTAATGAACAGAATAAACAAATTCCATAATTCAAGTTCCAAAACATTTGAACATAAGCATAAACATTTTGCTTCCACTTATTGTGATCTGGAACTTGAACTTGGAATTTGAACACTGAATTGTATACTGCAGTGAAACGATACTTTTCCATTCATCCTATTAGTATTGCATATTCGCGCATTTAGTCAATATGACGTGGTGATCAGTTCCCCTGAGTAGTGTGCAGAAACAATGGAGTGCAAAGCCTCTAAAAAGTGCTGAAAAGACTATTGCATTAATGCCCAATTTCACCAACAGATGTTAAAATCAACGTTATCAAATGTAACGTAACAATTGTCACAGCGCTAACACTAATGTTAAATTTCTTGCATTTCACCAACCTGTTTTCTTAAAATGTTAACAAACTTGTGTTAACGCCAAGAAACTTGTAAATATCACAGCTATAGAAGGCTATGGATGATTTTCTGAACGTACTCCGATGCGCTTTTGCTTTCATTTTCGTCTGTACAAATGACGGATGAACAAAATCATAAATAAAGCCGTGAGACAAATTTCTCATCGACGGAGAAAGAATTGTTAATTGAAATGGTGACGAAGTGTAAGGATATCGTGGAAAATAAGAGGACGGATGCAGTGAATGTAAAAGAGAAAGATGTCGCGGAGAGAATATTGGAAACGAATTTAATTCAAATGCATGTGTCACTACTACAAGCACCAAACAACTTGTCAGTATTACGTAAATTTAAAACGAGGTGCGAAGGACAAGTGAAGTGAACGTTTCAAGACGGCAGGTGGACAATGTATTATCCATATAATATAGTGAATTATAAAATCGCAAAGTTATTAATACTTGAAGCTAAGGCGAGATAGTCATATTCCTTTCGATGTATGTTCTAACTCAGTATTACGTAAATTTAAAACGAGGAGCGAAGAAGGACGAGTGACTTGAACGTTTCAAGACGGCAGGTGGACAATGTATTATCCACATAATTCAGTGAATTAAAAAAAGGCAAAATTATTAATACTTGAAGCTAAAGCGAGATAGTCATATTCCTTTCGATACATGTTCTAACTCAGTATTACGTAAATTTAAAACGAGGAGCGAAGGACAAATGACTTGAACGTTTTAAGACGTAAGATGGATAATGTATTATCCACATAATTCAGTGAATTATAAAATCGCAAGGTTATTGGTACTTGAAGCAAAGGCGAGATCGCCATATTCCTTTCGATGCATGTTCTAACCTCTCTTGTACTTCCGCAGTAACCTTCATAGCAACATGTTTCGACAGTCTATACCTCCGTAAAGCACTTTGCTTCGGATAGTTCCTCAAAATAATTTCTCTTCATAGGCCGTACTCTATTACGAATGTCATTTAGACGGTCTTAAATATAGCAAATAGACATCAACAGCTGAGTTCATGCTAGCCATCTTGACTATTTACAATTGTTAAGGACTTAACAGTAGAAATTCGGCTTGTTAGTTTAACATGAGGTTTAACACGAGTGTTACGCTAAAACTTGTTGATGAAATGCAATTTTTGTTTTAACTATTGCTAAACTCGTGTTAAGTCTTAACATTTGTTGGTGAAATTGGGCATAAGTATGTTTGACACTCTGGATGTGAAAGACTTAAGTGAACTGTTCCCTAAATCAATTATTGGTATTCTGTGAGCATTGCCTCAAATGTGAGGAACAAACAGGAACTGAAGAGAGAGAGAGAGAAAGAGAGAGAGAGACAGAGAGAGAGAGAGAGAGAGAGAAGGGAAAGACCATTTAAACCACGAAACTCATACTACAGATAAGGCAACGGCCACCAATTAGACAGAGTAAGCCCATCAATTACGACATGGTGAGCTATTCCACGTTAGACGTTGGACATACTTATCAACACTTTTGTCTGATTACGTGGTGCAGTACTTAGTCGTTACCTAGTAATATGACTGTTCAGTGCTTGTACTATCCCCTCTTTAGTCACTGTTATTCAGTATTTGAACTATTTACTATTTATCCATTACTATTCTATATGTACACTTTTCACTAGTCACTGGTACTCTATTTACACTATTCAATATTTGACCTCATCGTTATATATTTATACTATTCACAATTAATCACTACACTGATCCATATCCAGGGATTTCCAATCTCTTCTCTCTTGCTATCATTGAATACTTCTGACCTATATGCTCCTTGGAGATGTCTGCCCCTCTACGTCTCGGTTTTCCTTGTAGTCGTTTTCCTATTCGAGGACTTGTACATCCACCACCTTCTAGTCTCGCCACGTGGCCTCCACATTTCCATTTTAACCTTGTAGCTAACTGTGTCATGTTTTTTGGTCTGTGATTGTAGGTTCAACGTTGCATTTGACATTCTACAGAACTTTGCTTGACATATTTCGATTTTGTTAATATATATTGCTGTTAGTGGCAAAGCGTGATATCAGTACAATAAAATATAGTAGACACGGCTTACTAATGCATGGAATTTCATTCGTCTACTTAGGTTTCTGTCTAAGAATATAAACGTAAGACCCTAGAATGCCTTCCAGGATTGAGAAATTCTTCTCTGTATTTCCTTCTCCATTTTATCCTGAGAGGAGGTTAGTTGCCCCGTTTGCGATTAGTCAGATTTGAACATACAAATAAAAGTACAATAAAATCTTTAAACCTATAAACCCTGAAGCGACAGCCCTAAGAGGGCAAAGGACTACCAACCGGACTGACGTCCTCACGCCCAATTACGCAGTCAGAGGTGGGCTATCATCCAACCGATACGGTGAGGAGATGTGGCCAGCACCTCGGCGTACCCCAGCCTGAATGTTGGTTTTGATCAGGGGCGGTTCCTCCATAAGGTTGCAGGTTTGCGCTACACCCACTGATTCTGAATATACAACAGGTGCATTTTGCACATTAGAGCTGTACTTGTTTGCATTGTTTTATATACAAACATGTTTCAATTATACTTACCGTCTGTATCTGCCCATGACCGCAGAAGTCGAAATAAACAGTGATTAGCTGTAGGAGCCGCAGGTTTGCAGTGAAGAGTTAACCTAAGGTTTCGCCCAAATGGTGGCTCTCTGAGGGGGTTGAGGGAAAGTGAAGAGATGGGAGGGGCTTCTTGTATATTGCTTAAATGGAGGTCTATAAACCTAGCTCCTTCTACTAGTAGCAACAGCTATAGCGTGACCTTCAGGCTTAGCTTCTGTGTGCTCTGCTTTTCAAACACAGGGAGAATTTAATTAAATGCATGGAGGTTATTCAGAAGAGAGCTCTGTTAAACAACAACGCCACACTTGTTCAGGCTTCTGGGTTTATGGCCACTTTGAAAGATTATAATTTTGTATTCTGGCTGTCTTTCTTTTACAAGATCATACCCCATGTGGACATTTTGTACAATCAGCTGCAGAAACGAGACTGCAATGCACCGTTTGCCATCGCCCAGCTGAACGCATTTAAAAGGGAAATGCAAAAGGTAAGAAATAGCGTGGATATCGAGGAACACGAAGAAACTGCAATTAAGAGGAGAAGAATAGAAGATCATGATGTGAAAAGAAGAGAAGCTCTTGAAGTATGTGACATTCTTATAGAAGCAAAAGACAGATTTAGCTTCACGGGGAATCTGGTAGCCTCAACTTTGTTTCATCAAGAAAATTTCTAAGACATTTCCAGAGAATTCCCTTACAGAAACAATAAGGTTCTATCCTTTTTTCATTGGAACAAAAATTCGTAGAGAACTGACTGTAATTTACAGTCGAGAGGAATTTCGTGGAATGTCCGGCGTTTTGTGCTTGATGGACTTCAGTAAGGAAAACAATTTATGTGCTACATTCAGCGAATATGTCAAACTCCTCCGGGTACTGTTAACTATGCCAATGTGTGCCGCTGAAGCAGAATGCTGTTTCTCAACTTTAAAAAGAATAAAAATTTTCCTTAGGAACACAATGTCACAGGACTGATTTTCAGCATTAGCAATGCTTTCAATTGAGAGAGAGAATTTGTTATGAAGATCAGTGACTTCAACGCGAAAGTTATCCATAGATTCGCCAGGTCTAAGGAGAGTAGAACAGAGAATCTGTATAAATAGGTGAGTTATAACTACTCTGTATTTTATTTTTCATTTGTGCACCAGCAATAATTTAACCCACCAGCCGCCACTGGTTTTCATGATCAGGGCTCCTAACCTAGCGTAAGCTCCTCACTTTTCTCAGGATGCTGAGTGGGCAGCGGTCCTATACCCGGGACTTTAAATCCGCATACAAGTGGTGGAATGGAACCCGGGCCGCTTTCCGTGGCATGCTGCCATAGCGCGCTAAGCCTTGGTCTAAGTAGTCATATATTACAGAAAATAAATTTACAAATAACTTTTTTCTGTTTTAAGTAAAATACTAATAAGAAGAACACAAAGACAGATACTTTTACGGTATGCAGGCGGAACTAAGACTACCCCCACGATGGCTTTATTCGTAATCCTAGGGATATGGCCGATGGACTTGATCATAAGATATAGAGGTGCAGAATACTGGAGAAGAAAGAATAACAGGCAAAAAGTACATGAAATAGTAGGTGAAGGATGTGACACAAGGATGCAAATTAAAAGGACACTTAAGGAATGGCAAAACGAATGGGCCAGCATAGAGGAAGGACGTCGAGCCTATGAATTACTTCCAACAATAGAGGAAAGATTAAGCATGAGCCATTTCAAACCGACTAAAGGAGTAATCCATTTTATTAGTGGACATGGACCTTATGCCACCTACTTTAAAAGGATAGAAAGACGAGCGTAAAGTCTATATACAGTATGCCGCATAGAGGACACACCAGAACACCAAATTTTCGAGTGTCAAGAGCATCGAGAAGTGCATCACTTGAGACAAGAACTGCAAGGAAAGACAACATGGGAAATCATAAGAGCTGTAGAGGATTTCAATAAGCTAGACGAGATATGAAATATGATTTCAACAAAAGCTTGGGAACAATATATATATTTCCAGGAAATCTACACCAACAGAACTGGCCACACCTGCATCAACTCAACAAATAAGACGATCAACTAGAATCCAAAGACGAGAAATGGAAGGAAATCTGAACATAGGAATGGATCCAATTGATGAAGCAACATCAGTAGAAGAAAAGGAACAAGGTGAATTTGGAAATTGAAATATAACTGTAATTTGGGAGGAGAGGAGATAACCAACCCAGAAGGAGATACAGATATAAATCGGACTGACTTGACAGCCATAGAAATTTGCGAGATATCATGTATTCGAAGATAGAAAAATATCGTCACCCGAACGTCGGTACTCCCTATAGAACCGGCCGGCGGCAGCAGCAGGAGATGGTAGGCGTTCGTCACGCCCACTCATTTGTCTTATAGCGGTAACGAGGGGTGGCTGGAAAAACATTACTGTGCCGTCTCTTTCAGCTCCCCTCGATTTCTCGAACTTGCGGGATATTTCATCTAATCCGGAACCTTCTAGATTGGCCAGCTGGTCTTATATAAGCAACGCGTCGGGCTGGAGAAAAGTCAGTGCTTGACGAGCTAGTGAACGGACAAGAAGACTGTGTACGTGCATTGGAAGAGTTTACGTAACTGTGGGCGTGCAAGTGGAACACTAACGGACGAACTGTTGAATTGTACTTGTGTGCATTACGTAATTCTGTGTAATCGGCAAGTGCTCAACTGTAATTCGGTGGAAATAAAGAACATTTTTGAGTGGTGCAATCGGACTTTTAATTTCACGATCCCACAAAGTCACAATATTTAGGGTAGTTTTGTAGGTTAGTTGACTGCAAAGTGTAGCAGTCATTTAGGCTATTGTTTCTGCACATAATTAAATGTATTCTCATAATTAATAAATTTATAAAGATGGACAAGAAATAGTTAAAAAGTTCGAAATATAGACACTAGGCATCGGAACATATGAAAGCAGAGTTTATTTTTTTATATTTTTTATTTTTGTATGTTTTAATAAAGTTTGGCTAAAAAGTAGCAAACCTTTTAAAGATTCGGTAAGTTTTGGATAAAGCATTGAATGTTACTTGTGAATCAAGACTTATTTATGCACTTGGGGAAATTAACACTTTACTGGACTGGTCAAACTTTCCACTCCAGGATAAAATACATCTTGATTCACAAGCTTCATAGAAAACAAAATTAAAAAAATAAAGTTATAATTAAAACACCCAAAAATAATTATTGGCAAGTTTAACGAACTATTTTTCCTTTGATAACAAAGCAGATCTCGTCAATACATCCAGCTATGTAGCTCTTAAAGCGTATTTGCCTCGCTTAATGATGCCAAAGACATGTTAATAGGCTGTAGGACGTGTTCCTGATGAAACTTAAACGGTGTAGTTTACCCGGAAGCTGATATTTCGCACAAACAAGCCAAGTTGAGCATCGTGAAAGGAAAATCACAGTTGTTAATTTTGAGTGGGACAGAACCACGCACATTTTGTACAGCTAACTCTACCAAGTCGAGAATTAAATGGAATTTAATTTAGCCGCAGTATAAATGATGCAATTTTCGTGACGAACGTGTTATTTAGCTAATTTCAGCAGCGCAAACTTTATTGGCTTTGCTTGACTTGCAGCAAGTGTCAGTGTTCCTTCACAGTACCCCGGGAGGAATCTGTTCTAATTTAGTAGCAATTAGTTAATTGCATTAGATACGGCCCAGGATTTCCAAGTCTGGGCGAATCCTAAAGGGACATTAGCCCCTGTTATTTATAAGGGTCGTTAAGGTCATTACTGTCATGCACACAACAGCTGCCTGGCAATGAATTCTGATGACATTTGGAGGAAAAAAGGCGGAAATAAAAGCCTACCTTCCCAAAGATCTGGTCGCTATGCGATGGTTTTTGAAACTCTATTCTTATATTTGAATGGCAGAATGAGAGGGAAAAAAATCAACCACATTTCTTGTCTTTAAAAAATATTGATGCTGTAGTATATTCACAACAATAATAAATGCCCGCCTCGATAGCGTAGATGGTAGCATGTCTGCCTCACGTTCAAGAGGTCCCGAGTTTGAATCTCGGTCAGGGTGAGTTACCCGGATATGGTTTCTCCGGGGTTTTCCCTTATCCTGTAAGACAAATGTCGGGTAACTCTAAGCTCCATGGACCCCGGTCTTATTTGAGTATCATTTCATCAATTCCATTCCATTAGGTTGGAGCACATAAATTACAAAAAAAAAAAAAAAAAAAACAATAGCCCCGTAGTTCAGTCGATAGAGTCCCTGCTGTGTTATGGTTCCCGGGTTCGATTCCCAGATAGAGCGGGGATTTTTCCCCAACCAAGATGATTCCTCATCTTCCACAGTCTGGAAATATGAATGAGGGTGTGAATGAGAGTCTGAATGTGTCAGTCATCTAATGATTAACACCCAGCGATTATGAGTTAACACCTTCGATATCTTCCAAAAGAGAATGGCCGTCGATATGACCATTGGAGTTAAAGGCGTGGTACAAATAGAACAAACTATATATTGTCACCCGGACGTCGGAACTCCCTATAGAACCGGTCCGGCAGTAGGGCCAGACGGGAAGTATTCAGACCACGCCTACCCATTTGTCTCGTGTCACTTACTGAAGGGATGATTAGGAGAGCGGCACGAGCGCTGTACCGTCTCCTTACCCTCCCACCAGATGTCTCGAAACCTCGGGATATTTGTGCGCGCCGCGAACCTTCCAGAAACGGCGATCTTCCCTATATAAGGAAGGCGAGCAGCCGTGAGGAGCGCCGAGTGAGTGGACGGACTGGAAGACGGTGTACGTGTATCAGAGGAGTTGTACGTAATTGCGAGAGCAGGATGGACCTGTGACAGACGAACTGGTGAACTGTAATTGTGTACACTACGTATTCTATGTAATCGACAAGTGTTCCAACTGTAATTCGGTAGAAATAAAGAAAATTTTGAGTTTGTGCAATTGGAATTTTAATTTCACGAACACACAAAGTCACAGTATTGACTTCTGTATATCTGGTAACTCTATGGATCTGGGCTCATTTAAGCATCATTTCATCAATTTTATTCATCGTCATTCATTTGTTGTAAGCACTGAAGTTGCTTCATAATCTAGACTAGCACGTTAATTGATGGAAATTATCATGGACGGAGATCGGGAACTCTGTGGTTCAAATCCCGACCGTATCATACTATTCTTACACTTTGACTCTACTTATCGAAACCTTACCAACACACAAGTAGTGTGCAAGAACAATTAATTTTCATTTTATTCTTATATTTTCTACATCTTGGCTGACATACATTTCTATTAGCTGTCTTATTACATATTTCGATGTAGGTAAGATGGGAATTTAAGAATACCGTCGCCTTAAGTGACAGTCGAATCTTGTATGAGCTGTTCGCTTTCTGATTACTTTGAAGTTTTTCTTGGCCAAGAGAGAAAGAAATACAAATAAAATGAATAACGATTTCGTATTTAAGAAATGTGTAGATATTGTGACTCTGTTGGTTCGTAGAATTAAAAGTACAATTTGCAGAGCAATATAGAAACCGAATAGTCCATCACCTTTCAGAAGCTTAACTTAATCTATGCCAGCAATTCCTTTATCTCAGCTATCTTCATTTGCCGGCTTTTTGCCGGCTGCGCTATCATAGATAACGGCTTCACGACAGTAATTTAATTAACTTTAATAAGGGAAATTATAAAAACTGAGCGTTTTATTAATTTTCTTATTTTATGTGTAACACATCGTTCCTTTCTAACCATTTACTGGTCATGCAAGAGTCATCAGAATGAAGATAAAGCCAGAAAATTCAAAATTATATTTTATTTATCATGATAATATCCCAAACTGATAGATTACGGTGGGAATTTTTTTCAAAAATCTAGGCGTCACATTTCAGGTTGATGCTGAATTTAAGTCACAGTTCAATATGTAACTCTTCTTTCATTTGAGAGTTATGCTAAACACTCAAAAATGTTTCTATAAAGATTGTTGTGTCAAATTCTTTGCAATTTGTAATATTTTAAGTAGTGTCATTCAACGTTAGATGTAATCAATTTATTTCTGATGACAAAACACATATTTTAACAAACAAATGTACTTAATTTTATTGAAATAACATACAGGTTTAGTTGTGAGTACGCTACATACCTTCGAAATTTGTGGCTTCGCATTGTATACAGAGCAATGCTTAGAGAAGTAAAAAATTCTAGCAGTTACTTTTTGCCACTTGTGATTAACCACAAGTGACTAATGGAACCTTCTATATATCATTACAGAATTGCATAGTAAGTAATTTTAAGTGTTTTTAACTACTGAATACACATGTGTGCAGTTCATTACTGTTAAATAAAAATACACTCCTGGAAATTGAAATAGGAACACCGTGAATTCATTGTCCCAGGAAGGGGAAACTTTATTGACACATTCCTGGGGTCAGATACAACACATGATCACACTGACAGAACCATAGGCACATAGACACAGGCAACAGAGCATGCACAATATCGGCACTACTGCCGTGTATATCCACCTTTCGCAGCAATGCAGGCTGCTGTTCTCTCATGGAGACGATCGTAGAGATGCTGGATGTAGTCCTGTGGAGCGGCTTGCCATGCCATTTCCAGCTGGCGCCTCAGTTGGACCAGCGTTCGTGCTGGACGTGCAGACCGCGTGAGACGACGTTTCATCCAGTCCCAAACATGCTGAATGGGGGACAGATCCGGAGATCTTGCTCGCCGGGGTAGTTGACTTACACCTTCTAGAGCACGTTGGGTGGCACGGGTTACATGCGGACGTGCATTGTCCTGTTGGAACAGCAAGTTCCCTTGCCGGACTAGGAATGGTAGAACGATGGGTTCGATGACGGTTTGGATCTACCGTGCCCTATTCAGTGTCGCTTCGACGATCACTAGAGGTGTACGGCCAGTGTAGGAGATCGCTCCACACACCATGATGCCGGGTGTTGGCCCTGTGTGCCTCGGTCGTATGCAGTCCTGATTGTGGCGCTCACCTGCACGGCGCCAAACACGCATACGACCATCATTGGCACCAAGACAGAAGCGTCTCTCATCGCTGAAGACGACACGTCTCCATTCGTTCCTCCGTTCCCACCTGTCGCGACACAACTGGAGGCGGGCTGCACGATGTTGGGGCGTGAGCGGAAGACGGCCTGTGTGCGGGACCGTAGCCCAGCTTCATGGAGACGGCTGCTAATGGTCCTCGCCGATACTCCAGGAGCAACAGTGTCCCTAATTTGCTTGGAAGTGGCGGTGCGGTCCCCTAAGACACTGCGTAGGATCCGACGGTCTTGGCGTGCATCCGTGCGTCGCTGCGGTCCGGTTCCAGGTCGACGGGCACGTGCACCTTCCGCCGACCACTGGCTACAACATCGATGTACTGTGGAGACCTCACGCCCCACGTGTTGAGCAATTCGGTGGTACGTCCACCCGGCCTCCCGCATGCCCACTATACGCCCTCGCTCAAAGTCCGTCAACGGCACATATGGTTCACGTCCACGCTGTCACGGCATGCTACCAGTGTTAAAGACTGCGATGAAGCTCCGTATGCCACGGCAAACTGACTGACACTGACGGCGGCGGTGCCCAAAGGCTGCGCAACTAGCGCCATTCGACGGCCAACACCGCTGTTCCTGGTGTGTCTCCTGTGCCGTGCGTGTGATCATTGCTTGTACAGCCCTCTCGCAGTGTCCGGAGCAAGTATGGTGGCTCTGACACACCGGCGTCAATGTGTTCTTATTTCCATTTCCAGGAGTGTATATATCATTACAGAATTGCATAGTAAGTAATTTTAAGTGTTTTTAACTAATGAATACACATGTGTGCAGTTCATTACTGTTAAATAAAAATATTTAGGCTTAATGGAATAAAGCGTTTCTGGTTTTATGTGTAATTTGACTGTCTTTTGTTTACGTCCATGCAATCGTGTTTATTTGAATGTGCTTTGTTTATTATCTGGCAATTTGTTTAATACAATGTTCCATGGAAACACGTCTATTGATTTACTGATTTAATGGATTGAATCTGACATCTGGTATGTTAAATAGCATTTTATGTGATAAGTGAAAAGGAAACTATTAATTTTAATGATGGTTACTTACAGAGACAGGCAGTGATCTCATCATATGTTTGTAAGTTTATTTAATAATATTCATCTGGATAGTGCTCCAATTATGCATACAACAGTGAAAAGGTTTTTAAGGCTTACAGAAATATTAAACATTAAGGACTTAGTGAAGAGATGCCAACCACAACTACTCATGAATCAGACTGCTTCATTGGATCATCTCCTCAGCACGTAAGAAAACCCACAAGCAGATATACGAGGGGTTGTCAAGTTTTAATTATCTCCCATGTTGGTGGTTTCCGTGATTTTAGTGTTTTTTTTTTTTTCTTTTTTTTAACGAGTGTCAGAAGTGACTGAGGTGTAAGATGGAGAAAATTGAGGCTCATGGTGTAATAACGTTTATGCATTTGAAGGGCAAAACTGCCCTAGAACTCCACGGTGAGATGTCGACTGTTAATGAAAATGACTGCCCATCGTATGACACTATTGTGATGTGGAAGAGGAATTTCCCGACTGGTCACATGTCTGTGACAGATGAGCCATTAGCTGGTAGACCGTCAATGACAGACGATGCTGTCACAGTGAAGAAAGTGAGTGTTTATTACTGGAAGACAAACGAGCAACCATCCAAATGATCAAGAATGAGACAAATCTTAGATATGGTGGTTTGTGGAAAATTATTCATGACGAACTGCACATGTCTAAGGTGTCTTCACAGTGGATTCCACGTTTGCTAACCCCTTTCCAAACGCAAACACGTTGGAACAGGATGAAGATGCCTTTTTGATCGTCTGGTAACCATGGATGAATCCAGTGGCGGCTGGTGGGTTAAACTATTGGTGGTGCACAAATGAAAAATAAAATACAGAGTAGTAATGACTAACCTATTTATACAGATTCTCTGCTGCACTCTCCTTAGACCTAGCGAATCTATCGATAACTTTTGCGTTGAAGTCGCTGATCTTCATAACAAAATCTCTCTCAATTGAAAGCATTGCTAATGCTGACAATCGGTCATGTGACATTGTATTCCTAAGGAAAGCTTTTATTCTTTTTAAAGTTGAGAAACCTCGTTCTGCTTCAGCAGTACACATTGGCATAGTTAATAGCACTGGGAGGAGTTTCACATATTCGCTGAATGTAGCACATAAATTGTTCTCCTTAATGAAGTCCACCAAGCTCAAAGCCCCGGACATTCCAAGAAATTCCCCTCGACTGTAAATTACAGTCAGTTCTCTACGAATTTTTGTTCCAATGATAAAAGCATAGAACCTTATTGTTTCTGTAAGGGAATCCACTGGAAATGTCTTAGAAATTTTCTTGATGAAACAAAGTTGAGGCTACCAGATGCCCCGTGAAGCTAAATCTGTCCTTTGCTTCTCTAAGAATGGCACATACTTCAAGAGCTTCTGTTCTTTTCACATCATGATCTTCTATTCTTCTCCTCTTAATTGCAGTTTCTTCGTGTTCCTCGACATCCACGCTATTTCTTACCTTTTGCACTTCCCTTTCAAATGCGTTTAACTGGGCGATGGCAAATGTTGCATTGCAGTCTCGTTTCTGCAGTCGATTGTACAAAAAGTCCATATGGGGTATGATCTTGTAGAAGAAAGACAGCCACAATACAAAATTATAATCGTTCAAAGTGGTCATAAACCCAGGAGCCTGAACAGATGTGGCGTTGTTGTTTAACAGAGTTCTCTTCTGAATAACCTCCATGCATTTCATTAAATTCTCCCTGGGTTCGAAAAGCAGAACACACATAAGCTAAGCCTGAAGCTCATGCTATAGCCGTTGCTAAGAGTAGGAGGAGCTAGGTTTATAAACCTCCATTTAAACAAAGTATAAGAAGCCCCTCCCATCTCTTCACCTTCCGGTAACCCCCTCAGAGAGCCTACATTTGGGCGAAACCTTAGGTTAACTCTTCACTGCAAACCTGCGTCTACTACAGCTAATCACTGTTTATTTCGACTTCTGCGGTCATGGGCAGCTACAGACGATAAGCGTAATTGAAACATGTTTGTATATAAGACAATGCAAACAAGTACAGCTTTAATGTGCAAAATGCACCTGTTGTATATTCAGAATCAGTGGGTGTAGCGCAAACCTGCAATCTTATGGAGGAACGACCCCTGGATGAATCCTAGGTCTATCAGTATGGCGCAGATACAAAAATCATGAGCATGGAATGAAAACATGTCGATTCTCCCGCTCCCAGAAAGGAAAGGAGCAAAAGTCAGCTGGGAGTGTCATGCTTTCAGTTGTATGGGACTGTCGCGGAGTCGTCCTTACAAATTATCTTGCCAAGGGTCAAACCATCACTGGCAGATACTACTGCAATCTTCTGGACAAGTTACGAGTAGCTCTGATTAAGAAACGACGCGGTATACTCTCCAAAGTTGTTCGTCTTCTGTCTGACAATGCATCATCTCATTCATCTCAAGTTTCAGTTGACAAAACAAGGAAATGTGGCTTTGAAACCTTGCAGCATCCACCTTATTCAACTGATCTCACACCAAGTGACTTTTTTGTTCCCCAAAATGAAGAGTCCGTTTTGTGGTCACCGATTTGACAACAAAAATGACATCATTAATGAAGTGTAAGGGTGGTTGAAAGCGAATTCCCAGGACTTCCACAATCAAGGTATTGGGAAGGTCAAGAAACGCTGATAACAAATTTTTGAAGTGTGATACTTAAAACCTTGCGACGTTTCTTCGTATACAACACAATTTTGTGACATCAGAAACTTTTTGTTGTAACTGCTTGGAATTGTCAAGGCACAGTCATCAAAATTTCGATTTTGCATGAAATTTCAGAGGAAAGTCTTCGCCCGCCTCGGTAGCGTGTTGGTAGCGTGTCTGCCTCACGTTCAAGAGGTCCCGAGTTCGAATCTCGGTCAGGGTGAGTTACCTGGCTAAGGTTTTTCCCTTATCCTGAAGGACGAATGTCAGGTAACTCTAAGCTCCATGGAACCTGGGCTCATTTTAGCATCATTTCGCCCATTTCATTCTTCGTCCGATGACTTAACGTTGGAGCACGTAAAATAACAACAACAGAGGACGATCTTGATAGCAGAATGTAATTTACTGTATTGATGATAGAGCCACAATAATTCAGATTTGTGGTAGAAAGTTCTCTGAAGTTCTGCCAGAATGGATTTTTGTCAGCAGACAGAACTTTCAGAGATAAATCCAACAGCCGCAAATATTATCCAAATGATCTATGTTTGGGCGGGTAATATTGATTATCAAATGTCTGGCACTTTATTCTTTTAAAAAATAAAGCATTTTATAGTAGATGCTCCTTCCCTGGAGTGCCCACCTATTTACACACCTCAGTTAGCCTTTGGCTACCTAAAATCGGCACTTTTACAACCAAATGGACCTCTAGCACACGTTGGGCAGATTGTTCACAGTTACTGGCCAGGTTATTCTAAAATGATGGGAGTGACAAGAAGAGGTTACATAGAGTGGTCATTGGTATCCTCTGATTTAGTGGTTTTGGTACTTCTTTATTATAGGGCTATTTGAAGACAGTTGTGTATTGAGACAAAGACAAAAAATTTGATGATCTGGAGCATCGAAAAATCAAAGTTTGAAAAGCATACGTAAATCCTGAGTAAGCTATTTCTTAAATGGTCCATTGACAGAGTCATTTTTATTTCTATTTTTGTTATATTTTTCTGTTATAGATACTGAAAAAAAATATTCAAAAGCTCCATTCAAGTTTGTAAGCACATATATGATATTCCATTTAAAATGAGAAAGCTAAAGTCATTACCGCTTAACCTGGCAGTAACAAGGTAGTTAATATGACTTCTGAATTCGTTGTAATTCATTCCAAGCGTGCACTGCGTTTCGTGTTAAACAGCCATATGCTTTAAAAGTTATTTAGGCGGTGTAAGTCTCTTAGGTGACCCTATGTATTGATTGTATGAACTGTAGAAGTCCAAATAACCTTTATAATACACAGAGTAATAAAGCAGGCCAGTAAAATGACAAACAAGAAACGTGCAATAAAAAGTTATTACTACACGTAGCAAGGAAATATTAACACAAAATTTAAAGAGCTAAATGCATACTGTAGACACACAAGTAGGCAATCTAGAGAAATGTATAACGCAATCAATTTTGCTGTCTCCCAGTATGACAGGGATGCTAGATTCGTTTAAAATACTAAAGTGTTGTCACTTACTGCTACAATTATTAGATCTGGCAGCATCGGTTACTCTTATGCACTCTCACACACTCACTTCCTAGTGAACCTGTCCACTAAGAGAACAGATAAAATGTTCAAACCCCTCTCCCTTTCATTCGTGTCTTGCATTCTTGTCATGGGTAGACAGTAGGTGGTAGCGTGTCTATCCCACGTTCAGAGCTCCCAAGTTTCAATATCGGTCGGTGAGGGTAAGGTAAGGTTTTTAACGGGTTTCCCTTATCTTGACAGATGAATGAAGGGTAACTCTAAGCTCTATGGCCTCTTGGCTCAGTTGACTATCCTTTCTCCCATTTCATTCTTCGTCCGATATGACTTCACATCCGATATGACACAGCAGCTCTGTTGCTGTGCTTCCTAGGTTTGCCCAAAGCAGGGTCAAGGATGGAGTGCAGTACCCTAGGGTTGAACATAGCTCTACAAGCGCCTTCCGGCCAGTATATTTCGTCCCGCATCCAGAATTACTCCACCATCAAGTAGCTTCTCAATTTGCTGCTACAGAGGTAGCGAGACTTAATACATCCAGGAGTATTTTAGTTAATTGATGGAAATTAATCCTTTCTCCACAGTAGCCGTTTTTAGGCTAAGATATTTGATGGATGGAGTCAACATGAAACATTCAATACCAGGCCGGGATTTGAACCACGGATCTCCTGGTTTCCGACCAGTCGCTCTTAACCTTTGAGTTAACATGACCAACGTGCCGTCCTGACATTAAATTCTCCAGTTGACTCGTATATTTCCCCAGTAGAGCACTAGGGGCTATCGCACCCAAGATACACCGTTTGTGGCGACTTACTATCGTAAGCACTTAAGTCCCAGGCTTCATCATTTAACTCATTATTTTAGTTAATGGCAATTAATCATTTCTCCACACTAGCCCTATATAGGCTAAGATATTTGATGGATAGATTCAAATGAAAAATTCAATGCCATGACCGGGATTTGAACCATGGATCTGCTGGTTTCCGTCCAGTCGCTCTTAACCTTTGAGTTACCATGGCCAACGTGCCGTCCTGACATTAAATTCTCCAGTTGACTCGTATATTTCCCCGGTAGACCACTAGGGGCTCTTGCATCCGAGATACACCGTCTGTGGCGACTTACTATCGTAAGTACTTAAGTCCCAGGCTTCATCATTTAACTCATTATTTTAGTTAATTAATGGAAATTAATCATTTCTCCACACTAGCCCTATATAGGCTAAGATATTTGATGGATAGAGTCAACATGAAAAATTCAATGCCATGGCCGTAATTTGAACCACGGATCTCCTGGTTTCCGTCCAGTCGCTCTTAACCTTTGAGCTACGGTGTATCTCGGATGCGAGAGCCCCTATTGGTCTACCGGGGAAATATACGAGTCAACTGGAGTATTTAATATCAGGACGGCACGTTGACCATGGTAGCTCAAATGTTAAGAGCGACTGGACGGAAACCAGGAGATACATGGTTCAAATCCCGGCGATGGCATTGCATTTTTCATGTTGACTCTATCCATCCAGGAGTATGTCTCTCAGTGGTAAAAATCCCAGTAACAGCAGCCTTGCTTGCAACCCATATACCCTAACAACCGTCTTAGTTCGCGGTAGTCTCGGCATTCTCGAGTAGGCATCTACTTAACACCTGTTATGTTTTTGCTGTCTGCCAGTAGCGTCTGACAAACTTCTACCACTCAGGTCAATGTACCAATATAATTACCTCTGACGTTACTAGAGGAACCTCGGGCCGAACTGTCGGATTGGGTTGGACTCGAGGGGGCAGTGTGTTCCCGACACCCACGGGAAACTGGGTACCTCCGGCCAGGCTACGGCCGCCCGGAGCGGGTAGAGGGTTGCCTCATAAGTCCCGGGTACTAGCCTATAGAGCTAATAGAAGGTGTGCTAGATCACCAGGCGGCCCCACCGAGGTTTTCGGTAGTCTTCGCTGCGGAGTTGCCGAGCGTAAGTGGCATATCCACTTCCACCCTTCTTGACGTTGTAGTCGATGAGGGGGGGCATTTTAGACTCATGCCCTATTTCACCAACAAATTTTACGACTTAACACGAGTTTAGCAATAGTTAAAACAAAAACTGCATTTCACCAACAAGTGTTAGCGTATCACTCGTGTTAAATCTCATGTTAAACTAACAAGCCGAATTCCTAATGTTAAGTCCTTAACAATGGTAAATAGTCAAGATGGCGAGCATGAACTCAGCTGTTGATGTCGATTTGTTATTTTTAAGACCGCCTAATTGGAATTCATAATAGAGTACGGCCTATGCGGAGAAATGATTTTGAGGAACTATCCGAAGAAAATTGTTTTACGGAGGTATAGACTGTCGAAACATGTTGCTATGAAGGTTACTGCGGAAGTACAAGAGAGGTTAGAACATGCATCGACAGGAATATGCCGATCTGGCCTTTGCTTCAACTATCAATAACCTTGCGATGTTATAGTTCACTGAATTATATGGATAATACACTGTCCACCTCCCGTCTTGAAACGTTTAAGGCCCTTGTTCTTCGCACCTCGTTTTAAATTTACGCAATACTGACAAGCTGTTTGGTGCTTGTAGTAGTGACACATACATTTGAATTAAATTCGTTTCCAATATTTTCCCCGCGACATCTTTCTCTTTTACACTCACTGCATCCGTCCTCTTATTTTCCACGATATCCTTACACTTCAATTATCAATTCTTTCTCCGTCGATGAGAAATTTGTCTCACGCCTTTATTTATGATTTTGTTCATCCGCCATTTTTGCAGACGAAAATGAAAACAAAAGCGCATCGGAGTACGTTCAGAAAATCATCCATAGCCTTCAATAACTGTGATATTCACAAGTTTCTTGGCGTTAACATAGGTTTGATAACATTTTAAATAAACAGGTTGGTGAAATGCAAGAAATTGAACATTCGTTTTAGCGTTGTGACAATTGTTACGTTACATTTGCTAACGTCGAATTTAACATCTGTTGGTGAAATCGGGCATCAAGGTAATGCCCCACCGTAAGAATCCCGGAATTTTCCATCGCTCCCGAGTAGTAGGAGGCCCGTGTCCTTGATCCTACGGATCCAGGACTAATGTGAGTAGAACCTCTGCACATAAATAATAATGTACCAATATAATATGAAAACAAATATAACATTATGCATGTAGTATATTAAGCTGGGATACGTAGAGGTTAAATTTGTAAACGACAGGGTTGGCGAAACTGAGCTCAATCCCCAACAAGGAGGGCCACATAATTTTCTATTCGTATAGAAAACGTATCTCTGCAGGGCAACGGGTGTTAAATTTGGTTTTCTTCTGCTATTTTATTTACCCATATTTGACGGCCATTTCCCTATGCGCCACCTGCGGAGGCACCCTATGGGAGACCAGCAACTCCACACTGTAACAGTGAAAAGGAGGTGGATAATAGAATAACTGGGATTCCTTGGCGATTCAAGATCTAAGAGCTTAATGTTACCCGACATTCGAATTTCAGGAAGAACCCATATCCACGTAACTCATCCTGACCGAGAATCGAACTCGGGACCTCTTAAACGTGAGGCAGACACGCTGCCGTCTACGCTGCCGAGCCGGGCTCTGTAGTTTTCCATTCCTGATGAAGCTACGAAAATTTTCCTACGAAAATTTATCTCGATCAGCATAAAAGAGAGGCACGAATAAAAGTTTCTGAGAACAGTATGTATTGCAGTGAGTAGAGAAAGCCATGTGAAGGTAAGGCGTAACAATTTTAAGATGATTTTATTGTGACAGGATACAGAAATGTGAAAGGCGAGAAAAATGTAATATAGAAAAAAAGGGGGGGGGAATTTCGTAGAAGCTCCTTTTGCAGAGAAATCTGAAGCTTTTATGCAACGCTATCTTCTTTGAGTGCCAAAGCGCTTCTGTCAGTAAAGTAGTACACCCCTTTTTGTTCACGTTTGCAGAACACGGTCCACGCCTTCACTTCTTTGGTCGAAGAACCCATTCACCCTTTTGAGGATTTATTTATATCCAAATCTCAGTGTCGTTTCTGCATTACACTTTATGTCGATAGGGCACGAACATTATTCTAAATAAAATGGTACGGCATCTATTTATTTTTAATTTATGCTCTGTCTGCACTCGACAAGAAGACAAGCGCGGCCTGAACAGGGAGCGGGGTTAGCTCTGCACTGCAGAGGATCTGTTTAGTAGGAAATTAGTGTATGACAGTGTGTATGAGTCACCCGTGTTGCCAGATGTAATGCGCAATTCAGTAACTGCAGGAATAGATATTTTGCATGTATGAGTTACGTCATAAAACTGTGTATTTTACATGAACCTAGTATGCGTTTCATATCCGGTAGGCGAGCATAAATATCATACGGACAGCAATAGTGATTACGTAACACATTCCTTTGCTTTGCCTTCCTGTGGAAGGTAGAAGGTACTTAGGTACTTAGCCATTAGGTAGAGCATTTATTTTATTGCAGATAAGAATTTTATTACTAGATTACAGTCGTGGTCCATCAGTCCAAGAATAGTACTTCAAAGTGTCTGCAAATCAGGTCTATTGGAAAATTATGTCCATATCTTTGAACAGATGTAGTTGCACTTTTTAAATAGTACATGAATATACTTATACTGAATCCTAAATAGGCTTTAACCTAAAACTAAGGAATATTTTCCTCTTTGGCATATTTAAGCGGAGCCGGAAGAGCTTATCTCCAAAGATCCGAAACATCTTATTCGCGATCTAGTAAACTATAATACACAATATGACAAGCACAAACGACTGTTGTCATTGTTCGACAGAAGACTCGGTCTGGGGGAACCAGAGCTCAATATTCAAGAATATCTAAACAATCTAATGCCATATTCAAGTTTGATTTATGAGTCACTATGTTTACACTCAACTTCACTTACTTGTTGTTGTATAATTGAAACGTTTTCAAGATCATTCGATCTCATCCTCAGCTGTTTGGTAACTAAATCAACCTTCCTCTTCTTCCACTACTACGGAGCTCCGATCACTCTGCCATCTGGTGTTAGGGGCACTAAGTTTTAATACTTCATTTAATGGCGGGATTTCAAAATTTATAACTTTATCATGGTTTTTGTTTATGAATATTTTTTCCCAAATATCCAATTCTATGGATGTACTTAAAGATTTTAACAGTTTACTGTTGTGGCCAATGTTGTGGTTTTCTGTCCAAAAATGGTGTGAAACTGCAGATTTTTCTGCTTGTTTCAACTTAATGTTCCTCTGGTGTCCTTTTTGCCTGGCTAACAAGTTTCTCTTAGTTTCTCCTATGTAGCTTTTTTCACAGCTTTCACAATTAATCTGATAAATTCCTGATTTCAAATTGTTGGGGATTGTATTTTTCAGTGGTTTATTTAGCAGGTTCCTCATACAGAATTTGTTTTGGGGTGCTAGTTTTAAGTTTAGTTTTTTGAAGATTCGTTCAAATTTTCTAAAAGCCCATGGATGGTAGGTGAATTTTCTATATTGCTAATTTGTGTTTTTAAGTGCTGTGAGAGTGGTATTTTTTGATATTATCTTCAGTTTTTGTTTTCTCTTCATCATGTTCCTTATGATGGCTGGGTTGAATCTATTTAATACCGCTATGTCTTTTATGTGTTGTTGTTCTTTCAAAAATTTATCCTTACTCAGTGGGATGTTGTATAGCCGGTGAATTAGACTTCTAAAGGCAGCTAGTTGATGTGAAACTGGGTTGTATTCATTTTTCTTTATGTAATTATCTAGGTGTGTGGGCTTCCTGTATATTCCAGAATTTACACCATGAAGATTTCTAGTTATCTTGATGTCCAAAAAGGGTAGGGTGCCACCCTAAATATAACTCAGCCATGGCTTAACTAACACTAATACACCTCGACTGACAGTGGCCCTTAAAGTTCCTGTACCATACAGGACAGTTCCAGCGAAAATGTATATTAATCTATATAACTAATTAAATCATACACGTAAGCATACTGACATGGCAGTTTCCGCGGAAATAGTTCGACATCAACTATGGACACGGAATATAGTAGTCCAACAAAAACCCAGTGAATGACGAGGCCCTCCTGGAAGACATCTGACACATTTACAATACAATACAGCTCTATATCAAATAACTTGTATATCTAATATTGACACAGGACTCAGTGACATTCTATCCTGCGACCAAATAATTAAAACACATAGTTACTCATGACACCATCCTTCTGTTTCAGGACCACCCTAGGAGATAATTAGAACTTAAGACGTCGCCCCATTCGGAGGCACACCAAGAAGAATTGCTAACGCTATTCTCACACCAGAATATCCAAGGTCGCAAGTAGGGCCCTGGTCATACTTGCGTCCTGGCACCCACCTCTCGCCTGACGCAGGCTCTAGTCTGGGCCTCATCTCCTCACCTTGAATCCGCAGGTGCAATAGCGGCACTGCTACGATTCACTCTGAGACGATTTAAAATGGTTATTCAAATATGTTTAAATGTTAAAAATTATAAAATGGAATTATCTGGTAAAAGTATGAGAAAATCATCAATAAAAATTGTAAAAATTGAATAATGTTGATTCGTCGTCATAGCAACGACCCAGTTAATATATAAGAACGAGATGAAGCTGTTTCCTTCTTCTTCTCTATCAAGCTGTTGTATGAGTAAGACGTACTCGTCAAATTCTAAAATGGACGCTATCGTCAAAAGTTGTTATAGTATAGGTATAATTGTAATTGTGCTACGAGTAACAATTATCAATTTATAGTGAAAATCTTTAATTATCAAGTGTTAAAAAGTCAAATTATCAATAAATCGAAAAGATTATTCAAAAGCAATTCGATAAAATAGTTTTTCATTTAAAAATCCATCATCTTCTTTACATCCGCGACCCGTCCTTGGAAAAAGAATCTTATGCGAACATCAGAGCAGCCGTGGACGAGGTAATACTTCCAGAACATCAGGGAACTGCATCAATTCGATACATATTGTCTACGCAACGTGGGATTTAACCATTATCAAATACACAGCTGAGCATTTTCGTTACAACTCCCTACTTCTCACCGGTGGAAGTTTTTTAGTGGGTAGGGCTGACGAGTCAATCCCCCCAGTGGAGCACCACACTCCAATCCCAGGGTTAGTGCGTAAAAGTATTTTTCCTCCACTCAAAAAAAAAGACTTATCTCACCAATATTAAAATGAGAGCCATCTGGTACACTTTCCTCAACAACTGAAAGCATCAATTTGAAACTTTTAGTTGTTAATTTACTAAACTTACATAATTCTTAAATATAATTGTTCTTATTTTGGAGTTCTAATAAATAATATGTGATTTTTAATAGATGCCTTGAATTAACTTCTAAAAATATTCAAGATCTTTTTATTTCAAATTTTAATGTATCTTTCTACAAGTACCTTTAAAACAATTTAAGTATTGCTTTAATTCCAGAAGCAAATATAGAGTTGTAGCTGCAGTAGTTTTATAAATGAGGGCACCCAAGATTAAAAAATAAATAAAACAGAGAAGAACAGCACTTAAGTTCTGCTATGGTGGAACTACACCTAAGAATTCCCCTACATCTATATTGTCGCGACTGGCGGTGTACACACACAAAGGTAAAGTACAGCGCGGAGATAAGAGTCAGATAGTGCGGCGCGGAGAAAAAAGCTTGCCGAAATAGATATAGTTAGATAATTAGGAGCATTCTAGTGCTGTCTTGCTCCTTCTAGAAATACGACATCGCGATACGCTGGCGGAGAGAGTATAATGGAACTTGAGAACTGCGTGCGTAAAATTGTGTTTTGAAACTGAACTCTTTTCTAAGTGGGCGACGACCTTGCAGAGTGTAATTGTGTATGTGACGTAATTCTGCTACTCTAAGGGTTAGCCAAAGTGTGTTTCTACGGAAATAAATAGCATTTTGAATTTCTGCAACTTTTAATATTCTGTATCTTGTTCTTCATCAGCATCCTTCCTCATTCGTTTTTCGCTCCATCTCTTTTTCCTAGATTCCATGCGCACTTCCTGTATGGTATTATTAATTATTTTGTTAAATTTGGTGGGCCCGCCTCGATAGCGTAGATGGTAGCGTGTCTACCTCACGTTCAAGACGTCCCGAGTTCGAATATCGGTTTGGATGAGTTACCTGGATAAGGTTTCGTCCGGAGTTTTCCCTTATCCTGAAAGACGAATGTCTGGTGACTAAGCTGTATGGACCCTGGGCTCATTTGAGCATCATTTCACCCATTCATTCACGGTCTGATATATCTTAAAGTTGGAGGACGTAAATTACAACAACAAAAAAGGTGGTGGGGTTGGCTAATAAATTGAGAATAGTAGCCAATGTCTTACCTGCCTCAATACCCTTGCCAATGCTTCTTAAGCCATAAGCAAACCTTACATTTACTTCTGCACCACTTTCAATAGTTCTGAATGTTTCAAATGTATATTCATTATTACACTTTTGGCAACTGAATGACAATGTAGCTAACAGTCCATTTCGTTTCTTGGTGTCCTCTGATATGACAATTTTCATTTTCACAAAATTTACACTGTACAAGTTTTCTACAGAGTGTTACAGAAAGGTACGGTCAAACTTTCAGGAAACATTCCTCACACACACAAAGAAAGAAAATATGTAATGCGGACATGTGTCCGGAAACGCTCATTTCATTACTTCTCTTTAAATAACATTAATCATGGAATGGAACCACACAACAACAGAACGTACCAGCGTGAATTCAAACACTTTGTTTCAGGAAATGTTCAAAATGCCTTCCGTTATGCAGCCCTGGAGAATGGCGTATTGTATCACAGCCATCCACAATGAGCGCGAAGAGTCTACATTTGGTACCGGGGTTGCGTAGACAAGAGCTTTCAAATCCCCCATAAATGAACGTCAAGAGGGTTGAGGTCAGGAGAGCGTGGAGGCCATGGAATTGGTCCGCCTCTACCAATCCATTGGTCACCGAATCTATTGTTGAGAAGCGTACGAACACTTCGACTGAAATGTGCAGGAGCTCCATCGTGCATGAACCACATGTTGTGTCGTACTTGTAAAGGCACATCTTCTAGCAGTACAGGTAGAGTATCCCGTATGAAATCATGGTAACGTGCTCCATTGAGCGTAGGTGGAAGAACATGAGGCCCAATCAAGACATCACCAACAATTCCTGCCCAAACGTTCACAGAAAATCTGTGTTGATGACGTGATTGCACAATTGCGTACGGATTCTCGTCAGCCCACACATGCTGATTGTGAAAATTTACAATTTGATCACGTTGGAATGAAGCCTCATCCGTAAAGAGAACATTTGTACTGAAATGAGGTTTGGCACACTGTTGGAGGAACCAATCGCAGAAGTGTACCCGTGGAAGCCAATCAGCTGCTGATAGGGCCTGCACACGCTGTACATGGTACGGAAACATCTGGTTCTCCCGTAGCACTCTTCATACAGCGACGTGGTCAACGTTACCTTGTACTGCAGCAACTTCTCTGACGCTGACATTAGGGTTATCCTCAACTGCACGAAGAATTGCCTCGTCCATTGTAGGTGTCCTCGTCGTTCTAGGTCTTCCCCAGTCGCGAGTCATAGGCTGGAATGTTCCGTGTTCCCTAACACGCCGATCAATTGCTTTGAACGTCTTCCTGTCGGGACACCTTCGTTCTGGAAGTCTGTCTCGATACAAACGTACCGAGAGACGGCTATTGCCCCGTGCTAATCCATACATCTGCCAACTACGCATTTGTAAACATTGCACTGACTGCAAAACCACGTTCGTGATGAACACTAACCAGTTGATGCTACGTACTGATGTGCCTGATGCTGGTACTACACAAGCGCTGCAGTCAACATTACCTTCCTTCAGTTGGGCCAACTGGCGGTGGATCGAGGAAGTACAGTACATACAAACGAAACAATGGGGTATTTTGACAGTTGTCTGCACGATTGATTTCAATTTACATTTAAGAGAAATACTATTATGAAAATTAAGCATTTCCGGTCACATGTCCACATAACATTTTCTTTCTTTGTGTGTGAGGAATGTTTCCTAAAAGTTTGGCCGTACCTTTTTATAACATCCTGTATATCTACTAACTGAAAACTTGTTGATGTAATATCATTATTTACTTTCGTTAAATTGTCATCACTGATATTACACAATGAAGAAAACATTTTTGTCCTTGAAGAACCAATTTTCACTTCAAATTCATCGCCAACGTTTGAGGTTAGGTTTGACGAAGTCAATATATTGTCATGTGTTACTACACTTTTCCATTTTAGGGATTGTAACTCCTATTATGTAATCATTGTTTATACTAGTTCCCATGTCGATTTCTTACACCAAAATGATTGCTTCTTCTTATCTTGAAAACATGCTAAACAAATCATGGAAGAATTATCAGGTGCACAGATTAATATTACTAGAAAAATCAAGGCCTTCCTTTCCGAATAAGGCTGTGCTCTAGAAAATAGCTTCAATAAGGTTACAACCAAGGAGAGAAGAGACTTACAAATGGCTAGTAGGGGGCGTGGCATACTGTGCAGCCTTTTAAAAATGAGTCTATTTATGATTTTTAAAACTTTACGGCAGGAAAATAAATATTGTTATTCCCTTCTACACACATCAGTGAAGAGTAATTTCGGAATAATTCATTTTGTGAAATTTCCCTCAAGAATACTCTTCTGTCTCCCTTTAAAATAAAAATAAAAGAATATTTCTGTGAAGCAGAGGAAACAGAACATGCTCTATATACATCTACAAATATCAGTGTTTATTCATTTTTGTGTATTTACAGAGAATGCCAAAGACCATAAGAAAGCAAACAACATGACCGGATGTATGAGAAATTTCTCATCCGTTAGTTTTATTACTTGATTAACTTTTGTTTTCGGTTTCCTTGCGCCAGGGGAGATGGGGAATTAGAAGCATTTCATTTCCCAGGCAACATGTTTTCCTATAGTGATTGTTGCTAAAACATTTTTTCTCTGTATTTTTTAAAGTCTGATTTGAAACCGCGCTGCAATATTGCAGTGATTCCCACAGTACGACACAGATCTTTACAGACCGGCTGACGTTTCCCAGACTGCAGTGCCGTAGATACCCTTCCAGCTGCTACCTCAAAGGCCAGCTGTTAAATACAGACGTCACGAAAATTGGAGCATCGTCTTTAAGCTCATACAAGACTTACTTTCAGATACAAACTTAGAACGAAACAAAACATTGACTGTTTCATGTTTTCTAGGTAATACAGGGTGTATATAAGCAAATATCGGGGTTTAACTCTTTATAATATCTATTACGTTCAACTTACAGTTATAAATGTTATGTCAAATGGAAAAGCAACTCAGCTTTACTAAGAGCCTTATAAATGTTCAACGTGACTACCCTTTGTCACCCGGCACAGATCAAGTCTATAACAAAGTTCCTCCCAAACGTTGATAAGTGTGTATTCACTAATTGTAGCAACAGCTGCTTCAATCCGGTTTCTTAATTCTGGGAGGTTACCTACTAGCGGAGGCTCGTACACACGATGCTCGATGAAGCCCCAAATGTAAAAATCGAAGGGCGTTAGGTCAGCAGAACGTGGAGGCCATGCATAGCAAGCCCTGTCATTGGGGACCTTGCGGCCTATCCAGCGCTCGGGTAGAGTGACGTTCAGGCAATGCCGTACTTCGTTATGCCAGTGAGATGGCGCACTATCTTGCTGGCAAATGAAGTTCTCTGGCTCATTATCTTCCCACTGAGGGAAGAACCATTGCTCTAGTGTATCAAGGTAAGAAGTGCCAGTTATAGCAGTACCACCAAAGAAGAAAGGCCCATATACTTTTCGCCGAGATAAGGCACAAAAAACATTCACTTTAGGGGAATCTCGTTGCATTTGTACCATCTCGCGAGGACTTTCTGAGCCCCAGATGCGCACATTATGCATTTTACCAAATTTTGGAGGGGAAAGAAAGGGAAGCTTGGGAAGCTTTCAAGGGTGTTGTTCATGGATTTTTAGGTAACAAAAGAGATGACAACTGCAAGCATTTGGTGACAGTACTCCTGCAAAATTACCGTAACCTTGGATGCAGCCTGTCTCCTGAGATCCATTTTTTTGTATTTTACGTCCTCCAACGCTGTCATATCGGACGATGAGTGGAATGGGTGAAATGATGCACAAATGAGCCCGGGGTACATAAAGCTTAGACTTACCCGACATTCGCCTAGCAGGATAAGAGAAAACCCAGGAAAAAGCCTTATCCACGTAACTCACCCTGATAGAGATACGAACTCGGGACCTCTTGAATGTGAGGCGGACATGCTACCAATACGTTACCGAGGCTGGCCCCTAAGATCCATTTGCTACACTCCCACCTAGGCTTTTTCCCTCCTAGTTGTGGAGCTGTTAGTGATGAACATGGGGAGAGACTCCATCAGGACATTCCTGTTATGGAACAAAGATATCAGGGCCGTTGGAATGAAGTAATGCTTGCGGATTACTGATGGGCTTTGTATAGGGATTCTGCGGAACTCCATCACAAGAGGCAAGCTAAAGGACGAAGAAGTCAATAGACCACCTCATGATTCTCTTCAGACACGACTATCTGCGAAGTATTTCTCCAGGAATTTAGAACTCTTAGCATGTAATTACTAGTTTAAAAAATCAAATACACTTTCATTGTTGTTAGCATGTATGTAATTAAAATGTATCCTTTTCTCTCAATCCGTTAATATGCTATACTTCCACCTTGTGTATATCATAGAAACCAGAGCTAATAACATTTTTCATTGTCATATTTCGTTTCATAACCCAAAATTAATAGGAATTGACTCATGAAGTGCTCGAAAGAATTAAAAAAATTATTTTTTGTTGCCCTGTGAAAGTGGTCTGTGAACTGTTGTTAAAATTACAATAATGTTAAATCTTCAAGTAAGTCGAAGAAAAATTGTAAATTTTGTGATTTTCACAGATGGGTATTCTTAAAATGGGCAGATCGAGAACAAAAACATATTTTTGAAAATGGTTGACAGCGTCAATAGGATGTGCTGCTGCCATAATTAAACGGTCGAAGATTCTGTCAAAGGTGAATCACTGCCAATTAACGCTATGGTGAGAAACAGTCACACAGCCGGAATGGAAATCCTATAACGTCTCTGATGTCACAGTGAGCCCTGAGGGAAGGGAATTATTCTAATTAACCGTGCATTAGGCGTGTGGTCTACTCTCGCAGAACACGTATGTGAGATCTACTGAGGGGTTAAACAAAATTTCTCACATTCCAGCTGAACATGGGCCTCAAATCTCTAGCTTTACGGCCAACGCGCTTACACTACATAGGAAGTGGAGTTTGAAGGGCACATAAATACATTACTAAAACCTGAACCTCAGCAAAGACCAGCTCTAATATATAAATTGGCATACAAGCAGTGTGTCCCTCTTTATAACCATATTTTACATCTTCTACTACGTAGAAAGTAAGCACCGAAAAATATAGGATTATGCACAAAAATTTACAAGGTTTTACAAACAAATTCCCCAAATAAAACAAATCACTTAATTTTTATACTAAGTGCGAACAGTTAATAATTAGATGTTTTCTATTCCACTAAAACATTTCATACGATATTTATGTATTAAAAATTTATTTGGGGATATGTTTGCAAAGATTAATACAAATTCGTTGAGAATTGTAGAAGTTGGAGCACTTTGACGATAATTTATTTTTTTTTTTTTTTTTTTTTTCCAAATGCTAGGCTTTGGCAATGAACCTATTAGCTCTCCTCTCCAATATTTCTGTGTAGTGGGTCCGGCAGGTAGGGCTTCACAGGTTAGATGTTCTTCAGTCATTTCCCCTTCCTCGTTGTCAAATGCTACGCTTTGGCAATGAAGTCATTAGCTCTCTTGCTCTCCAATATTTCCGTGTAGTGGGTCCGGTAGGTAGGGCTTCACAGGTTAAAATATGTTCTTCGGTCTTTTCCTCTTCTTTGTTGTCAAATGCTAGGCTTTGGCAATGAAGCCATTAGGGCTCTTGTTCTCCAATATTTCTGTGTAGTGCTTCCGATAGGTAGGGCTTCACAGGATAAAAGATATTCTTCAGTCATTTCCTCTCCTTTGTTGTCAAATACTAGACTTTGGCAATGAAGTCATTAGCTCTCTTGCTCTCCAATAATTCTGTGTAGTGGGTCCGGCAGGTAGGACTTCATAGGTTAAAAGATGTTCTTCAGTCATTTCCTCTTCTTTGTTGTCAAATGCTAGGCTTTGGCAATGAAGTCATTAGCTCTCTTGCTCTCCAGTATTTCTGTGTAGTGGGTCCGGCAGGTAGGACTTCACAGGTTAAAAGATGTTCTTCAGTCATTTCCTCTTCTTTGTTGTAAAATACTAGGCTTTGGCAATGAAGCCATTAGCTCTCTTGCTCTCCAATATTTCTGTGCAGTGGGTCCGGCAGGTAGGGCTTCACAGTTTAAAAGATGACTTCAGTCATTTCCTCTTATTTGTTGCACAGAGGACAATTTGGTCTTGTATAAATTCCTGTTCTGTGTAAGTGTTTGGCCGAATAATCATGTTCCTTAAGTAATCTAAAATTTGCTACTGCAGCTTTACGTGGGATATCTGGAATAATTTCTGAATTTTTAATTAAAATGTTCCATTTTTTTAGCTTTGGCTTTCTTAGATATTGATTGTGATTTTATATTTGCTTTTAATTAAACTTTTGATGGATGTAAATGGTAAGTTTTACTTTTGTTCTGAATTAAATTTGCATCTTTTTGGCAAGAAAATCAGCTGATTCATTTCCAGCAATTCCACAATGTGCAGGTATCCACTGTAATGTAATTCTTTTCTGTAGTTATTGAAGTAGTTGGATAATTTTGTGACATTCTTTAACTTGGATTGACCTCATTTTATATGATCTTACTGCACATGATGCTGCTTTATAATCAGAAAGTATGACAGCATTTTTGAATTTATCTATTCTGTATAGAAGGTGTTGGAGTTATATATGAAAAGCTGTTACTTCTGCATCAAAATTTGTTGTGTGGTATCCTGCTGTTTGATAGAATGAGAACAGTACACACTTATTTCCTGCTCCAGAGTTGTCCAAGTTAGATCCAACTGTGCAGATAAGTAACCATTTTTCAGTTGGGTATCTATTGTTCACAGTTTCTAATGCTAATGCTTTTAGTACAGGTTTGGAAGTTTCAGATTGTGTAACTATTTGTTCTAAATCTAATTGAATATTAAATGGTTAAAAAGTCAGTGGGTTTTCTTTGAATAAAATGTTTTCTTTAGAATTAGGAAGATTCAGATCTGTTTTTTCGATGCAAAAATGTTCAAGAATTGAAAATGGAAAAAAAATGAGCTTAAAGATTTGGGTAGAAATTACACAACTTTCTTTAATTTGAAATCTCCAAACATCGTATGCAGGCCCTACAGCTATCTTATTACCTTCTTTCTCATTAATTTGGTTACCTTTGGCCCTTTTATGATAATTATTCTATATACAATAATTTTCAGCAAAAAATATGATAATTTAATATTTCTTCTGCAATTTCTCGACATTGAGAAACGTATTAATTTCTCCACAATTTTTATTATAAATAATTGGAACTTTGGATTCTGGTTAACTTAGAAAATAGTTAAAAAAACTATATATGTATATACTCTTTTGCCCATGTCTAGTGGTTCTGGTGGAGAAAATTTAAGGAATATGATAGAATTTTCTTGAATTTATCTCAATTTTCTTTTTTCAATACCAATCAGTATTAACTTTTTGATACACAGCCATAATGATACAAATTTTTATCCAAAACCTATCTAGGAATATACATGTATAGAATAGTTAAAGAAATTCATTGAAAACTTTAGTATCTGCACTACAAGGAATATTAAAATTGCTAAAAGTTGGACATGAAGAAAAATCTAGTTAGAACCTCTAAATATAAACAACATTTTTCTATGTTTCAAAACCCTCCTGCACTATATGAAGACCATCCAGCTAGTTTACTATCCTCTTCTTCTTTTAATTTAGTCACTTTTAACTGCTTCTTGGCAGATTTATATTTTCTCAATGAACTTTGAGCACTTTGTTTTAGCTTTCACCTATCCCTAAAACTGCTAATTTTCTTGCTAACAGGACCTACTTTGCTTGCTGCAACTTTTGCCTTAACTTTAGGTCTATATAACCCATATTAAATTTACTAACAGCCGCAGACACTGCAATTTGCAATTTCCTTCTTAATACAAAAACTTCTTTGCGACATTTACTCCATGCAAACTTTCATTAGTATCCTGTGCTTCTCCTTTGATGCAACTTTCCCATAGAATAGTACTAACAAATCTGTACACTTTTGTCTATGAAATGGAAATTTTATATAGAATAGTTCATGCAATTTATACCCATGGTCATACAAAGCTTCTGCATAGAAATATGACCCTTAACAATGCCCAGAAATACGAAACCATTCTTCTATTTACATCAAAGGTAACGTAACAGAATTACTGTTAACTCTTGGGCTATAATATGTTTTCACTTAACATTTACCAAAGCAGAGCATTCTAGTATCATTACTTACTATTATGGCTAGAAAACGTTAACGTTGCATTATATGTTGCTTCAAAAGAGTCACTGTACTCCTAACCTAACCTGGTATGAATTATATACCTACTGTTGCAACAAGAAAGCAGTTCAATGTTAAATCAGTCTTTATTCTTATACTAAACAATAGTAATTTAATATAAGCTGCTATCCACAGCTTTCACTTGCATGTAAACCATATTTCACCAGCACTACATGTCAGTGGAAATGTTTCTTTACTTTCAAAAGTAGTAAGTGGAAAATAGTATATAAAAATGTAGGTAGACAGGTTCAGTAGCTTCCACAAACATCCAGAAGATGTCTCTGCACATTAGCACAGTGCATGGAATCAAACCGCGTAGTTTAAACGTGAGAATTCCATCAATTTCTTTGGGACACACTAGCAAAAACAATATAAATGGCCACGCCTACTCGCACATGGGTATCTAAATATTGACGTAGCAGCTCTTTGAATGGCGCTAGGGTCTAAGTGGCGGCAGATTTTGAAAGTACAATGTATATACATAATTTTAACTCTAAAAACGTAAAATGTTTTTTTTGCCATTTTTGACGAAATTTCACAGATGCCTACCCTTAAAATCAAACAATTATTAAAAGAAAAGTATGTGGCAGTATCTATCTATGAACATCTGTCATCCTTTGTAGCGTAGATGCCAGCGTGTATGTTTCTCTTTCAAAATGCCCCGAGTTCGAATATCCGTCAGGATGAGTTACCTGGATAAGGTTTCTTTGGGGCTTTCCTTATCCTGTAAGATGAATGTCCGGTAATTCTAAGCTCTATGTACCCTTGTCTCATTTAAGTATCATTTCATTCTTCGTCCGATATGAGTTAATTATGGAGGTCTTCCCTTATCCTTTGGGATTTCACTAAGGAGGGTACGTAGGCCACCATGCTGGTCTCATTGTGCCTATGCCCCCGGAAGGAAGGATGAGACAAGAGTAGAAAGAGAGCGGCTGACCCAAGGAGCCTCGAGAGTACAGAGGGCAGAGTCCCTACAGTTCACTTAGACTTCCACCGACAAGCCAGGACAACGGACACAACACCGTAACAAACGGTCTCAAGAATTCATTTAGCCCAGTAGTTAAATGCAAGACAAGCAAAGTTTTTTTTTTAATGGAGTACAAAAAAACGTGCTGTAAACTAAAGAAAATACGGCGCACCGTCACGTCTAAAATAAAGATGTGTGATGAATGAATGCAGTTGGCCAACAGTCACAGTGTAAACACCGTCCCTTGACCTTATACGCTCACAAAGTAAAAAATTAATTTTCAATGCGTTACAGTTTTGCAAAGAAGAGAAGTGAAAAAGGTTCCAAATACAAAGTGTACGAGAGAAAAACAATTGAGCACCCATCCACACCCAAGAAGGTTCGAAATCAGAGTTTCAAAAATATTTTGTGCGCAGTACATCTCTGGAGGTTTATGAACAGAGAAGAGACATCCCTATAGTACGTAAACTTACGAATGCTGTTAAAGAAAAGTTGCCTTATGAAGGTGTAAGGATATATTCTGAAGAATACATAAAATACTTTCTCTATTATATATATTGTCGCGAACCCGACCGTGATAGCGCGGCTTGTGTACACAAAAAGCCTGGAGAGAAGGAGTATGCCGGAAGAAATAATGATAGCGCGAGATAAAAGACCTGCAGGCACCGATAGGGTTACGCTTCTGGAAGGTGATAGAACATTCGATTCCTGTTTGGTCCAGAAATATCTCGAATTTACAAAATAGGTATTTAAGGACGTGACGAATCGCAAAGAGTCAGTTGTGAAACAGTGTTGTGAAATGACACACACACACACACACACACACACACACACACGCGCGCGCGCGCGCGCGCGCGCACCTAGTGCCCGCCTCGGTAGCGTAGATGGAGATGGCAGCGTGTCTGCCTCACGTTCAAGAGGTTCCCGAGTTCGAATCTCGGTCAGGTGAGTTACCTCGATAAGGTTTATTCCGTGCTTTTTCCTTGTCCTTCAAGACGAATGTCAGGTAACTCTTAGCTCATGGATCCTGGACACATTTGAGCATTATTTCACCCAATTCATTCACGGTCCGATATGACTTAACGTTGGAGGACGTAAATCACAAATAAACAAAGAAACAAAGAAAGAAACAAACAAAGAAAGAAACAAACAAAGAAAGAAACAAACAAATAAATAAATAAATGAATGAATGTATGAAAGTAAAGCGAGTCATGCTGCACCAGCGACCCCCCACCCCAAACAATAAAATGCACTCACTTGTCAGATAGTAATACTGTTGGCAGACCTTGAAATATCAACAACAAAGATATTTGAAGAAACAATTTCGAGCCCTGTTCCACATTAGCGAAATCTGTAGGATGGAAACATAAAAGGAACGGGTGTAAGCACAGGTGAAAGCCATATTCTATCTTTATGAACATCAGAACTAAACAGAGGCCGCGCCATGGCTGAGTGGTTAGAGCGCTTGCCTCTCACCTAGGCGGCCCAGGTTCAATTCTGGGTGACAGAAAAGTGGGATTTGTGGTGGACAACATGGCACTGGGGTGGGTTTTCTCCGGGTCCTCCGGACCAACCCCTCAACCGTGATTTTCATCTCAGATCAGATGCTTCGCTCCATCGTTCTGAGGAAACCAAGCACATCCTAATGTCAGCATTGACAAGAAAGAAAGAAAGAAAGAAAGAAAGAAAGAAAGAAAGAAAGAAAGAAAGAAAGAAAGAAAGAAAGAAAGAAAGAAAGAAAGAAAGAAAGAAAGAAAGAAAGAAAGAAAGAAAGAAAGAAAGAAAGAAAGAAAGAAAGAAAGAAGAAGAAAGAAAGAAAGAAGAAAGAAAGAAAGAAAGAAAGAAAGAAAGAAAGAAAGAAAGAAGAAAGAAAGAAAGAAAGAAAGAAAGAAAGAAAGAAAGAAGAAAGAAAGAAAGAAAGAAAGAAAGAAAGAAAGAAAGAAAGAAAGAAAGAAAGAAAGAAAGGAAAGAAAGAAAGAAAGAAAGAAAGAAAGAAAGAAAGAAAGAAAGAAAGAAAGAAAGAAAGAAAGAAAGAAAAGAAAGGAAAGAAAGAAAAGAAAGAAAGAAAGAAAGAAAGAAAGAAAGAAAGAAAGAAAAGAAAGAAAGAAAGAAGAGAAAGAAAGAAAGAAAGAAAGAAAGAAGAAAGAAAGAAAGAAAGAAAGAAAGAAAGAAAGAAAGAAAGAAAGAAAGAAAGAAAGAAAGAAAGAAGAAAGAAAGAAAGAAAGAAAGAAAGAAAGAAGTAGCATTTAAGAAGTAGCGGGAGAATATCTGAGAGATAATTCAAGAGTGACATGAGTCAGTACACCGTGATGTCGGAGGAGTCGGATATTTAAATTCCGGTGATACAACACGAAATAATAAATATGTAAACAGATCATAACGCTGGTTTTAGAGGCTAATGTAAAGGAATATTGTACTTATTCCCCCTTCGGAGGAACCTGCAACCCCTAGAAGGCGTGTCCCAGGTGGCGGATAGGGGAAGGCCCTCACCAGTCTTAGACTGCCGGGTAGGTGGGAAGTAAAATACCACCCGCGGACGAAACAGGTGGGGTGAACGGGGCTCTTTAGCAGTAGAGAAAGCAACCCGTCTAGGAGAGAGAACTCTGATATAAAACTCTGCTCCCACAGGTTGGGGTTATGCGCTGGGCTGGAAATCCGCCATGTAAAAATAAAATTACTCATCAGTCTCACAGATGGCATTCCAGGGAAAACACCCAATAGGGACCAAAATTGTAGTAGAGGAAACTGTAATAGAACAAGTATCGCACTTTCAATACCTTGGCTGTGATATAACCTATGAATAGGAAAATCAAAATATAAGGAATAGAATAGGAAAATTCCAAGCAGTTTGCGGAACAATTAAGAGAACCCTCAGAATAAAGCAAAAAATCCAGAGTATCCTACCACAGCAGGACACCCATCAAGTTTTGTAACCTGTTTAAAGGAAATATGTAATTTTCATGATTATTGCATATATACAGACGGTTCGTGTTACCATTTAAAGATAATATGTCTGCAGTAGGATGTGCTTTTGTTGTTTATGAAAACCAAAGGGAACAAACTCACTCCATGTTTAAACTTTCACCTGAGTGTTTTGTATTCCAGTCGGAGCTCCTAGCAATTAAAGAAGATATAAAATGGTGTACTGTTAATGGGAATAGTGATTCACAATCAGCTCTACTCGCTATTAATGATAAATACAACTTAAATCATGAAATCAGACCCTTGCTTCAAAACCATCCAGGACATATTTGCATGGGTTGGCTTAAAGAACACAGTGGAATTTTAGGTAACGAGAGAGCTGATTGCTTGGCTAAGAAGGCTGCAGAATCCAATCTTCCTGTGACATACTCTTTATGTCCTATTTCTACTGTAAGGACAATAATACATCAACATATTCTTGAAGAATTGAACCAACAATGGCTAACAACTCCAAATGGAAGTTTAACAAAAGCTATTTTTTTCCCTAGTGTATATGACAGAAGAAAATGTGAAAATCTTGTACCAAATTTTGTTTTGACACAATTTTTAAGTGGACATGGTAAATCTGGTGAATACTTATCATGCTTTCACTTAACATCCAACCCCGAGTTCATGTGTGGTGAAGAATTTCAAACTGTGGTTCATCTCCTTTTCTGTTGTCCCATTTTCTGTAGAGAAAGACAAGAATTAATATTCAAGCTAGACTCTCTAGGAACTGAATTTTCTGCTCTGCTCACATCTTTGCTAATGAAGCCACAACAGTATAAGTACTTCATGATGTTTATAAACTCAGTGTTTACACGTCTGGTATAGTTTAAATTAATATGCATCAGATTATAACATATTTTCTTCCTTCTAGTATTTAAAATAGTTTTGTTAAAATTGTATATTTTTATGTATCAACTCTAACCCTAATATACCACTGTGTAAAATAGGGTTCAATAAATCTGGATAAAAAATAATAAAGCAAGGAAAGAAACTGAAACACAATTCTACAAAGAGATGACAATCCCAGTACTAAACTATGGAAGTGAGGCATGGATAATAAGAGAAAAGGAGAAGAGTAAAACACAAGCTGCTGAAATGGGATTCTTACGATCAATCAAAGGATGTACAAGAGAAGATTATATTAGGAATGTAATTATTAGAAAAGAATTAGAAGTACAACCGTTATTAGAAGAAATCCAAAGTTATAGAAACAAATGGGTCGAACACCTTAATCACATACCAAGAGAAAGAACACTAAAACAAGCCTTCAATTACACTAGGGAACGCGTTTTTTTTTGTACCCGAAACAAAATAGGCTAATTCTTATGCAAAATTACTCGCTGATTCCAAAAATGCCTCTGAATATGCTGTATCATGTAACGTTTTTTAGATATTATTATTCCTATATATAAAATTACAGAAATGAGGTATAATACTAACTCATATTGACTTAATTTAAAATAATAGCCATTGACTCTTCTAAATACAGCTTAAAGGCAGTGTTGCTTTATAATGACAATTTACTACCTTCAATACCTTTATTTCATACCATAGGAATGAATGAGACATACGATTCCATGTCCATAATTTTAGATCTTATTAGTTATCAAAACCATGGCTGGGAAATTTGTAGTGACCTCAAGGTAGTTGCATTGCTAACGGGACTGCAGGGAGGTTTCACAAAATATTGCTGTTTTTTGTGCTTATGAGACAGTAGGGCAACTGACAAGCATTTTATAGTGAAAGAATGGGAGAAAAAGGAAGACTATACTCCTGGAGCAAGCAATGTTAAGTTTGTGCCTCCAGTAGACCCTAACAAAGTTCTTCTCCCACAACTTCACATAAAGCTCGGGCTAATGAAGAATTTTGTTAAAGTTTTGGACAAAAGTGGAAGTGCATTTGAGTATTTAAGAAGTATCTTTCCCGAAATAAGTGAATCTAAATTGAAGGAAGGTATATTTGTCGGTCCTCAAATAAGACTACTTCTTAAAAACAGTGTTTTTGAATCAAAGCTTAAACGTGTTGAACTGGCAGCATGGAAATCTTTTATATCAGTGGTGGAGGGCTTCCTGGGCAATAAGAAAGAAGAAAATTATGAAACCTTAGTCACAGAACTATTAAGGAGCTACAAAGAAATGCGTTGCCGTATGTCACTTAAAATCCAGTTTTTTTACTCTCACCTTGATAGTTTCCCTACAAACCTAGGAGCTGTAGTAAGTGATGAGCAAGGTGAGCGTTTTCACCAGGACATTTCTGAGATGAAAAGACGTTACCAGGGTCGCTGGGATTCAGCCATGTTCAGAGACTATTGTTGGTTCCTCAAACGGGAGAATCAATACAAAAAAAAAAAATCAACAGTGAAACACTTTTGAGATAATTCAGGTATTGGTTTTCATCATTATCTTGTGTTTATTTATTATAATAATTATTTTCAATGTTATTTGGCAATAAACTACCTATTATTTTCAATTAATCAAATATGAGTTATCACATCACATTTCTGCAAGTTTTCATAAAAAATTATGTTTACCTAAAAAACGTTACGTGATACAGCATTTTGAGGGACATTTTTGGAATCAGCAGATCAGATTACATAAGAATTTGCCTATTTTGTTTCGGGTATTACAAATAATTTTGTTTTGTTCCCCAGTGTTATCAACCAAGAGGATGAAGATCAATAGTACGCCCCCTAAAGAGTTGGCTTCAGGAAATGTGAGATCGAACAGGCCTAACCCGTGAAGGAAGAAGAAGACAATTTTTCGCTTCCAAATCCATTTCGATATTGTTAAAGACTGGATATTAAATATATATACAGAATATAATGCTTGTTGTACTGCAAAATGAAGACAGATAGAGCCAAAACTACGAGGTAACTCTCCTCTACAAGATTCAAACTGTGCTCCTTTAGGTTACAAGATCCCAGGCTCGTACTAAGGGGATAATCATCAGCATGATTTATGTTATACCTGAGGCTGACATACATCTAAGGGGACGGTTATATGGGCACCTGTTGTGCATTACATATGCGTGTTGCTACGACAGTGAAAACAAATGAAGTGTTATACTGGAAATAGAAGAATTCTCACTGTATCACTTACGAGGGGATATCGCAAATATTTATTTGTCACGTGGTGGTAGGTAGATTAATTACATCCCCCGAATTTCCTGTCCCCCTATTTCATCTCCATTATAATTTCATATCTTTTCACATCTGATGGTCTCTTTCAGGGTAGAAGTGTCGGCGGGTGTCTCGGCGGTGCAAGACAGGATGATATTGTAACTTTGTGGGTTCGTGAAATTAAAAGTCCAATTGCACATACTCAAAATGTTCTTTATATCCACCGAATTACAGTTGGAACACTTACCGATTACACAGAATTACGTAGCGCACACAATTACAATTCGCCAGTTCATCTGTCACAGCTCCACTCTACACTCACAATTACGTACAACTCCTCTCATACACGTACACAGTCTTCCAGTCCGTTCACTAGCACGGCGCTCTTCACAGCTGCTCGCCAACAACTGAACTGACTCTTTTTTTTCTAGTGGTGGAAAAATGCATGTTACGCACTTACCCTGGGATTGGAGTGTGGGACTCCTCTGGGGGAATCGATCCGCCATCCCTACCCACTAAAAAACTTACACCGGTGAGTATTCAGCATTGGTGCTGTGGCAGTACCGCAGTAAGCACCTGCGGAGTCAAGGAAGGGATATTTTGGCCCGGCCGAGGCCAAGTCCAAGGTGAGGAATGCGGCAGGATGGAAGCATGACCAGGGCCCTGCCTACGCCCTTGCTTATTAGGAGTGGGGTGTGACTGGATTCTGGGTAATATGTCAGGGAGTAGTGAGTGGTCTTGTTTGGAAGTGAATGAGGAATTAAAGTTATTGACGAGTGTAGGGTCTCTGCGGCGGTTGGTGTCGATCTCTGGTGTTCGGTCCGTGGAACATTGTTGGAGGACTGCCACTTCCTCCTTGAAGAGTCTTCGTAGCATGAATGTGTGTATCGCGTTGTTTGATTGAGAATTGATGCTTCTCTTGTATGTCTTCTCGTAATTCTGCAAGCTCTTAGGTGAGATTTGTGTGTGCTGTAGCTTAATTCGCAGATGAAGTCCTGACCTCTGTAAGAAGTTCCTCCAAGTTGCTCAGCTTGGCCATTACGACCAGGAACTTCAAATGGAGAACAGGAACGGCCTCCCCTGGGCCCCGGACTTGCTCCCTGAGCAGCTCATGGCTGGTGGTGTAGTTTGGTGTTGTCGGCTGTTGATGAATTTGGTGAGGCTGAGCACTCAGCTGCTGCTAAGTGGTTGGTGGCGCAGGAGAGCTGACTCGCCAACTGCAGCCCCTTTTATAGGATGATCGCTGTTTCTGGAAGCCTCGCGGTTCAGTGAATCATACCGACTGTTCCAGACGTCAGGGAGAGGGGAATGAGATGGCTAGTGATGTTTTCCAACCATCCCTTCGTTGGCGCTACAAGATAAATGGGTAGGCGTGGACTACATGCCTCCTGTCCCCTACTCAACTGTCAGTTGGTCGTGCCTTCCGATAATTGGGTGACAATATGCTCTGAGGAAAACTACTTCTTCCTCCGGTAAGTCGGTTGCCGATCTCAGCTCCTCTGCTGCGACCATTTCGGGACCGCCAGCCAGGGATATTTGGGGCTCGGATCGCCTGCCTGGGACCACTAGGGCTCGGCTGCTGGGTTCGTTGTCTTCCCGCAGTAGGGAAGCAGTACTCCTAGGGTACCAATTGAAAATGGAAGTGTAAACAAATGTAAAAACTATAATAAAGAGTGGAACGCAGTCTGGTTTGTAAAATAGGCACCAGACTCCCAAAGTTAAGGAGGCCAAGGTCTTGCTACAGAGCAAGATCTCGAACTTATTTTTGTCCGTTTTCCTGGCCTGTCGGGGAAGTCTCTATCCTAGTAAACTGTAGGGACCCTGCCCTCTGTACTGCCATTGCTCCTTGGATCAGGCGCCCTCTGTCTCTTTTCCTTCATCCTTCTTCCAAGGTGTGCCCCCACTTGGGGCCATAGAAGCAATGGGCCCAGCATGGTTGGCTACGTACCGACTCCCTTCCGTAATGAAATCCTAATGGCGTGGTAGACTTTACGGTAGAGTAAGGAACCTTCTCAGTTTTATCATCGATCCCTCGAAGCATAATGCTGGAAGTTGCAGATATGTGTGTCCTTTTCTTTTGTGAGTGCTAGAAGGAACTATGGTCGAAGATGAAGAAAACTGATGCCCGTAGTGTAACAAAGTTCCTGAATTTGAAGAGCAAAACGTCCCCAAAAATCCATGAACAGAAATATGTAGTGTTTAACGCCCGTCTTTACTACATACGGCACCGCAGGCGGTGACACTGATGATACATGAGATGAAGATGAAGCGCTTGTGGAATGAGATGGCGGGGGAAACCGGAGGTCCCAGAGAAAACCCGCCCCAACGCCGTGTTGCCCACCACAAATCTCATTTTGCGGTCGCCTGGGATCGAACCCGTACCGCCTTGGTGAGAGCCAAGCGGTCTAACCACTGAGCCACGGCGCGGCCTCCATGAACAGATGACGGCTGTTAATGACATTTTATTTTTGTAATTTAAATCCTGCAGCGTTAAGTCATATCGGACGATGAATGCAATGGGTGAAATTATGCTCAAATGAGCCCAGGGTCCATAGAGTTTAAAGTTACCTGACATTCGTCTTTCAGGATAAGGGAAAACCCTGGAAAAACCTTATCCAGGTAACTCACCCTAACCGAGATTCGAAATAGGGACCTCTTGAACGTTAGGCAGACAGTCTACGACCACGCTACCGAGGCGGACATGTTTATGGCAATGATTGCCCGTCTAATAGCACTATTATGAGGTGGGAAAGGAATTTTCGAACTGGTCACCTATCTCTGACAGACGAGTCAAGACCTGTTAGACCGTCCTTGACAGATGATGCTATCACAGTGAAGAAAGTTTAGTCTGGAAGCCAATGATGCTCAAATGACTCCGGGGTCCATAGAGTTTAGAGTTACCCGACATTCGTCTTTCAGGATAAGGGAAAACACTGGAAAAGCCTTATCCAGGTAACTCACTCTGACCGAGATTGGAACTCGGGACCTCTTTGTAAGTGAGGCAGACACGCTACCATATACGCTACCAAGGCGGGCACTAGAAGTTTGAGCAACCAGTTTGGTTATCTTGCAGTATCATACATTTTAGGTTATGGGTAACTCCGCCCATCTTTCAGCAAGAAAAGTTGCACGTGTTCAGCTACTTTTGGAAGAAAATACTCAGTCTAAAATCACAAAGAAACTGGAAATATCTAATATATCTAATATATATTGGAAAGTGTGGGCGGAAACGCAAAATCCTTGAAACAGTAGTTAGAAAACTGAAAAAAAAAAAGTGGTTCTGTCGAATGGTGGATGCACTAATAAGGAGTTAGCTGTTCAGCTCGAACACGCAGGTGTCCTCTGTAAGCAGATCTCTTAAAAGGGAAGCATTCAATGCTCACAGACCACCCCAAAAGGCAAAAATTACTTCTCAAATGTCACTAAAAGGTTTGGAATGGGCTAAGGGTTTACAACATTGGATTAATAATAACTGGGAAAAGGTTTGTTTCGCAGATGAAACTATATTTCAGATTTCTGATGGAAAATCCTTATATGTGAGGCAAAGATGATATGAGTTCCATCTGAGTTGTCTAGAGAAGACAGTCAAACACACTACATCGGTCATGGTAAGTTCTGTAATGTCTGTCAGTGGCCCAGGGAGACTCTACATACGAGGGTCGTTCAATAAAGAATGATCATAATTTTTATGGTCCTAATTTTTCACACTAAAATTCAATCTTATTATATTCTGTTAGCTTAATATGAGACAAACACACCGTAGTAGTTTCACTGTTGGTACTCCTAGTTCCCGCCTGTGAGAACCAGGCAAGTTCAGACATATTCAGCAGCGTCTACCGCTGCAATGGAGGTAACACGGAGGTAAAGTTGATGTAAGAGGAAGATACGTAATCACTGCTGATGAAAGTTGGCTACATCATTTTAATCCTGAGAGCAAACAGCAAAGCTCAGTGTAGAAATCTTCATCACCAACTCCCAAAAAAGCAAAAGCGGTTGCTTCTGTTGGGAAAGTTATGGCCATCGCATTCTTTAATATTCATGGAATAGTTTATCAGCATGTTGTACCTGCACACACAACAGTAACCGGATAATACTACAGGAATGTCTTGAAAAAATTGCAAGGCCATATCAGGCGCAAAAGACCACATTTCAGTGAAGCAGGCTGGATGCTGCACCACGATAATGCGCGGTCGCATATTGCCAATGTTGTTGCTGAATATCTTAGAAAAATCAACGTGGAGTGCATTCCGCACCCCCTCTATAGTCCGGATTTAGCCCCATGTTACTTTTTTCTAGTCCCTGACTTGAAGAAACGCCTTCGTGGGGGGCATTATCCATCATCAGAAGCAGTGGTGAAAGCTGCGGAGGCGATTTAAAGGATCTCTCAAAAATGGTTTCCAGCATGTGTTTGAAGACTGGCAGAAACACTGAGACAAGTGCATCGCATTTGGGGGAGACTATTTTGAGAATACCATCAAAATTATGAAGATGAGTAAAGGTACGCTGTCAAAAAAAATGCGATCATTATTTATAGAAGAGCCCTCATAGTTGAACACAAAATGAAAAAAGATTAGTACCAGCATGTTCTGCCGAGAATATTATTACTACAAGTTCAGGTTAGGTATACCGATGGTGAATTCATTTTTGTGCATGAAAGTGCCCTATGTCATAAGGCAAAAACTAATACAAACTTTTCTCAGACCCAAGAAGTCAATGTTTCTGTGGTCAGGAAATAGCCCAAATATAAATCCAATTGAAAATTTATGGTCTATTGTTAAAATGAGGTTAAAACAAAAGAAAATTACTACAAAGGTTGAACTTATCGAAAGTCTTATCAAAGTGTGGCGACATGAAGTAGAAATCCAAGAAAAATGTAAATATCTTGTGCACAGATGCCTAGGATACTTAAAATGTTAATTATGAACAAACAATGCACACAAAATATTAATTGATGGCTAAAAGACAACCCAGTTTTGTTCATGAAGGTAAGAATTTTTAAGTTATACAATCGAATTGTTTTATAGCGCTAACGAAGGAATGCCAGTAAAAACATCACTGGCCTTCTCTTTCCCCTCCCCTGCCGTCTGGAACCTTCGGTGTGGTTCACTGAAACACAATGCTTCCAGAAACAGCGATATTCCCTTAAAAAGGGGCTGCAGTTGGCGAGTCAGTTCAGTTCTTGGCGAGCAGCTTTGAGGAGCGCCGAGTGAGGGAACGGAATGGAAGACTGTGTACGTCTATCGGAGGAGTTGACGTAATTGCGAGTGCAGAGTGGACCTGTGACAGACGAACTGGTGGATTGTAATTGTGTGCGCTACGTAATTCTATGTAATCGGCAACTGTTCCAACTGTAATTCGGTGGAAATAAAGAACATTTTGAGTTTTTGCAATTGTACTTTTAGTTTCACGAACCCAAAGAAGTAACAATAAGTACTGTTTAATAAGTGTTAGAGAAATGCATAGTGATTATTAATTTGTGATTATACTAAAATGTTATCCCAATATTTTCATTAATGACAAAATATGAGGAAATCAGCTTTAGTCTCATAATTTGCAAACATCTGTATTTATTAGTAATATGCATACTATTGGAACTAAAACGTTGAGTGTTTTATGGTCCTGTTAAGAATATTACTCCCTAACTTTTGTAAAATTGAAGTTTTTGTCTTAGTGTAAATAGTATGTAAAAGAGATGGATTTACAGTCACTCGCTTCAACCCACTTAAGGAACATAAAATGTGAAAACTACAAAGGCTGACGATGATAGCGTTAAGGGGGGACGTATGCAAATATTCAGGGTCCTACATAAATAGCCATAACATCCAAAGTTTTCAAGTTAGAGAAGTAAAACTTAGTATACTCATTTAAGATAATACAGTTAATATGCACCATTTGTTTCATAATTTTCCATTGTTTATAACTAATGCTACATATTTTTTCTATTTGCAGAGATATTTACAAACTTAAGCCCATTTTTTTTTTCAAAATTCACTTATGCTATCTTTCTGAAACTTGGTATGTTATTTTAAAACAGACTGAAAATTAATTTGTTGGATTTAGATTTCTCATTGATGCTGTATTGAATTTTAAAAAAGTGTTAATCATACGCAACCTATAAAAATTAAAATAATTATATATATTTTGTATCATCACATTCCATCTCGAGCTTAATCTTAAATTATAGAAGCAACAAAATGTTTATTGTGGCATAAGAAAGCTGTCTGCTAAATTGCATCACTGTAGATGAAATAGTTTGAGAGAACAATGGGTTGCAAGTTACAGGGTAAGGCAATTCAAAATACAATAAGTATTATTCACTTTGCCTTTTAATTTTTAGTCAGAACTTCCCATATCCATAGTCTGTATCCTCATTCTGGTCTTCTTCAGCCTTTCTTTTTAAATTCCTCTTCTGCCTTGCCTCTTTCTGCATTAATTTCATAGCTCTTTCTGCAACAGCGATGGGAATGTTGTCGATACTCTGCAAAATTGTTTACATAAACACACCAGGTTGATACCCTAACTGATGCATAACTTTCTTTCTGCCAACATTCCCATCATTAAACACTATTGCAGCATCAAATGTAGCAATTTTCACCACTATGGAAGACACAAATGATGTTTTGGGACACCTTTTCCATATCAAACTGTTGAGTCTTTCATTTGGGTTTTGTGTCTCTCCATAGAAACATTTGTTAGCAAGTCTGGGTGTGCTAAGAATTCGTAGATGGACTTTATAGATTCCAAGACAGCTGATGGAAGACTATGTGTTGCTACTATGTAACACTAGGGAATTTAATTTTTTAAAGGTACATAAAGACCACATACAGTCATAATATTTTGGTGTTTGATAGCTAACATTATATACTATTTTACAAAACAATAAAAAATTAGATTTTTAGAACATTTTCTCGTACGTACCCCCTTAAGGCACAAATATCTTCCATCTGAAAGTCACAGTAATCCAGTATTTACAATGACTTTGATAAACTAAGCAAAAATCCTGTCAAATGGTGCGGCCCAGGGAATTGAACTCTGGTCCTCCATATGTGGGTTACAGATATTACTGCCTGAGTCATCCCCTTCAGAAAGAATACATATAAGTGCACAATATAACTCCGGCCGTTGTGATGATCGAGAATACAGCGGCAACTGTTGCGTGCAGATGCCAGGAAAACAACTTGTAAACTTTGAGGCAGTTAACGATTCACAAAACAACCAAACTTTTTAATGGTTTCCAGAGCTTGCAACGTACACTTGCACAAAATAATCTCCGCTTTGGACCAATTTGCTTCATTTCTGTATACATTTTAGTCTTTAAATAAACGCTAACAGAAATCTCTTATTACTGTTTATTAAAAACCGAGTCTACGGTTCGCAGAGCTTTAAATTGTTCAAGCAGAAGGAATTGAAACTATGAAGTTTTTAATAAGATTTTGAAACTAATAAGAGGTGCTTTAAAATACTACTAAGAAATAAAACAATTTTTGTGATAAATAAAAATCTCAGTTCATTCGACTGCAAGATTAAAATGCTCAGTGTTTCTTACTATAGGAGCAGGGCTGTTCAAGCGGTAAAATGTCATCTGGAAGTTGATGGGTTCGTTCACTGATCCGGCCAAAATGACCATATGTATATGAGAGCTCTCATATGTATATGAGAGCTGTTCAATAAAGAATAAGCACAATTTTTTTGACAACGTACCTTTACTCATCCTCATAATTTTGATGCTCCTTCTCAAAACAGTCTCCCCTGAATGCGATGCACTTGTCCCAGCGTTTCTGCCAATCTTCAAAGACATGCTGGAAACCATTTTTGAGAGATCCATCAAAATCGCCTACGCAGCCTTCACCACTGCTTCTGATGATGGATAATGCCTCCCACGAAGGCATTTCTTCAAGTTAGCGAATACAAAATAGTCACATGGGGCTAAATCCGGACTCTAGAGAGAGTGAGAGTTTTACTTCACGTTGATTTTTGCAAGATATTCAGCAACAGCACTGGCAATATGCGGCCGCGCATTATCGTGGTGCAAAATCTAACCTTCTTCACGGACATGTGGTATTTTGCGTCTGATATGGACTTGCAATGTTTTCAGGACATCCCTGTAGTATTGTCCAGTTACTCATATGTGTGCAGGTACAACATGCTGATAAACCATTCCATGAATATCAAAGAACGAGAAGACCATAACTTTCCCAGCAGAAGCAAGCACTTTTGCTTTTTTGGGGGTTGGTGATGAAGGAGATTTCCACTCTGAGCTTTGCTGTTTGCTCTCAGGATCAAAATGATGTAGCCAAGTTTCACCAGCAGTGAATACGTTTGAAAGAAACTCCGGATCTTACTCTAACATCAACTTTAACTACATGTAGACCTGCATGCGAATGTCCTTTTGTTTGGGAATCAACAGTCTTGGAACCCATCGCACGCAAACATGTCTCATGTGTAATGTTTCTGTCATCAACGTGTGTGTGGCACACAATGAAATGTTCAGTATTTCAGAAAGTGATCTTAAGGTGATTCGTCGATCCTGTCTCACAATGGCAGCAATGTTGATGTTTTCTTCCGTAAGAGCAGTAACTGGACCACCGGTCTACCTACCTTTGAAATTGATTGTCTCCACTCTTTAAACATTTTAAACCATCGTCGAGCTGTGCTGTAGGGAAGAGCAGACTTTCCACAGGCCTCCTTTAACATTGTATAGGCATTAACTGAAGATTTGTTGCAAGAAAAGCAGAATTTCAAAGCCACATATTGTTCCTCGCGTGTTACCTCCATTGCAGCGATAGGCGATACTGAACATGTCTGAACTTGCCTGGTTCTCACAGGCAGGAACCAGAAGTACCAACATTGAAACTACTATGGCGTGTTTGTTTCACATTATTCTAACAGAATATAATAAGATTACATTTTATTGCGAAGAATTAAGACAGTAAAAAATTATGATCATGCTTTATTGAACAGCCCTCGTAAGTAACGGAACTTTCCCGGGCAGATTAAGTTCTCAAAGACCAGATTAACAACAGCAAAGGAACAATAATCAATGGACGACATTCTTCGAGGATTAGAAAAGAAATATCTACACTATTCAGAATTTGTTGACCAAACTCACTCAAAGACAGCAAGTAAAAAAATATAGCTGTGATCCTAAAATATTATCCTATCCAAATTTATTGTTAAGCATTTAGGTGCGCGTTAGGGCAATTTTTGTCTGTTCCAGTCAGGGTATAAAACATTATGCCTCAGGCGAAGTATATGGTATGCATTGAGGCAAACATTCGGCAGTTACTACCAAAATGAAATTTGCATATACACGAGCCTCTGTAAAGAAAGTCTCATGGAGGAAATCTGTACACTAGATGGTAAAGCTATTTCCTGGGTTCACATCATTTCTTCTCTTCTCGGTATACATTCCACGTAACTCATGGAAGGACATATCTGATATGTGAGTGTGTAATTTATCAAAAACATAAACATTTTTGAATGCTGGCCTTTCTTTAATATTCATTGGTCGACTGGCTTATACTAAAGTAACCCTAAATGTTAACTCTTCTACCTACGAGTAAGAATTTGTAGTATACAAGAATTTAAAAGAAAATTTAATGAAATAATTTGACATTGTGTACGGTTCCAATATTTTTTGTGTAAAATGCAGAAATAATCATAAAAGTTAAGTAATATTTGAACTCTAGAGAATTTCAAAATTTTCTAGTCAACATCTCAAACAAAACGCAGAAAGATGCTTTTGAAGGTGAACACTTTTAACTGAAATGCAAGCAATGTGCTCTTGGAACCTAAAGCATTTTTTTATCATCCATGATCGGCAAGTATGCCTTAGAGATGAAACTGTAGAGCCAGACTGAAAAATTCAATGCCATAGCCGGGATTTGAACCACGGATCTTCTGGTTGCCGTCCAGCCGCTCTAAACATTGAGCTACTGTGGCCAACGTGCCGACAAGACATTAAATTCTCCAACTGACTCGTGTTTTTCCCGGTTAACCACTAGGAGTTCTCATAAACACACGAGACAACTACTTTAATGGCGACTTGCATGTACCTTAAGGCCCGGGATTTATAGTTAACCACTATTAGGTCAATTAATGCAAATTAATTGTTCTTTCACATTGGCCGTGTGTGGGCAAAAGTATGGACAGATAGACTCAGACTGGTAAAATTCAATGCCATAGCCGGGATTTAAACCACGAGTCAGTTGGAGAATTTAATGTCATGTCGGCACGTTGGCCATAGTAGCCCAAGGGTTAGAGCGGCTGGACGGAGACCAGAAGATCCGTGGTTCAAATCCCGGCTATGGCATTGAATTTTTGAGTCTGACTCTATCTTTTCATACTTTAGCCTACACACGGCTAGTGTGAAAAAACAATTAATTTCCATTAATTGACCTAATAGTGGCCCGAACTATAAAGCCCAGGCCTTAAAGTACTTACAGCATAGTAAGTCACCATTAAGGTAGTTGACTGATTTGTTTCTGAGAACTCCTAGTGGTTTACCGGGGAAAACACGAGTCAGTTGGAGAACTTAATGTCTTGTCGGCACGTGGGCCACAGTAGCTCAATGGTTAGAGCAGCTGGACGGCAACCACAAGATCCGTTGTTCATTTCCCCGCTGTGGCATTGAATTTTTCAGTCTGAGTCTATCTTTCCAAACAGAAACAGCTTGAAAACATAATATTCCACTAGGCCGCGGCTCGGCTCATATATTTGCTGTTGGTGGGTTTTTGTTCCAGAATTGTCATATTCTTGAAGTTCATTCTTGAACGTCCTGGAAGAGTATATGCTTAATAATAGTACAACTCGCTTCGTGACACCAACTAATGGCTGTCCTTGAGGGCACGTTAATCTCTCATAGCAGACTTGCTTCCTCCTTCCTGACGTCAGCCCAGTCTCTCCGGCCCCTCCTAAGCGGCTTCACGATCGGTAATGTGCCAATTCTAAATTTAATATTTAATCAAATTTAACTTTTAGAATTGTACACACCTTTTTATTATTTCTTTTTTCAAAAATATATATTTATGTATATATGTATGTGTATATATATTTATTTCGTTTCCTTATTTAAACGTTTTTTATTGTTTACGTTTAATTGCCTATCTGTTTTCTGTAGTTTCACACACATGCGCTATACACATAAACACCCATGCCCTGGGTGGGGCTCGAACCCGCGACTCTCTTCGGGGTGGAACGCTAGAGACATACGTTCTAACGACCACGGCTACGAGGCTCAGTCATATATCATGTTTTATTATGGAGCAACTTTTGAAGCAACAGATGCAATACTCCTAGAAGAACAAACTGGTTTTAGAAAAGGAAGAAGCACCATTCACAATGTTTTTACTCTTAAACATATAATAGAAAATCGACAAGAACAAAATTTAGAGACGCACTTACTATTTATTGACTATTAAAAGATTTTGACAAAGTATCACGAATGATAGTGTGGAAAATTTTAAATGATAGAGGCATACCTTTACAACTAATTGAAGTTATGAAAAGTATGTACATTGACACAAAATAAATAAATAAAAGAGGACCAGTAATAGTTAATGGTGGCATAAGACAAGGTTGTCCTTTATCAATCGCACTTTTTAATTTGTATGCTGACGAAATAGTAAGGATTTAGTCGAATAAAGTCAATGGAGGCATTAATGTATCGGGAGTTAAATTGAAAACTATGTTTTATGCAGATGATCAAATAATAATGGCCACAAATGAAGATGACTTGCAGAAAATGCTGTATAGTCTAGATAAAATTGCCACAGAATATGGCATGAAAATATCAGCAAATCAATCAAAAACCATGGCATTTAAAGGAATTAATCCAGTAAGATAAAAAATAATGTTAGATAACATAATAATTGAGCATAAATCACACTTTAAGTATTTAGGATGTAATGTCTCGTACCAAGGGGAAGCTGATATAACAGAGAAAATAAATAAATTTAACTATATAACAGACAGAATAAAAAGAACATTAAAAATAAAGCAAGAAAGGACTCTATAATAAAACTATACAAAACAATGGCAATACCAACTCTGATCAGAAACATGGACACTAACAAAAAGGAATATTACGAGAATACAGTCATCAGAAATTCATAAGAGCAATAGCTGGATATACCAAAATTGATAAAAAAACGTAGTCAGAATATTATGACGGAATTAAAAGTAGAAGAAATAAACCATACTGTGAAAGAAATAGAAATCAATGGAAAGAACATGTTCAGAGGATGAATAATAACAGAATACCATAAATAGCCTTAAACTATGAACCTATAGGAAGAAGAAACCAGGGAAGACCGAAGAAAAGATGGACAGACCAATTTAGAGCCGGAACGGGTTAAACAAGTCAAAGTCGTGAGGTAGAAGAAGAAGAACTGTTGAAACAATATTTTGAAGCGGTGGTAACTTAACTAATAATAGAAATGTGTATCATTCTAAACAAAATACCATTATGATTGCAATATAGTGAAAATAGTAAAGACAGAAAAATATTTCTAGTGACTATCCATAAATTTTGTACATTTAATAAAATTTGTTACACTTTCACAATGGGATAATATAATCTAACATAAACGTTGTCTGTGAAAATATTTTTGAGTTTTTATTAGTAACAATTAATTAATTTTCTTTCCTGAGCGTATCAGCCGTGATACACGCCATGACTGCGTCATATCAGCCTACGGCATACATACGAATTTAATAATCATGATGAAATGTTAAAACAGACTCCACATATGTCAGGCTGATATCATGACAAGCTTGTAACTGTGATTTGACGTGACATTGAGCTGTAATGGAGACTATTTGGAATGAAATGTGTACGTAATGAGCAGGTTAAATGTTTTCTATATAGGGTTCAATGTCATGATAATGTGAGTAAAATAGGAGGGCTGCTCAATAAAGCATGATTACAACTTTCTTCGACAACGTACCTTTACTCATCCTCATAATTTAGATGGTCCTTCTCAAAATAGTCTCCCCTGAGTGCCATACACATGTCCCAGCGCTTCTGCCAGTCTTCAAAGACATGCTGGAAACCTTTTTTAAGAGATCCTTTAAAATCGCTTCCGCAGCCTTCACCACTGCTTCTGATGATGGATAATGCCTCCCACGAAAGCGTTTCTTTAACTGGGAATAGAAAAGGTCACATATGGCTAAATATGGACTATAGTGAAGGTGGGGGATGCACTTCACGTGGATTTTTGTAAGCTATTCAGCAACAACATTGGCAATATGCGGCCGCGCATTATCTTGGTGCAGCAGAAATGTGGTCTTTTGCGCCTGATATGGACCTGCAATGTTTTTAGGACATCTCTGTAGTATTGTCCAGTTACTGATGTGTGTGCAGGCACAACATGCTCATAAACCATTTCATGAATATCAAAGAATGAGATGACCATAACTTTCCCAACAGAAGCAACCACTTTTGCTGTTTTGGGGGTTGGTGATGGAGACTTCCACATTGAGCTTTGCTGTTTGCTCTCAGGATCAAAATGATGTAGCCAAGTTTCGTCAGCAGTGATTAAGTTTGAAAGAAGTCGGAGAAAATTCCAGAGATGTGGAATAATGCAGAAGTTATATGCATCTTTAAAAAAGGAGACAGGAGAAAATGCCAAAATTACCGAGGTATAAGTCTTCTCAACACAGCCTATAAAGTGTATGCAAGGATTATAAATAAAAGATGCAAAAGAAAAGCCGAGATATTAATAGAGAAAGAACAAAGTGGCTTTAGCAGCAAATAATTGAGAAAAGACAAGAGTATAATTTACAAACACATCTGGCATTCCTCACGCCGTGGCTCATTGGTTAGACCGCTTGGCTCTCACCAAGGGAGCCCGGGTTCGATCCCAGGCGACCGCAAACTGAGATTTGTGGTGGACAACACGGCTTTGGGGCGGGTTTTCCCCGGGACCTCCGGTTTCCCCCGACATCTCATTCCACCGGTGCTCCATCTTCATCTCATGCATCATCAGTGTCACCGCCTGCGGTGCCGTATGCAGTAAAAGCGGGCGTTAAACACTACACATTTCATTTCATATCTGGCATTCCTGGACTTCAAGAAGGCATTTGACACTGTTAATAGGGAAAAACTATGGAAAATTATGGAAAATAGTGGATATCGACAAAAATTAATTAAAGTAATCAAAAATATGTATATCAACTCCAAAATAATAATAAATACAGGAGTTCATAAAACCGAACCAATTTTAATTAATAGAGGCGTAAGACAAGGGTGCAGTGTACCTACTCTTTTTAATATATATGTAAATGACATCATACAAAATTGGAAAAGTATTAATAAATCAGGAATAAAAATAAATAAGGACAAAGTTTTAAATATTTTACTATATGCAGATGACGTGGTATTAATAAAAGAAACGGAGGATAAACTACCATATGCACTACACCGCTTGGACCAAGTATGCCAACAGTATGATCTTAAAATATCGACGGAAAAATCTAAGATAATGGCCTTTTGGGGAAAACAATATATAAGATCAAAAATAATTTTAGACAACAAACCACTAGAACAACTAAAAGAATTCAGATATTTAGGATGTAATCTTAATTACATGATAAAAACAGACAGAGATGTGAGCAAAAAGCTTGCAACATTCCAAATGATTTGTGGAACAGTGCAATGAACGTTGAAAAATAAAACAAGAAGAGATACAAGATTAAAGTTGTACAAAACAATGGCAGTCCCTGCACTACTTTATGGAAGTGAGGTATGGGTACTCACGAAGAAAATGAAAAGCCAAATTCAAAGTGCAGAGATGAACCTTTTAAGGAAAACAAAGGGATGAACAAGGTTGGATAGAATAAGGAATGAAGACATAAGAAAGGAACTCAACGTAGAGTCGATAAGTAGCAAAATTGAAAAATATCAAAAGGAATGGATGCAGCATATACAAAGAATGTCCGAAACAAGACTGCCTAAGATTGTATTCCAATATCAGCCACAAGGAAAGAGAGATGTTGGTAGACCTAAACAGAGATGGAAGGGGCAATTATTGTGAGACGGAACGGGCACTCTGCCCATGCCGTGAAGTGAAGAAGAAGAAGAAGAAGAAGAAGAAGAAGAAGAAGAAGAAGAAGAAGAAGAAGAAGAAGAAGAAGAAGAAGAAGAAGAAGAAGAAGAAGAAGAAGAAGAAGAAGAAGAAGAAGAAGAAGAAGAAGAAGAAGAAGAAGAAGAAGAAGAAGAAGAAGAAGAAGAAGAAGAAGAAGAAGAAGAAGAAGAAGAAGAAGAAGAAGAAGAAGAAGAAGAAGAAGAAGAAGAAGAAGAAGAAGAAGAAGAAGAAGAAGAAGAAGAAGAAGAAGAAGAAGAAGAAGAAGAAGAAGAAGAAGAAGAAGAAGAAGAAGAAGAAGAAGAAGAAGAAGAAGAAGAAGAAGAAGAAGAAGAAGAAGAAGAAGAAGAAGAAGAAGAAGAAACTCCGGATCTTCCCCTAACATCAACTTTCAGCTACATGTTACCTCCATTGCAGTGGAAGGCGATACTGAACATGTCTGAATTCACCTGGTTCTCACAAGCGGGAACCAGGACTACCAACGGTGAAACTACAAGGCGTGTTTGTTTCACATTAAACTAAGAGAATATAATAAGATTGAATTATAGTGCAAACAATTATGAGCGTAAAAAGTCATGATCATTTCTAATCGAACAGCCCTCGTATATAGATTTTATAGTTATTGTCACGAACGACTGTATTTACTCTCTGGTGACTCAAGTAGTAGGTGTGACGTCACTCCCTCCCCTCCTTTATGAGTAGATGAATAATCTTTAAGCGATAGGCGCTCTCTCTGAAACTGCCAGCTGATGGGTTAGGATGATTTTGTAGGCAGCTCCACTTCTGGACAGGTAAACGGCGTTATGGCCGCCTTTGTAAATCTGCTTGTTGTAATAAATACTCTTATTAAGTGAATTCAACTTTCATTTAGCCTTACCCTACCTTTTTACCAATGAACCTTTATAGATAAGGTCCCAACCTCTTGCTAAAACATGTAGTTCTGCTCTGAGTGATTGCTCCCATCGTCACAATATCAGATACCATTATTTCATCAGAAATACGTCTTGTAAACCCCTTGAATTCATAAACCGGTTTCGTGTTTATGAACAACAGAAAAGAAAACAATAGAAGTCAGTTAAATAACAAATTCTATGCTTAAGTCCAATACAATTCAGTTCATATGCACATTTTTATTTCTCTGAATATTTGATGGTCAAAATGACACTTTCTAAACGTGTGTACAGATACCTCAGATCTAGGCAACTGTATCTCTGCCCCTGTTTGCTGGCGTTATCTATGGATAGATGGCAGAACATTTGCTTTTGTGCTTATTTTAACGTTTACTCTTGCTTTAGTTTTAAGCCTGAACTTTGGGCTGTAGTACTAAACATCTACTAGGCGTTTCTAATGGGAACAGTTCTAATGTGCAGTGAATTAGATACCTTTGCGTGCATAGCGTTGCCCGCCTCGGTATCGTAGATGATAGCGCCTCTGCCTCACGTTCTGTCCAGAGCCAGATAGGAATGTTAGAAAAGGCTAGAGCTGTTCCTAGCTGCTACTTTTTAGCTATTACTAAAGTTGGGAATGTTTCTAGAAATAATATAAAATCAGAAATATAATTGCAACAAAAATAAACTTGCTCAATTAATACAAAACTACTAAAACTATAAATAACAATAGTTAAAACGGCAAAGGGCATTAAACACTCTCCTCCCCTTAACCAAAATGCATAATTTAACTTAAAACATAAAATAATAAACACCAAAATGCATGAGAAAGGTATTTCCTTTATTAAACTCCTTAACTACCTGGTAGCGGTGGTGAAATCAATTCACTTGTTTCGGAGTTGGGCTGGCATTTACAGGAAGTTTTTTCTGCCAATTGTTTACTGTCATTCTGGCAGTGAGGGCAGCATCTTCATGTTCCATATCCTCTATGGAGGAGGACTGCTTTCCATCTACTAATTACGGGTCCAGAGACTCGAACCGATCGGAAACTGCGATCGACGAAGATGAAAGTCACCGAGTGGAGTTCTCTCCAGAAGATTCCACAGATGATGTTGACGGAGGGGATGGTCGCGGACCTTCACGAGCGGGAGTTGCAAAGTTTTAATTATCACCCCTTAAGAACGTGATAGAGACTTTAGGTTGATATGTCCTTGTTAGCCCTTCTTGGCGTAGTTACCCTCCAGGATTACACATTTTCCCAGTGTTTCTTGACCTTCCAAGAAGTCTGCAGAATTCGCTTTAAACCACTCTTCCACTTTCTTAATGAATTCACTGTGTTGTCAAATCGGTGAACACGCAACGGATTCTGCATTTCCGGGAGCAAGAAAAAGTCTCTTGTTGTGAGATCGGGCAACTAAGATGGATGCTGTAAGGTCTCAAAGCCACATTCAATTGTTTTGTCCACTACAATTTCAGATAAATGAGTTGGTGCATTGTCAACCAGAAGAGGAGCACCTTTTGAGAGCATACCGCGTCGTTTATTAATCGTAGCTGCTCGTAACTTGTCCAGAAGATTGCAGTAGCATCTACCAGTGATGCTTTCGACTCTTGATGACTCAACGACAGTCCCAGAAAACTGCAAGCATGACCTTCCCCGGGACCCCGGAATCGCCAATTCCCGTACCTATATCAGTAGACCACTGGGGAGGGGGGAGAATAGGTATGTGAAAGAGTGTAGTTTGTCGGGAAAGCGGCGCTTGGCGAAAAGTATGGCTTGGCTTTTCTCCGGGTTGATGTATAATCACCAAAACCTGCACAAACCTTAGGTGTCGTTGTTTTGGATTAAAGGCTTTGCGTGGATTTTTATCTGCACTGTAGAGCATATAAAACGGTAATTTTAAAACGCGTCTGTGTATTTGTATGTTTCTGAATACTCACAAGCATCCATGGTCTCTAATAAAGTTGGAAAATTTGAAATAGATTCGATCTTCACCGTTTTTTGTTCCATTTATACCACGCCTTTAACTGCAGTGGTCATATCGGCAGCCGTTCTCCTTTGGAACATATCGAAGGTGTTAACTCATATTCGTTGGGTTTTAATAATTAGATCAGGTACACATTTATATCCCGCCTTTATCTGCAATGCTCATATCGGCGGCCGTTCTCCTTTGGAACATATCGAAGGTGTTAACTCGTATTCGTTGGGTTTTAATCATTAGGTCACGTACACATTTATACCTCGCCTTTAACTGCAATGGTCATATCGGCGGCCGTTCTCCTTTGGAACATATCGAAGGTGTTAACTCGTATTCGTTGGGTTTTAATCATTAGATCACGTACACATTTATACCCCGCCTTTAACTGCAATGGTCATATCGGCGGCCGTTCTCCTTTGGAACATATCGAAGGTGTTAACTCGTATTCGTTGGGTTTTAATCATTAGGTCACGTACACATTTATACCTCGCCTTTAACTGCAATGGTCATATCGGCGGCCGTTCTCCTTTGGAACATATCGAAGGTGTTAACTCGTATTCGTTGGGTTTTAATCATTAGGTCACGTACACATTTATACCCCGCCTTTAACTGCAATGGTCATATCGGCGGCCGTTCTCCTTTGGAACATATCGAAGGTGTTAACTCGTATTCGTTGGGTTTTAATCATTAGGTCACGTACACATTTATACCCCGCCTTTAACTGCAATGGTCATATCGGCGGCCGTTCTCCTTTGGAACATATCGAAGGTGTTAACTCGTATTCGTTGGGTTTTAATCATTAGGTCACGTACACATTTATACCTCGCCTTTAACTGCAATGGTCATATCGGCGGCCGTTCTCCTTTGGAACATATCGAAGGTGTTAACTCGTATTCGTTGGGTTTTAATCATTAGATCACGTACACATTTATACCCCGCCTTTAACTACAATGGTCATATCGGCGGCCGTTCTCCTTTGGAACATATCGAAGGTGTTAACTCGTATTCTTTGGGTTTTAATCATTAGGTCACGTACACATTTATACCCCGCCTTTAACTGCAATGGTCATATCGGCGGCCGTTCTCCTTTGGAACATATCGAAGGTGTTAACTCGTATTCTTTGGGTTTTAATCATTAGATCACATACACATTTATACCTCGCCTTTAACTGCAATGGTCATATCGGCGGCCGTTCTCCTTTGGAACATATCGAAGGTGTTAACTCGTATTCTTTGGGTTTTAATCATTAGGTCACGTACACATTTATACCTCGCCTTTAACTGCAATGGTCATATCGGCGACCGTTCTCCTTTAGAACATATCGAAGGTGTTAACTCGTATTCTTTGGGTTTTAATCATTAGGTCACGTACACATTTATACCCCGCCTTTAACTGCAATGGTCATATCGGCGGCCGTTCTCCTTTAGAACATATCGAAGGTGTTAACTCTTGTTCGGTTGGTTATCACATCACACACACACACACACACACACACACACACACACACACACACACACACACACACACACACACACACACACACATTCGCACTCTCATTCATACTTCCAGATTCTGGGGAAGATGAGGAATTATCTTGAACGGAGAAAAATCGCCACCCCAACCGCCGGGAATAGAACACGTGACCCTAGCACGGCAGGCAGATGCTCTACCGACTGAGCTACGGGGCCAGCCTCTTCACACTTACTTCACATCGAAAAGACACACATTCGGACATGGCTTAATAATCAAGCATTGTCGGCTTGTTCGCCTCCGCAACTTCTAGAACTTTGTAAAGAATTATGATCCATATTTACCGCGTTTGTTTAATAACTGTATAACGTAGAGTTACCTAGAGCGGAGCAGATGATAAACGGCGTGTAGTACACACTTAATGACCCATAATTATGTGACGGAAGAGCGCGTAGTGGTGAGGGTTAATTAGTGCACTAAGCAGACTGAACAAAAAATTACAACACAGAAAAGAGCCATCAAACGTAGACTTTTGTAAAAAAACATCGTTAAATATGGAAAAACACGATCATTTTTGTCCTTATTAACGGTAAAGGTATTCCCTGAAGCCAGCCGTTAGATCAAACGCACCAGGGCTGTTGAAACACTTGAATCCTAACCTCATTAGTGGACGAACAAAAATACGTTAGACGTCCCCTGCTGTGTAGAGTCAACAAGGTGGTCACAGAGTCCAACGTCAAGCTAACGTCTCTCCTTTGGGTAGATTATCGATTTAAAATGTGGCATTTATTGGTTACGACACACCTCATCTGCTCATCTATCCATATAAAAAATACAAATTTACTGTAAATGATCATTTCGTTTCTCACTGACTGTCCTACGAACCGACGGTTGGGCCTTCAAAAGTCACTTTAGATTTCAAACAGTTATAAATACGAGGTACGTGCAGAAAGTAAGTTCTGTTTGTTAATAAAATTAAATTGTTTACAGATACAGAAAAATTATTTATTGCAAAAAATTCAACTCTTAAACTACTTTTCCACATAACTGCCGAAATTTTGCAGTCATTTGTCATAGCGAGACACAAATTTCCGCCTGTGTCTTCAACCAGAACCAGTTAGAAACATTTTCTTTCAGCTCTCCGTCATTGTTGAAGTGTTGACCGCCAAGGAAAGATCTGAGATGCAAAAACAGATGAAAGCTGCTAGGAGCGAAAAATGAAATGTGTAGTTTTAACGCCCGCTTTTACTACATACGGCACCACAGGCGGTGACACTGATGATACATGAGATGAAGATGGAGCACCGGTGGAATGAGATGGCGGGGGAAACCTGAGGTCCCGGAGAAAACCCGCCCCAGCGCGATTCTCGCTTTGCGGTCGCAATTCTCACCCGCGCCGCCTTGGTAAGAGACAGGCGGTCTAACCACTGAGCCACGGTCAGGGTTGTACAGAGGTTGGTCAATCTGGTCTCAGCCAAATCCCTGTAGGATGCTTTTCGTCACATTTGCAGTGTGTAGAGAAACACAACACCTTTTCACATAGCAAATTTGCCGATACATTTCAATTGGTTTCACTTTCCTAGCATACAGAAAACGAATCCAGATATGATTTCATAAGCAACGGCATATTCAATCAACACCGACATTGTAAACAAGCACAACAAAGCGTACGTGGCTGGCAGCGAAATGAAATGTGTAGTGTTTAACGCCCGCTTTTACTACATACGGCACCGCAGGCGGTGACACTGATGATACATGAGATGAAGATGGAGCACCGATGGAATGAGATGGCGGGGGAAACCGGAGGTAATGGCAGCGATCTCACATTGGGGCATGTTTTTTCTCCTTGATAAAGAGCGTCTGCCACGCATGTACGGGACTGCGACCGCTGCGCTGCAGCGGGGATAAATTGAAACAGAACTTACTTTCTAGACAACCTATATATTATAATATTTGAGATCTTAAAAGAACAATAGAACTTATATACTGGACAGACAATGGCGTTCTAAAAACATTGCGAAAAATATCCTTCGTTCCCTTATTTAAACATTCTTTACAACTCCCTGCTCTCAGATTTCTGGATGTGATACCTAAACTCATTCTTTAAGGTAACTTCACAACAAATTTCGGTCAGCTGAGATCTTGAGATTGTGGCTCACACTTTGTTGGAAAGTATCCACTCATTACACGATCGTCAAATTTATGTGTAATTAACTGTTTAGCAGGGGCATAGATATGGGGTGGAGCTCCATCTTGCATGAGAAATAATGTTAGTTTCAGTTAATATGAATACTGTTTAAGTTTATATGATATTTTCTTTCAGTGCTATGGTATTACTCATTCGAAGTTGCCGCGAAACGTTACTAATTCAATAACTATTATTTCTTCTCCTTCAATAGATCCATGAAATGCTTCCGCAGCAGTGACATTAAATACATTCGACCTTCCAGACTAATTCTTATCAGCAACAGACCTAGTTTCCTCAAACCTCCTGATTAAATCCCCGTGATTATTAGGAAACATGGAACTGCTCTTAAATTGTTAGGAGTTGTAAAATTTCTCAATCCTTGAGCACCACCCTTCATGACTTCATAATAGCTCTGAATGGGATATGTTCTATTGTTAGTGAAACAGTCATAATTCGTAACTCACGAATTGTTACAGTAGTTAGAATGAAAATAAAAGAAGCTTCATTGAGCAAATCTATAACCATGATGAAGGTAAACTGATAAATGAAACAAAACAACAAACAACAAAAAAAAAAAAAAAAAAAAAAAAGAATCCCATTACCTGCCCAGAGTGTCACCTTTCTACCTATCTGAAATATATTTATAACGTTTTGAAGCTGGAAGTGACTTTTAAAACATCCTGTATATCTTGACTTTTATATAAATGTTGCCATAAGTCCTCTTCATTGTGAATGACTTTTGTATAACAAATGAACTGTATGAGAGAGGCAAAATCTTACTGCAAGAAAAAATGTAAGGCTTTTTATCGGAATAAATATTTCAATATTTTCGTGGACAAAACTTCTTCCGGGGTATTCTTTGTTATTTATTTTTGGCCGTTATTTCATGTTCCTAAGTTTTAAAAATTTATTTGAGATTGTTATGAAAGTCTTAATTTGTACCAAAATTAAAGTGTAAAGTTGGGTTGCTCATCAGATGGTGCTGTGTAAGTTAAATGTTATATAAGGTTGTCGTTGTTGCTAATTTCAAGAATCTAATTACGCATTGTGGTGATAATAACAGTAGCTCATTTGGTAATTTGTTTGTTGCATTCATGTACAGGAAATAGAGCTCAAAATTACCTGAACCTGGCGTTCTTTTGCAAAGGACTGTCTCAGGAGTAAGACGTGTTCTTTTTGTCATTCCGACGCTGTGCAGGAATAGTTTTGTGTGACTGCATTTGTGTTCCACTAGCTTGTGCGATAGAGAGAAGTAGATCATCGATAACAGCATTTAAATCGCTTAAAATGGTTTCGCTGGAATGAGAACCACAATTTTTAAAAGACAAGCATTGTTCATTCTACAACAACAGCAGTATCAGCTTCTTATGCCCCGCGACCACGCCCAGAGGTAAGATTTCTTGCTCCAAAGCTGCCAGGTAACTGACAGGATTTCCACAAAATCTTCATCAAAGGTGAGAAACAGATCACTGCCTCATTCAGCATCCCATTTGCAACAAACCCGCTGCAGACTTCAGTTTTGAAATACTTACACTTTTCTCAAATAGTCCGGATCTGTAATATTGGTGGCGTGTCCGCCAGAGTTCCGAGTTCAAATCACGGTCAGATTTAGTTACCTGGATAAGGTTTTTACCGAGGTTTTCAGGCGTTCCGGGTTCGATCACAGGTGACCTCATGTGAAATCTACGGTGGAGAATACGGCGCTGGGGCGGGGTTTTCTGGCATCTCCGGTTTCCCCCACCATCTCATTTCACCGGTGCTTCATCTTTGTTTTATGTATCATCATTGTTGGTATTTTTGTCAAATGCTAGGCTTTGGCAATGAAGCCATTAGCTCTCTTGCTCTCCAATATTTCTGTGTAGTGGGTCCGGCAGGTAGGGCTTCACAGGTTAAAAGATGTTCTTCAGTCATTTCCTCTTCTTTGTTGTCAAATGCTAGGCTTTGGATATGAAGCCATTAGCTCTCTTGCTCTCCAATATTTCTGTGTAGTGGGTCCGGCAGGTAGGGCTTCACAGGTTAGCAGATGCTCTTCAGTCATTTCCTCTTCTTTGTTGTTAAATGCTGGGCTTTGGCAATGAAGCCATTAGCTCTCTTGCTGTCCAATATTTCTGTGTAGTGGGTCCGGCAGGTAGGGCTCACAGGTTAAAAGATGTTCTTCAGTCATTTCCTCCTTTTTGTTGTCAAATGCTAGGCTTTGGCAATGAAGCCATTAGCTCTCTTGCTCTCCAATATTTCTGTGTAGTGAGTCCGGCAGGTAGGGCTTCACAGGTTAAAAGATGTTCTTCAGTCATTTCCTCTTCCTTGTTGTTAAATGCTAGGCTTTGGCAGTGAAGCCGTTAGCTCCCTTGCTCTCCAATACTTCTGTGTAGTGGATCCAGCAGGTAGGGCTCACAGGTTAAAAGATGATCTTCAGTCATTTCCTCTTCTTTGTTGTCAAATGCTAGGCTTTCGCAATGAAGCCATTAGGTCTCTTGCTCTCCAATATTTCTGTGTAGTGGGTCCGGCAGGTAGGGCTTCACAGGTTAAAAGATGTTCTTCAGTCATTTCCTCTTCTTTGTTGTCAAATGCTAGGCTTTGGCAATGAAGCCATTAGCTCTCTTGCTCTCCAATATTTCTGTGTAGTGGGTCCGGCAGGTAGGGCTTCACAGGTTAAAAGATGTTCTTCAGTCATTTCCTCTTCCTTGTTGTTAAATGCTAGGCTTTGGCAGTGAAGCCGTTAGCTCCCTTGCTCTCCAATACTTCTGTGTAGTGGGTCCGGCAGATAGGACTTCACAGGTTAAAAGACGTTCTTCAGTCATTTACTCTTCTTTGTTGTCAAATACTAGGCTTTGGCAATGAAGCCATTAGCTCTCTTGCTCTCCAATATTTCTGTGTAGTGGGTCCGGCAGCTAGGACTTCACAGGTTAAATGATGTTCCTCAGTCATTTCCTCTTCTCTGTTGACAAATACTAGACTTTGGCAATGAAGCCATTAGCTCTCTTGCTCTCCAATATTTCTGTGTAGTGGGTCCGGCAGGTAGGACTTCACAGGTTAAATGATGTTCTTCAGTCATTTCCTCTTCTTTGTTGTCAAATGCTAGGCTTTGGCAATGAAGCCATTAGCTCTCTTGCTCTGCAATATTTCTGTGTAGTGGGTGCGGCAGGTAGGGTTTGACAGGTTAAAAGATGTTCTTCAGTCATTTTCTCTTCTTTGTTGTCAAATGCTAGGCTTTGGCAATGAAGCCATTAGCTCTCTTGCTCTCCAATATTTCTGTGTAGTAGGTCCGGCAGGTAGAGCTTCACAGGTTAAAAGATGTTCTTCAGTCATTTTCTCTTCTTTGTTGTCAAATGCTAGGCTTTGGCAATGAAGCCATTAGCTCTCTTGCTCTCCAATATTTCTGTGTAGTGGGTCCGGCAGGTAGAGCTTCACAGGTTAAAAGATGTTCTTCAGTCATTTCCTCTTCTTTGTTGCACAGAGGACAATTTGGACTTGTATAAATTCCTATTCTGCGTAAGTGTTTGGCAAAATAATCACGTTCCATAAGTAATCTAATATTTGCTACGGCAGATTTACGTGTGATTTCTGGAATAATTTCTGGATTTTTAATAAAAATGTTCAAGTTTTTATCTTTGGGTTTGTTAGATTATTGATTGGCTTTGTTTGTTTTTATATTTGCTTTTGAGTAATCTTTTTGTGGATGTAAAGGATAAGTTTTTACTTTTGTTCTGTATCAAATTTGCACCTTTTTGGGCAAGAAAATCAATTCATTCATTTCCAGCAATTTCACAATGTGCAGGTATCCACTGTAATATAATTCTGTTCTGTAGTTTATGGAGTTATTGAACCATTTTGTGACATTCTTTCATTTGGATTAACCTCATTTTATATGAACTTAATGCACATAATGCTCCTTTGGAATCAGAAAGTATGACAGCATTTTTGTATTTGTCTATTCGGTATAGAAGGTGTTGGAGTGAAATGTGAATAGCCGTTACTTCTGCATCAAAATTTGTTGTGTGGTATCCTGCTGGTTGATAGAATGAGAACAGTGCACACTTAATTCCTGCTCCTGAGTTGTTGTCCAAGTTAGATTCATCTGTGTAGATATCTAACCATTCTTCAGATGGGTATCTTTTGTTCACAGTTGTTAATGCTAGTGCTTTTAGTATAGGTTCGGAAGTTTCAGATTTTGTAACTATTTGTTCTAAATGTAACTGAATATTGTAACGCGGGCGCTGGAGCACCCTGTAAAGCAGCTGGCAGCGGAAGGTAGGGGAGGTTCGGTTAGCCACACCTCCTCCTCGTTTGTCTTGTGGTGGTGACAGACTGTGGTCAGGGAAAAAACATGACTGTGTCGCCGGTTTTCTCTACGCCTGTTTCTCGATCTTTCTGTTACTAGAACAATCCTGTAAACACGAGAAACCGGCGATATTCCTATATAAAGAGAGCTACAGACAGACAGACGGAGTTAGTGAGTTGAGTTGGTTTTGGTTGAGTCAGTCAGTCGGTTAGTGTGTGAGTGAGGACAGTTCTTGGTGTAAGAAGGCAGTGTTAGTCAGTGACGTGTTAATGAACGAAAGGATTGTGCAACGGAAGACTGTACGTAACTGGTATGTGCATCGGAGTTTATGTAACCGCGAGTACAGTGAAATTGTAACGGACGGACTGGTGAATTGTAACTGTGTGCAGCAAGTAATTCTGTGTAATTGGCAAGTGTTAAACTGTAAGTCGGTGGAAATAAAGAACATTGTTGAGTGGTGTAATTGTACTTTTCATTTCACGAACCCACAAAGTCACACTGGTGTCAGAAGTGGGATAACAACATCACCGAACATTACAACGATGGAGGCAGCATTAGAAAAGATTTTAGCGGAACTGAAAGAAATGAAGACGGCCAAGGACAACATCACCGGGAAGATGGAAGAAATGAAGGCCGAACTAATCTTGGAAATGAAGACGGCAAGTGAAAACCTCGCTGCAAAAATAGAAGCGGCAAACAACAACCTCATCGCCAAGTTGAAACAAATGAAGACGGCCAACGACAACATCACCGAGAAGAGGGAAGAATTGAAGGCCGAATCAACAGCGAAGACGGAAACTGCTAACAACAACTTGGCCACGACAATGACCGCAAAGATGGCCGAATTGACAACGGAGATGAGGGAGGCGAACGAGGTCCTCGCCGCCAAGTTCGAGGAACGGTTGGCCGGCGTGAGGGATGACGTCGCGAATCTGGGCAAGCGGAAGGGTCAAGTAGACGACTGCCTTAATGATTTAGAGGAAAAGGCCGACAACATCGCAAAACCCCTCACCCGCCTGACGGAGGAAAACCGGCCTTATGTGTGGACGGAGGACACCGAAGACGCTTTCCAGCACCCGAAGGGGACCCTGTGCAGTGCTCCAATTTTGGTTTTCCCACAACCGGGTGGCGCCTTCATTGTGGACACCGACGCTAGCGACCATTACATTGGAGGTGTCCTATCGCAGATCCAGGACGGCCATGAGCGCACAAGAGTGGAAGAGAAGGAGCGTGCCGCAGCAGTCCGAGTAGTTGTGGCAGTGCCTGCTGAAGGCTGGGATAGCGCAGGCCTGAGGAGGGAGCAGCTGGCGGACGCAGACTTGGGGCCACTCTTGAGGGAAGTGGACGCAGGGACGAGACCAACCTGGGAGGACAACGCACCGAGGAGCGCCACCTACAAGTCGTACTGGGCCCAATGGGACTCGTTGAAGACCAGAGAGGGCGTGCTGTTCCGGGTATGGGAGTCACCCGATGGGAAGGCGCATAGAGAACAGTTGGTACTTCCCCGGAGCAAGGTCCCGGAAGTCTTGGAGGAAGTGCACGCCGGTACTTCAGGAGGACACCTGGGAGCGAACCGAATGATTCACAAACTACGGCAGCGCTACTTCTGGCTGAGACTCCGAGCAGATGCTGGTGGTACACCTGGACCGCCTCGCACGCTGCGATGGGGCTGTTCGGGGCGAACAGCTTTGAGGAGGGAGCAGTGTAACGCGGGCGCTGGATCACCCTGTAAAGCAGCTGGCAGCGGAAGGCAGGGGAGGTTCGGTTAGCCACACCTCCTCCTCGTGTCTTGTGGTGGTGACAGACTGTGGTCAGGGAAAAAAACATGACTGTGTCGCCGGTTTTCTCTACACCTGTTTCTCGATCTTTCTGTTACTAGAACAATCCTGTAAACACGAGAAACCGGCGATATTCCTATATAAAGAGAGCTACAGACAGACAGACGGAGTTAGTGAGTTGAGTTGGTGTTGGTTGAGTCATTCAGTCAGTTGGTTAGTGTGTGAGTGAGGACAGTTCTTGGTGTAAGAAGGCAGTGTTAGTCAGTGACGTGTTAATGAACGAAAGGATTGTGCAACGGAAGACTGTACGTAACTGGTATGTGCATCGGAGTTTATGTAACCGCGAGTACAGTGAAATTGTAACGGACGGACTGGTGAATTGTAACTGTGTGCAGCAAGTAATTCTGTGTAATTGGCAAGTGTTAAACTGTAAGTCGGTGGAAATAAAGAACATTGTTGAGTGGTGTAATTGGACTGTTCATTTCACGAACCCACAAAGTCACAATATTAATTGGTTCAAAAGTCCATAGGTTTTCTTTGATTAAAATATTTTGTTTAGAATTAGGAAGATTCAGATCTGTTTTTAATTCTGTAACTTTGTGTATCATCAGTGTTAGCACCTGGGGTGCCCGAAATAATAAAATCGGGCGTTAAACAGTACACATTCGTTCATTTCGAGGTATTCGCTTATCGCGAAAGACGAATGTCAGGGAACTCTAAACTCTATGCACTCTGAGCCCATTTGAGCATCATTTCACCTATTTAATTCATCGTCTGTTATGGTTTAAAGTTGAAGAACGTAAACTTAAATTTAGAAAGTCCTCAAATAGGAATTCGCTTATGATCCCTTAGCCAAACAAATAAAAAGGAAATTTAAAGCCACTACTTAGACACCAGCTTTGAAACATCTTACTCCATTAACGCATAACCCTTGCATCTGCAAAGTTAGGGAAAAAGTTAATTTCTGCATAGGTTTATCAGAATTAGCCAGATGTAAACAGAGGGAAAGAACTTGCAGGGACAATTTTATAAGAGTACAGAAACTCATGTGAGTGCTACGCATCAGCTTATTTACATTAATGTGACTTTGTGAGGTCATAAAATTAAAAGTGAAGTTTGTAGAAATTCAGAATGCTTTTTATTTGCGTAAAAGACACTGTTTGTACACCCCTTTGCAGCCAGCTGACGTAACATAAACCAACACAGTCTCTTGTCACTTCTGCACACGTAAGTAAACACAAGAGTTCACTTTCAAATCGCCGCTGCACGCCTACACTAATCGAGCTCCATTATGACTTGCAACTGGCCATCAGTGGTTTTTTTATAGCTCCACTCATTGTCCTAGAAATTTGTGGAATGTTTTCTAACAATCAAGACGGCAGCAAAAAGACAAACCATCCAGTCTTTAACTGTTTCGGCAAGCTTTTTATCTCCGTGTTGCGCCATCTGTCCATTTGTACGCGCCGGCCCCGCCAGTCGCAACGATGGCTCACGACAATAATAACGCTTCAGTTAAGAAAACTTACATCGTCTTTGCTTCGAGGATTAGGCATTTCTGCCTGTTCTGTCTTCGCATTCCAAGTACTATTTCCATCTTTTTCTAGGTCGTCCTACATCTCTGCTTCCACGAGGATTGTATCTTATTATTAAAATCGGTACTCTTTCTTCGTCCATTCTGTTCATAGATTCCCTCTAGTTCTGTATATTTTCTTCTATTTTATCCTGTAGTTAAATCAGCCTAGTTCATCTGGAATACTTATATTTCTTATTAAATCTCGCTGCCTGTATCTTACTCTTATCTCTTTATTTTAACATCCAGAAGTCACTTCCATACATGTGCACTGGAACTGCCATCGTTTTATAAAATTTTAACTTTGTTTCTTACTTTGCTTTGTTTTACAATGTTCTTGTTATAGTTCCACATATCTGCTGAAATTAATTTACTTTGTTTTATATGCCTTGTGTATGTCAAAGCTTACATCACATCCAAAATAGCTGAAACTCGAAAGCTGTTACATTCATTTATTTTCAATGCTTAATTTTGATCATACAGGATATTTTTCTGGATGTGCCATTATATTCGTTTTATTTGTGGATATATTTAGATTGCATTCTTTTCGCAGTAAGTACATTTTATACATGGAACCTTGGAGGCTTTCTTCATTTGATTGTATTATTGCTTCATCATCAACATATAGTATTACATTTAAGTATTTATTTCTCTTTAGTTGTAATCCTTCATTCACTTGTTTTTTCCTAGTTTTTATCAAATCGTCAAAGTACGAGTGTGAGTCAAATGCAAACCTTAAATTTGTAATAGAAAATCGAAATTTCGCACCGTTATTCTGTAAGTTGGTAAGCGTGCTCCAAACAGCGCGCAGAATGTCCTGTAGGAGGCAGCATAGTGCTGATGGACACATACTGTCACAGTATTGTCAACCAATTATCGGAAAGCACGACCACGAACAGCTGAGTAAGGGACCAGAGGCATCCGGGCCACAGCCACCCATTAATCTCAGTCACTAACTGAGGAGATGATTAGGGAAGTGTCACTTGTCGCTCGCCGCCTATTCCCGCTTCCCCTGCCGCTGAAACCTTCGCGGACATTCACTGAAAACGAGAGACTTCTAGAAAACAGTGATGTTCCTATAAAAAGGGCTGCAATGAGTGAGTTCAGTCAGTTCTTGTCGAGCCGCGTAGGAGCACCGTGCTAGTGTACGGACGAGAAGACTGTGTACGTGCATCGGAAGAGTGTACGTAACTGTGAACGCAAAGTGGAACTGTAACTGACTGACTAGTGAATTGTAATTGTGTGCATTAGGGAACTGTGTAATCTTCAAGTGTTTCGATTGTAATTCGGTGGAAATAAAGAACATTTTTGAGTGGTGCAATTGGACATTTCATTTCACGAACCCACAAAGTCACAGTATCAGTATAAATATGGCCGCCCCACTTGCGACTTGCAACAGGGAAAACAGCGCTCTGTTTATTTGGTTTTTGTGTAGTGAAGGTGTGAAACCTATTGACATTCATTGACAAATGAAGGTTCAGTACGGTGATGCATGTTTGTCACAGTAGCAAGTCTACGTATGGAATAGAAAGTTCGCAAATGGTATGACTTCAGTGAAAGGTGTTCCACGTCCAGGTCAGGCACAACGAGTTGTGACTCCAGAGTACATTGCAGCAGTTGAAGCCATAGGAAGGAAAACCGCCGAGTGACACTGAATGACATTGCAGCATGTTTACAGATCAGTCATGGGTCAGCACACCACATTGTGCATGATTGTTTGTTGTTGTAATTTTACGTCCTCCAACGTTAATTCATATCGGATGATGAATGGAATGGGTGAAATGATGCTTAAATGAGCCCAGGATCCATAGAGCCTAGAGTTACCAGAAATGCGTCTTTCAGGATAAGGGAAACCCCCGGAAAAAACCTTATCCAGGTTACACACCCTGACCGAAATTCGAACTCGGGACCTCTTGAACGTGAGGCAGACTCGCTTCCACCATGCTACCAAGGCGGGCTGTTGTGCATGATGTGCTCCAGTTTCACAAAGTGTCTGCAAGATTGGTGCCACGGCAGCGGACTCCTGAAATAAGAGAACGACGTGTTGTTGCTTGTGAGGAACTTCTTCGGTGCTTTGAATGGGAAGGTGATGGCTTTCTTGCAAGAATCGTTACTGGAATAAAACCGGCGTTCACTTCCACCAACCGGAAACGAGAGCGAGCAAGGAATGGCGCCATCTCGCATCACCAAAACCAAAGAAGTTTCGAACAGAACCATGAGCAGGGAAGGTTATGCTGTGTCTCTTTTGGGACGAAAAGGGCGTCATTTTGGAGCATTACATGCCTAGATGGACCACTGTCACCAGTGCATCATACACAGATCTCGTAAAATATCATCTAAGACCTGCAATCAAATCAAAGTGGCGTGGATTGCTGTCAGCTGGTGGCCTTTTGCAACATGACAGTGCAAGGCCGCACACTGCCCGTTGAACAGTTGCAACAATCACAGACCTGCATTTTGAGTGCCGTCCTCATTCACCATACTCACCAGACCTTGTCCCAACTGATTTCCATATGTTTGGACCACTCAAAGACGCAATGGTAGGAAAGAAGTGCCGTTCCGATGAAGAGGTGCGCCAGGGGGCGCATGAGTGGTTGCTCGGACTACCAAAAAGACCTTTTTTTTTTTCTAAAGGCATTTATGCACTTTTTAAGCGCCCGAGGACTTGCACTGAGCGTGGAGCAGATTATGTTTAAAAGTGATACAGCTTTTACCACTTCTGCAGAATAAGTGATATTTAAAAAACTATCTCAGGCTTTCATTTGACACACTCTCTTATATATTAAATGGTGTGCGAGAAAGGCTACGTTCTTCTTACTCCTTGATTTACTTTTATTCCTTCTGTTTTATCGTGCCTATATGTATGATAGCCTTGTGTCTCTAAGAATACTAAAATTTAATCAGAAATCACAAGAGCTGTTATTATTTTACATGCATATCAGTTTATCATTCTAACAATTCAGTTGGCAGTGCAGAAGAACTATGCTCCATAAAGACCAAATTGAAGTGCGTCCAAATCTGTGGACATATTACCTACACCGTCCGTTAGAAATATGACTCTCCAATTTGGCATCTACAATGACGTAAGCGCAGTTTAGCGGTAAAAAATGAAGCGATTTGGAAATTCAAACAGCCCTGCCTCAATTAAATGACAACATAAATCACTGACCATTGTTGCAGCACAAAAAGGAGCACACTCACTCATTATTAAAAGACATTACCCACTAGTGGTATCGTTACTTCATGTCCTTTTTTTGGAGTTTGGAATGGGACAGCCATTCATCGATTGCTGGGACGCACGTGTAGCAAATGTACTAGAATTCAAATTATGGAATGTAAACGGAGTGTTTAGTTAGGAACACAGTGTGTAAATAATACGTGAAAGAGAATGGGAAGAATGTATGTACTCACACAGCAAACCAACATGACTCAGCGGAAATATGTGACCTCCCATTTGGAATGTCAAGGGTTCGATTCGTGTCGACAGTGTGATTTAAAGGTAAAGGAGCACCTCACCTGGATCTGCTCTGAGCTACCGTTATCTAATTATAACTGTGACATTATATTGATTTACAAAAATGTATCTCTAAATTTATTTTCAAGGTGGCGTTATATATTCATCACATGCTTTTAAAATTTTGTTACTTTTGAAATTATTAATCTTTTAATTTCAAAGGATAAATATGTCACATAACTCTGTTTAACACTAGAAGGATCGGCGAGTATGGTCTGCCGAGAAGGACCAAGCCGTCATTTTGACGGGTGCAGTTTTATTTACCCTTTTTAAAACAGTAAACAAATGTGTATCAGTGGCGGCTGGTGGGTTAAATTATTTGTGGTGCACAAATGAAAAATAAAATACAGAGTAGTAATGACTCACCTATTGATACAGATTCTCTGCTGTACTCTCCTTAGACCCGGCGAATCTATCGATAACTTTTGCGTTGAAGTCGCCGATCCTCATAACAAAATCTCTCTCAATTGAAAGCATTGCAAATGCTGACAATCGGTCCTGTGACATTGTGTTCCTAAGGAAAGCTTTTACTCTTTTTAAAGTTGAGACAGCATTCTGATTCAGCGGTACACATTGGCATAGTTAACAGTACTCGGAGGAGTTTGACATATTCGCTGAATGTAGCACAAAAATTGTTTTCCTTAATGAAGTCCATTTAGCACAAAGCGCCGGACATTCCACGAAATTCCTCTCGACTGTAAAATACAGTCAGTTCTCTACGAATTTTTGTTCCAATGATAAAAGAATAGAATCTTATTGTTTCTCTAAAGGAATCTTCTGGAAATGTCTTAGCAATTTTCTTGATGAAACAAAGTTGAGGCTACCAGATGCCCCGTGAAGCTAAATCTGTTTTTTGCTTCTCTAAGAATGACATATACTTCAAGAGCTTCTCTTCTTTTCACATCATGGTCTTCTATTCTTCTCCTCTTGATTGCAGTTTCTTCGTTTTCCTCGATATCCACGATATTTCTTACCTTTTGCACTTCCCTTTTAAATGCGTTTAGCTGGGCAATGGCAAATGTTGCATTGCAGTCTCGTTTCTGCAGCTGATTGTACAAAATGTCCACATGTTGCATGATCTTGTAGAAGGAAGACAGCCAGAATACAAAATTATAATCTTTCAAAGTGGCCATAAACCCAGAAGCCTGAACAAGTGTGGCGTTGTTGTTTAACAGAGCTCTCTTCTGAATAACCTCCATGCATTTAATTAAATTCTCCCTCTGTTCGAAAAGCAGAGCACACAGAAGCTAATCCTGAAGGTCACGCTATAGCCGTTGCTAAGAGTAGGAGGAGCTAGGTTTATAAACCTCCATTTAAGCAATGTATAAGAAGCCACTCCCATCTCTTCACCTTCCCGCAACTCCTTCAGAGAGCCTACATTTGGGCGAAATCTTAGGTTAACTCCTCGCTGCAAACCTGCGGCTCCTACAGCTAATCACTGTTTATTTCGACTTCTGCGGTCATGGGCAGCTACAGGCGATAAGAGTAATTGAAACATGTTTGTATATAAAACAATGCAAACAAGTACAGCTTTAATGTGCAAAATGCACCTGTTGTATATTCAGAATCAGTGGGTGGTTGCAAACCTGCAGCCCTATGGAGGAACTGTCCCTGATTTGTATGCATACCAGTTTATTTAATATTATTAAATAAGTCTTCCAGTATATATTTTGACTTTTTTGAAGAATTACATGTTAAAATAAACATTTTAAGCATTTAAATTAATCCAAATAAATACGATAACCAAATATAAAATGGAATTTTTCCCTTAGCAAACACGTGGTTAAACATAAAATTTTGAATACCACAGTATATAGTGGAAAAACACTTATAAACCTGATTTCGCTCATTCAAAGCCAGGTGCAGCATCGTAGCACCAAACACACGTGTATTCAGCGTTGCCTAAACATGGTCCGCAAACATACTTGATGCTAAGTTGTATATGAACTAACGTCTATTGGCCTTCCTGTTACTTCCTTATAGAGTACCCATGCATTAATAGCTGCAAAGGCCAAATCATTTAAAAGACATGCATAGGCTATCTTCTGTGTGCAGTCAAGCCATTTGATAGACGACGTCAACGCCGTACTTGGTGTTACTGTAGTACGCCACTGATTCTGGTAGCTTTTTAGGATCTTGTTTGTTTATAGTAACTTTTTCATGCATTGAACTCAAAAGAAGCACATTTTTGTTCTTTTTTCCCTGATAGCCTGTCAGAGTTACGTTACCTCACTTATAAAGTACAGTTATGTTCAAAGTTGCTGCAGCAGGTTTTACTGATTGAGGGATTTCCCTTCTACATTTCTTTACTGTGCCCTCAATGCACACTTTTCCGCTTCGCACTTTCTGCAAGGCATTTGGTTGTGGAGAATCTGTCACATGTACTATTTCATCCTGCGAAAACAAAGGGCTGTATAAGACTCATTACAACATGCTCTGCAAGAGAAACACCTGTGGAGCGCTGATCGTCTTTGCCCAGGTGAGGAAACCATTCAGCAGAAACTTTGAATTTGCATTAACTACAAGTCTAAACTTTATTCCAAATTTGTCCAGTTTATTGCTCATATATTGATTGAAGAACATCTAGTCTTGCCAGGAAACAGTTGCTCATGCACAGTGATATTTTCACTTGGAGTGTAATACTGCAAGGAATTGGCAATAAAAGGATTTCAGACAGGTGTAGCATCTGCAAAGCGATGTGTACTTAGTCTTTGAGAACGTGTGTCATTGTCATAAAATTTCATAAACTACAAAATTTCAGCAAATTTGTTTCTGTTCATCGTGTTCCTGGAAAATGGTGGTCCCCAGGTTTTCGACCATAACAAACTCAACGGAAAGTTTTTTGGCCCAACACCTCGTAAATACATAAGTTTTAGCACGAATTGTGCCACTTGGGCAATAAAGCTTTCTCACTCATTAAGAAAGCGTCTGCAGAGTGACATAAACCAGTCACGAAGGAAAACAACAACAGATGAGGACAGATCCGAAGGCTATAGTTCACACTTCCGTATCCGTCAAAATGACGGATGGCGGTCTTTTTAGTAGGAGTTGTTTGTACCAGTTTTCAGAATGGTCCACGATGCTTAATTCTTTGTGGACGTGTTTTTAATAAGTTTTTATTAAAATTCGTAGAACATGGAAAGTGTAGAAAAAAGCATAAGCAAGAGATAAGTCCTCTAAGCAGCACATCCGCCAAATGACGGGTGCGGTCTTTCTAAAATACCAGAGAAGCATCCGTTTAGCTGTGAATGTTACTTACGTTAAGAGATAATTCGTTATTGTCATTGTCTTCATCGTCTGAGTACTGCAAGTTTATGATGATAGGTTCCAAAATCTCTTTACGTGCTATTTCCTTGAAAAGTCCTCTTCTTGTAGTACATCTGATGTCTCACGCAGTGTTCCCAGTCTTGTTGTGTTCCTTGTCAATTTCTTCGTGAACAAGTCGTTCCACGTAGGTCAGTCTAAAAATATTATTTCGGTTTGCAACATAATTTGAGCCCACATTAACCCTGTTGAATTGTTGTAGCAGTAGTAAGGGTGGATCGACTCTCATTGACCCAAATGTAAAACTTTTTCATGCAAGAGTAACTGAATAATGCTGCTTTGAACACTCTAGAGTAAATAGAGATTACGAACCATTCATAAACAAAGATATAATGTGACCAGACACGTTCTGCCAGAATAGCAGGAAGTGTATCGTTTCCTCTCATCAAATTTAACAAACACCTTGGGTTATTCAAAGTACATATTTCTTTTACGACGTCATGTCAAATGTTTACGTTTCAGTTCTGAGTGATTTCAAATACACGTTCACGCATATATGCCAACCAATAATGATATTCATTACAGTGCTTACGTCGCAATGCATTGTTATAATATTGTCACGTAATTATGGGAAGGCCCTACCAGCTAGCGGTTGGGAGGGCGACAGGAGGCATCCAGCGCACGCCTACCCATTTACCTTGTAGCGCTAACGAGGGGATGGTTGGAAAAACATCACTAGCCATCTCTTTCCCCCTCCCTGACGTCTGGAACAATCGGGAAGATTCACTGAACCGCGAGACTTCCAGAAACTGCTATCTTCCCTATATATGGCCTGCAGACGCTGCAGAACAGGGCGCTCAGAGTGATATACGATAAAGACTGGAGATACCAGGCCCAGATCCTTCATGAACATTCGAAAATACCGTACATTGTCGATGTCATCCGAGAGAGGGCACGATCATTGTACGACAAAATCCAAACCCATGGCAACCCTTTGGCGAACTCCCTGGGTAGATATGACCAGAGGGAGCAAAGACGCTTGCCATCATACAAACTCCCCAGAGACGTCCTGGGGCCCCTTGGTTAACCCAAATTGGAGCCCATTAACCTTAAATTTCATTTTACGCCTGATGGCTCAAGCGTTAGGCCACCCGTAATCAAAACAGGGCAAAAACACTAAACCGATTCCCCCCCCCCTAATGGGAGTGTGCAATAAAAACGCTAAGCTGCTGCCTTCTGAGATTACTCAAGGGCATCCAAACAAACATTTTTAAACAAAACTACAACCTACCCCCAGCAGAACAAACAAAAAAGAAAGAAAGAAAGAAAGAAAGAAAGAGAGAGAGAGAGAAAGAGAGAAAGAGAGAA
>CM060956.1:138504506-138615025 GCA_030765055.1 Mantis religiosa | reverse complement strand
TACGTCTCCAAAGAAATACAGGCTATTGGACAAGTGCATCAAAGTTTTAAAGTTGTAGGGATACGTCACCAAACCACAGGCAACGTTGGATGTTATAGTTAGTAAGTTATACAATTATTTCTACAGATTTTACTGAGAATTAATATGAAGTAACTAGGAGAATAAGCACATGAAAAAGTAGTTTACCTAAGTACGGAAACATGGGGTAATTTTGGAACCCTAAGAAAGCATGAACAAAAATTGGCGTTTTAAAGAATGCCTCGTGTATTATTGAAGAATACTTGGGAACATATCAAATTGAGGAATCTTGTTATTTGATGCTTATTTCGTGTGTCGTGACTTGTAACATTTTGCACATTCTAAACTTTTTAATTCTGCTGATCTATAAGAGCAGCGTTATGCGAGGTTTCACATGACTTTAGATTTCGACATCAATTTCCTGTTCACTCACGTTGCCCACGTGCAGCTAGGCGGAAGTGGACTTTGCTGACTAAAGTAATCTGAGTCAGCTGGTTAGAAAGCTTTAAGTAGTAGAGTATGTTTAGATTTGCTTGGGAAGTGTTTACGCAACCTTTTGTAGCGCGTGAATGCTCATTTGGCACTTGGACGTCATATCGGAAGTAATAGTATTTAATACTTTGATGGGTGGTTTTGAACTGGGGCAACATTACGCTGTATTCAATTTAGAAATATTTTAGTGTGTCTTTTTTGTTATAATTTTCTGGCCATTATCGCTTATACTAGAAAAATTTGAGTCTGTTCAATTATAAATAATACTTAAAATTTGTAATTACATTGTAGTGTGTGTTTTAGTATAAAAAGGCAAAATCCAATCAAATGCAGTCAAATGATACCCCGTCAACACCCAAACGTGCCATCACACCGATTATTTTACTCGGGCCCTCCCCGTCCTTTACCGCAGGCACATTTGACTGCAGTTGCCGAGATTCCAACTATTTTACGTCCCCAAAGATGAACGGAATAGGTGAAATGATGCTGAAATAAGCCCAGAGTCCATAGAGCTTAGCGTTACCCGACATTCGTCTTTCAGGATTGGGGAAACCCCGGAAAAACCTTATCCAGGTAGCTCACCCTGACCGGGATTCCAACTCGGGATCTCTTGAACGTGAGGCAGACATGCTACCACCACGCAACAGAGGTGGGCAGAAAGCGGTATGAGAACTGGTTTAACAAGTACGGCAAGAGAGGTATATGTAACAAATTTATTTGCCAATTAAATGGTTAAAGACTGAATATTTTGGCAGTAGGGAGTCACTTTAATTTGGTTACTCCAGAGTCCCGCTGGTCTTAAAGTCAAGGTCGTCAGGCCACCCTTCAGTGGTGGCTACTCAACACGCATCCTTTAACCACACACGATCATCTCCAAGGTAAATCCATATGGGTCTTCAGTTATGTAATTAATTAGGTAAATTATGTAATTTTATCACAATTTCACCCCTAAGCCTCCTCAAGACTGTGGGAGTGCCTTTTACTTGAACTTAATAATTAGGATATAGTAAATTGGCATATCATAGAACTGGATGTTGTCTCTTCTTATCTGTCCTGTCCCCATTTCTATATTTTAAAATACTCTGGATTCCTTTCGAACTAAAGACAACAAATAACTTTAAAATTATGCACTTAAAAGCTTAACACTAAGAATACTACCACACTTACTCGCAAAACACACTGACTGAGCTTTCACAGTTTGTTGGTTCAATGAATAAGATGAACAACTAGGTCGAACTTCAGGTTTTTCTTCATGCAATAAATCCGTTAAATCAAGTGAGAGCGGCGTCAAAACGCTATACATCACTGATAAGCATGAGAAGAAGAAGTTACGTGTCGGGGGTAGGTGGCTCCACACTCCCGTAAAAATAAGTGCTTACTCGTTTTCACCGCTGTATCAAATCTTACCCCATGTTTCTTTATAAGTAGAGAAGGCCATGTGAACATAACATTAGGAGTTTAAAGTACATTTAACATTATTTACTTTACGTACCGAGATAAAGTCGCTCCACGAGAAGACAAAGAGAGAAAATATAAGAGAATAAACTTCTGCATTGCGTGCTAACTGCAATGAATGGAATGCAATGGGTTAGTTCGTCGTGTATCTTTTAGGTACGTGATGGAGATAGTACTGGATCAGATGAATTTCTCATACTTATTTGAAGAACAGCTTGTTTCTAGAAACAAAGTATAAGCTTCCTTTCATATAATTCTTTCTGGTTAGCTATTATGTCTTGCAATTCATTGTTGAGCTGTGGTCACGAAACCAGTGCATAGCATGTAGTTCACCAGGTAAATTATTAACCACAAGAAAAATTATAACTGCAGTTAACGAATATGTGACATTCCCCTGCAGAATTAATGTCACCCTGTCATGCAAAAATAAAACGGTTTATAGCTTCCACTGCTGTTAACCACAAAAGTCGAATAAAGAATGCATAGTTCGTTCCTGGAAAAAATAGAGGATTTATATGTCTTCATTTACATAACTTTCTTAAAAAGTTTCTTCGAAAAACTACTTTTTAAAAACTATATTTTACTACCTACATCGGGGTATTTAAGATAACTTATTGCATATATTACTCAATTACAGTGTGGTCTATATAGAAATAGAAAAGCCTTTTAAGAGATGACCGCTATGTGAAAACCTTGACATTTGCAATTCATGAATGGCCAAGAAGGAAAGAAAGTGGCAAAGAAACAGAAAGGGAAAAATAGAGAAAGAAACAACGACATGAAGAAAGGAAAGAAGAAATGGCGGAAGAAATAAGGAGAAGGAAGGAAGGAAGGAGAAAAGGGAAGAAAAAATTACGGAAGGAAGAAATAAAAATAGAGAAAAAGAATAATGTAAGGATTAAAGAATATAGGAAGGAAATAAATAAAGAACGATAAAGGAAGGAAGGAAGTTAGAAAAAAGTAGGAAAGGATAGGAGGAAGAAGAAAAGAATTACATAAGGTAAAAGAAAAAGAAGAAGGAAGGAAGGACGAAGGAAAGAGGAAAAGAATTGAAGGAAAGGGAAGGAAAATGGAGAAAGGAAGGGGAGGAAGGGAAGGAAGCAGGAAGGGAGGTAGGAGGAACGATGTAAGGAAGGATAAAAAGAAAGAAGAAATAAAGAAGGCAAGACAGGAAGAAAGGAAATAGGAGAAAGAAAGAAGGAAAGAATCAAAGAAAAAGAAGGGAAGCAAGGAAATTTGGGAAAAGGAAAGAAAGGAAGGAGCGCAGAAGAAAAGAATTACAGAAGGTAAAAGAAAGAAAGGACGTAGGAAAAAAGAAAAGAATGGAAGGAAGGGGAGGGTAAAATTGAGAAAGGTAGGGAGGAGGAAGGAGGTAAGGAACGCTGAAAAGAAAGAAGAAAGGAAGGAAGCAAGAAAGGAAGAAAGGAAAATGGAGAAAGAAAGTAGTAAAGAGACAAACAAAAAGAAAGGAAGGAAGGAAAGTTGCGAAAAAGAAGGAAACGAAGGAGGGGAGAGGAAAAGAATTGCAGAAATTAAAAGAAAAAGAAGAAAGGAAAAACTAAAGAAAAGACGAAGGAAAAGAGAAAAGAATGGAAGGAAGGGGGAGAGAAAAATTGAGAACGGTAGAGAGGAGGAAGGAGGTAAGGGAATATGAAAAGAAAGAAGAAAGAAAGGAAAAAGGAAAAAGGAAAAAGGAAAAGAAAGTGAGAAAGGAAGAGAATGTAAGAAAGAAAGAGAGAGAGAAATAAAGGAAAGAAAATTAGGAATAAAGAAACAAAGTTAAGAGGGCAGAAGAAAAGAGTTACAGAAACTCAAAGAAGAAGGAAGGAAGGACGAAGGAAAGAAGAAAAGAATGGAAGGAAGGGCAAGGAAAATGGAGAAAGTAAGGGAAGGTAGGAGGAAGGGAGAGAGGAGGAAATACGTAAGGAAGGATGAAAGCGAAGAGGAAGGGAAGAAAGAAAGAAAGCAAGAAATCAAGAAAACAAGCAAGAAAGAAATAAGCATGAAAGAAAGAAAGAAATAAAGAGAGAAAGAGGGACACAAAGAGAGAAAGAAAAAGAGAAAGAAAGAGAGAAAAAAGGGAGAAAGAAAGAAAGAAAGAGAGAGAAAGAAAGAAAGAGAGAGAAAGAAAGAGAGAGAGAAAGAAAGAGAGAGAAAGAGAGAGAGAAAGAGAGAAAGAAAGAGAGAGAGAGAAAGAAAGAAAGAAAGAATGAATGAAAGAGAAGAGAAAGAAAGAAAGAAAGAAAGAAAGAAGAAGAAAGAAAGAAAGAAAGAAAGAAGGAAAGAAGGAAAGAAAGAAAGAAAGAAAGAAAGAAAGAAAGAAAGAAGAAAGAAAGAAAGAAGAAAGAAAGAAGAAAGAAAGAAAGAAAGAAAGAAAGAAAGAAAGAAAGAAAGAAAGAAAGAAAGAAAGAAAGAAAGAAAGAAAGAAAGAAAGAAAGAAAGAAAGAAAGAAAGAAAGAAAGAAAGAAAGAAAGAAAGAAAGAAAGAAAGAAAGAAAGAAAGAAAGAAAGAAAGAAAGAAAGAAAGAAAGAAAGAAGAAAGAAAGAAAGAAAGAAAGAAAGAAAGAAAGAAAGAAAGAAAGAAAGAAAGAAAGAAAGAAAGAAAGAAAGAAAGAAAGAAAGAAAGAAAGAAAGAAAGAAAGAAAGAAAGAAAGAGAGAAATAAAGAGAAAGAGAGAAAGAAAAACAGAAAGGAGAAAAAGAAAGATAGAAGGAAAGAAAGAAGGAAAGCAAGAAAGAAGGAGAGAAGGAAAGAAAGAAATAAAGCAAGAAAGAGAGAGAGAAAAGGAGAGAAAGAATGAGAGAAAGAAACAAAGAAAGAAAGCAGGAAGGAAGGAAGGAAAGAAAGATGGAAGGAAGGGAAGAGGGAAGGAAGGAAGGGAAGAAAGAAGGAGAGAAAGGCAGGAAGGAAAGATGGAAGTATGGTAGGAGAGAGAGACAGAGAGAGAGAGAGCTAGAGAGAGCGAGAGAGAGAGAGAGAGAGAAAACAAGAATCTGGCAGTTCAGATGAGATTAAGTATCAGCATATTCGAACCAATTACCGGAAATAATTCAGCAGCTCTTAACTCCACAAACAAGTTTATCAAATTTATTTGACATAGTAGCAGATTGCGTGCTCCGGCAATATGGATCATTGTATCGTGAAATGACATCAGTTTCTTACTGGTTGTCGACTATGGGAAGGTCATCCGCAATATAGACGTCCTCGGAGTCTGTATTAAGGAAATTTAAAATCTGTTCCTTAAAATTCAGTATATATAAATAATACATGTAAATATATTTTACATGGAGAGCTTATATTCATTTTGATATTATTGAAATATACTTTAAATACTATCATAAAATATCAAATAATTAAAATAATTTCTGAAAAATTGAAGTAAATATCTTGAATTTTCAGAGAAGAACCTCTGAACTGTTCCTTATTTTGGATGTAGTTTGCATATCTAGTAAACTGTAAGACTTACACACAATTGTACCTCACACAGAGTATAGAAGACTCTGAAAATTCATTTTGATAAGCTTTAATAATAAATATAGTTACCTTAAAAACAACCACAACTGAATTTCGTAACTTTAAATTAGCGACCAGCTTCTAGATGATTACTATCGTTTGAAGACCACTGTATTCCCTTATTCCTCTTAGTAATAGATTAAGGTGTATCTAGATGAACATAGAGGAATATGTCAAACAGAGTAGAGGAAGCCACGTAAGTAAATCAACATAATACTTTTAAGAACAGCCCTTGAAGCTTGGGTAGAACAGGTCACGTAAATAAAATGCATCACGATTTTATTTATATTTATGGCTTGTATCCTCCATTACACATTTCCAACTCTTTTACATTCCATTCTGGTAAACGTCATTTTCAGAAAAAATCAACAATATTGTTTTTTGTCACTTTCTCCACGTGACCTACAGATACATAAAAACCAATGGCATAGTTAACATTTTAACCTCTCAGGGTTCAACAGATATTTGCGATATAATATTCATAATTATTCCTAAATTGGAGATAAAACACAAACTGTCCTGCAGCATTGTTTTTTTTCCCCCCCTAACACAGCATAGATGTGAATGCACTGGTTTTTGCTTAAGCTGCAACAAAACGTGTTGGAATCGTAACAACGCGTATAAAGCATGTTATTTCGTCCATTAAACAAAAAACAGGCACGGTGTGGCAGCAGTTTGTGGGTTACATTTTACTGTTTTGTCAATAAATGTTTTTAATTCTCTTATGTGCTAAATATCGAGGACAAAAAATGACATGAAGTTCAGTGATATAATGCAAGTAACATGGAGAATTGAAAAAAAAAGAATAACTATAAGTTCCGCTTTCTGTTACACACACACACACACACACACACACACACACACACACACACACACACACACACACACACACACACACACACGCACACACACATACACACATGTAGAAGCAACTCTACCCATACATCTTATGACGTGCTTTCACTGGGGGTAATTTTTAATTTGGAAAGTAACCGTTCTTTCACACTGGCCGTGTGTAGGACGCACTATGAAAGGGTAGAGCCAGACTCAAAAATTCAATGCCATAGCCGGCATTTGAACAACGGATCTTCTGGTTTTCGTCCAGCCACACTAACCATTTGCGCTACTATGGCCAACGTGACAACATGACATTAAACTTTCCAACTGATTCGTATTTTCCCGGTAAATCACTAGGAGTTCTCACAAACACCTGAGACAATGCTGTAAGTACTTAAAGACCCGGGCTTCATATTTCGGGCAACTATTGGGTCAATTAATGGAAATTAATTGTTCTTTCACACTAGCCGTGTGTAGGACGCACTATGAAAGGGTAGAGCCGGATTGAAAAACTCGATGCCATAGCCGGGATTTGAACCACGGATCTGCTGGTTTCCGTCCAGCCACTCTTACAATTTGCACTACTATGGCCAACATGCCGATATGACATTAAATTCTCCAACTGACCCATGCCATTAAGGTAGTTGCCTCATGTGTTTGTGAGAATCCCGTAGGGGAGGGTATCCGTCCCCTTCAGCTGCCGTGGTGCGGGCGCTGCGGACGCTTAGCATTCGTGGTACCTCTGATGTTACTAGAGGAACCTTGGACCAAACTGCCGAGTCACTCCCGCCGGGGAGTTGTTCGGATTGGGTTGGACTCGAGGGGCAGTGTGTTCCTGACACATTCCCACGGGGAATTGGGTACCTCCGGCCAGCCTAGGGCCGCCCGGAGAGGGTAGAGAGTTGCTCTATAAGTACCGGGTACTAGCCTGCAGAGCTAGTAGAAGGTGCGCTATGCGCTAGATCACCAGGCACCCCCCCCCCCCGAGGTTATCATCCCCTGCGGGGATGACGCGCGTAAGTGGCGTATCCACTTCCATTCCGTCTTGACATTGTGCTCAGCAGGTTTTTTTTTAAGGAATCAGGTATTGCCCTATGGAAAGAGCTCTGGAGTATCCATCGCTCCCGGGTAGAAGGAGGCCCGGGTCCAGGACTAATGGGAGTAGAACCTCTGCACTTAACTGTGTTTATGAGAACTCCTACTGATTTACCGGGAGATACACGAGTCAGTTGGAGAATTCAATGTCATGTGGGTATGTTGACCATAGTAGCTCAAATGGCTAGAGCGGCCGGACGGAAACCAGAAGATCCATGGTTCAAATCCCGGCTAAGGCATTGCATCTTTCAGTCTGGCCCTACCGTTTCAATTTGTAATTTGATATTTATTATTTACATTATTTACATTAAATGGAAATGTAAACTCAAGATTACAATTATAAACTCCATACTGGAAAACGCCATATGCTCCTAAATTCTGAAAATCCTACCATGTTGCCCACCATTGAATAATAATTCGGTCCCCATACACCTAACCTTAGGTTTTTGTGTATTGGAGGCCCTCTACTCCTTTTTACATATTTTGCCATTTCACTTAACCTACTCCACATTTTTCTCTTGTTGTAGGACTTATATTCTGCTTACACATGCGATGATTGAAGACGACGAACTATAAGCCCGGCGTTGTGAAAATCATGGTGAAACAGAAGCTTTTGGTGCTGGGGGTATGGTGCGATGTTGAAGATGCTATGAGCCCCACGTTGTGGCGATAACCTTAAGTAGTCGACTTCGGCAAATTTTGTCAACACTTATAAATACCCGTTTTGAACTGTAATGCTATTTCATATACTTTTAATTCCAACATTTTATTATAAACAACAGTTTCTCTTCCTGTAATTGCTGGTTGCTTAATGGCTTCTTCAGAACGCATTCTTATACACACTTCGGCTTGAATGCCTTTCCGGATGTCTAACAACTGGTAAATGTTAGACAAACTGTTTTAATGTGCATGATGGCATTCACATGCACTGGCTGTAGGCATGCAAGAGGAAGAAAACTCTGCCCATACACTTGGAGGAAATTGGTTATTATGTATGATGCAATTTTCTAGAAACTGCCTAATCACAAAATTCATAAATTCGCCTATCTGTGTGTTGTATTGCCGTGATGTCATCACTAAAACAGTCCTCCACTTGATTGCGACATAGGTACGAAAGAACGAAAAAGAGCTCCAGGAAACCACCAATCTCAGAAATATTTTATCAACAGTATTAAGGCCAACATTTTGAAACTTCATCAATTTCAGTTACTTGATGGAAAGTAATCATTTCTCCACACTAGCCGTATATAGGCTAAACTTTTTGATAGATAGAGTAAACATAAAAAATTTAATGCCATGACCGGGATTTGAACACGGATCTCCCGTTTTCCGTCCAGTCGCTCTAACCCATAGAGCTACCATGGCCAACTTGCCGTCACGACATTTAGCTCTCCAATTGACTCGTATATTTCCCTGGTAGGCCACTAGGGGCTGTCGTATTCGAGATAACATCGTAAGTGCTTGAGTCACAGGCTCCATCATTTACCAGGGAAATATACGAGTCAAATGGGGAATTTAATGTCGTGAGAAGTTGGCCATGGTAGCTCAATGGGTATAACGACTGGAGGGAAACGAGGAGATCCGTGGTTCAAATCCCGGCCATGGCATTAAATTTTACATGTTGACTCTATCTATGATCCTCCATCAACTTTGTCCGAGGTGAGCTCAAATCTCCATAAGTTTGCACTTGGTAGAATTTTTAGAATTCTTTCATTAGCATTGTTGAAGATAAAAAGAGATCACCAGGGTGTTGAAGGCACCTAATGATTGTCACTTATTCGACTGTTAAGTCTCAACTATTAAGGATATATCCAAAGACAACTCGGCTGCACTTCAGGTGCGTGTTCGGCAAACCCTACATCAAATCAATGTTTACTCTTTCTACCTGAGCCGATTCCGCACGCAATTCGAGTTCCCGCTTTATGTGAGCAATGGTGGACTTTGATCAGCTGCGATTGTTTACGACTCCATCGGGCCATGTAATGCACACTTCGTCACCATGGTTACAAGGATAACTCCTATCATCACTAACACTACAGATATTCTGTCTTTTGGCGGCAATACGCAAAAATCGTAAAATCAACGACAACATTTCAGGAGTTCTTTGTCCTGTTTAATATCGGGGCAAGTTAATTTTCATATATACACTCCTGGAAATTGAAATAAGAACATCGTGAATTCATTGTCCCAGGAAGGGGAAACTTTATTGACACATTCCTGGGGTCATATACATCACATGATCACACTGACAGAACCATAGGCACATAGACACAGGCAACAGAGCATGCACAATGTCAGCACTAGTACCATGTATATCCACCTTTCGCAGCAATGCAGACTGCTATTCTCCCATGGAGACGATCGTAGAGATGCTGGATGTAGTCCTGTGGAACGGCTTGCCATGCCATTTCCAGCTGGCGCCTCAGTTGGACCAGCGTTCGTGCTGGACGTGCAGACCGCGTGAGACGACGTTTCATCCGGTCCCAAACATGCTCAATGGGGGACAGATTCGGAGATCTTGCTGGCCGGGGTAGTTGACTTACACCTTCTAGAGCACGTTGGGTGGCACGTGATACATGCGGATGTGCACTGTCCTGTTGGAACAGCAAGTTCCCTTGCCGGTCTAGGAATGGTAGAACGATGGGTTCTATGACGGTTTGGATGTACCGTGCACTATTCAGTGTCCCCTCGACGATCACCATAGGTGTACGGCCAGTGTAGGAGATCGCTCCCCACACCATGATGCCGGGTGTTGGCCCGTTGTGCCTCGGTAGTATGTAGTCCTGATTGTGGCGCTCACCTGCACGGCGCCAAACACACATACGACCATCATTGGCACCAAGGCAGAAGCGACTCTCATCGCTGAAGACGACACGTCTCCATTCGTCCCTCCATTCACGCCTGTCGCGACACAACTGGAGGCGGGCTGCACGATGTTGGGGCGTGAGCGGAAGACGGCCTAACGGTGCGCGGGACCGTAGCCCAGCTTCATGGAGACGGTTGCGAATGGTCCTCTCCGATACCCCAGGAGCAACAGTGTCCCTAATTTGCTAGGAAGTGGCGGTGCGGTCCCCTACGGCACTGCGTAGAATCCGACGGTCTTGGCGTGCATCCGTGCGTCGCTGCGGTCCGGCCCCAGGTCGACAGGCACGTGCACCTTCCGCCGACCACTGCCGACAACATCGATGTACTGTGGAGACCTCACGCCCCTTGTGTTGAGCAATTTGCCGGTATGTCCACCCGGCCTCCCGCATGCCCACTATACGCCCTCGCTCAAAGTACGTCAACTGCACATACGGTTCACGTCCACGCTTTCGCGGCATGCTACCAGTGTTAAAGACTGCGATGGAGCTCCGTATGCCACGGCAAACTGGCTGACACTGACGGCGGCGGTGCCCAAACGCTGCACAGCTAGCGTCATTCGACGGCCAACACCGCGGTTCCTGGTGTGTCAGCTGTGCCGTGCGTATGATCATTGCTTGTACAGCCCTCACGCAGTGTCCGGAGCAAGTATGGTGGGTCTGACACACCGGCGTCAATGTGTTCTTATTTCCATTTCCAGGAGTGTATATCGAAGCAGCAGTAAACAAATCAACACAGCAAACAGTTCTAACATAAATCACCTAGAAGTATGCCGAATCAGACCCTAAGGCTAATAACCGGTGCAGCAAAATCAACTCCAATCACGGCAATGCAAGCCTTAACTCGGAATTATCAAATACATCTAACTTTAGAGAAGCAGGCACTAATACAACATGAAAAAATGTTGCGGTTAAAAACAACAAAATAAGAGAAAAGATTGCTACAACCAATCAAGATGAAAGCACAAACTAGTTTCCTACACAAAGTTAGGGAATTAAAATCAGATCTGAATCTTTATATCTAAAGAAAACATTTTAATCAAAGAAAACCCCCTGAATTTTGAACCAATTAGATTTAGAACAAATAGTTACAAAATCTGAAACTTCCAAACCTGTACTAAAAGTACTAGCATTAGAAACTGAACAATAGATACCCAACTGAAGAATGGTTACATATCTACACAGATGGATCTAACTTGGACAACAACTCAGGAGCAGGAATTAAGTGTGCACTGTTCTCATTCTATCAACCAGCAGGATACCACACAACAAATTTTGATGCAGAAGTAACGGCTATTCATATTTCACTCCAACACCTTCCATAAAGAATAGATAAATACAAAAATGCTGTCATACTTTCTGATTCTAAATCAGCATTATCTGCAATAAGTTCATATAAAATGAGTTCAATCCAAATTAAAGAATGTCACAAAATGATCCAACAACTTCAAAAACTACAGAAAAGAATTATATTACAGTGGATACCTGCAAATTGTGAAATTGCTGGAACTGAATCAGCTGATTTTCTTGCCAAAAAGGTGCAAATTTAATTCAGAACAAAGGTAAAAGCTGACCTTTTACATCCATAAAACATTAATCAAAAGCAAATATAAAAACAAACAAAACCAATCAATATCTAACAAAGCTAAAGATAAAAAATGGAACATTTTAACTAAAACTCCAGAAATTATTCCAGAAGTCCCACGTAAAGCTGCAGTAGCAAATTTTAGATTACTTACGGAACATGATTATTTGGCCAAACATTTGCACAGAATAGGAATTTATACAAGTCCAAATGATCCTCTGTGAAACTAAGAAGAGGAAATGACTGAAGAACATCTTTTAACCTGTGAAGTCCTACGTGCCGGACCCACTACACAGATATATTGGAGAGCAAGAGAGCTAATGGCTTCCTTGCAAAAGCCTAGCATTTGACAACAAAGAAGAGGAAATGACTGAAGAACATCTTTTAACCTGTGAAGTCCTACCTGCCGGACCCACTACACAGAAATTTTGGAGAGTAAGAGAGCTAATGGCTTCATTGCCAAAGCGTAGCATTTGACAAAAAAGAAGAGGAAATGACTGAAGAACATCTTTTAACCCGTGAAGCTCTACCTGCCTGATCCACTACACAGAAATATTGGAGAGTAAGAGAGCTAATGGCTTCATTGCCAAAGATTAGCATTTGACAACAAAGAAGAGGAAATGACTGAGGAACATCTTTTAACCTGTGAAGCCCTACTTACCGGACCCACTACACAGAAATATTGGAGAGTAAGAGAGCTAATGGCTTCATTGCCAAAGCCTAGCATTTGACAACAAAGAAGAGGAAATGACTGAAGAACATCTTTTAACCCGTGAAGCCCTACCTGCCGGATCCACTACACAGAAATATTGGAGAGCAAGAAAGCTAATGGCTTCATTGCCAAAGCCTAGCATTTGACAACAAAGAAGTGGAAATGATTGAAGAACATCTTTTAACCTGTGAAGCCCTACCTCCCGAACCCACTACACAGAAATATTGGAGAGCTAGAGAGCTAATGGCCCCATTACCAAAACCTAGCATTTGACAACAAAGAAGAGGAAATGACTGAAGCACCTCTTGTAACCTGTGAAGCCGGACCCACTACACAGAAATTTTGGAGAGCAAGAGAGCTAATGGCTTCATTGCCAAAGCCTAACATTTGACAACAACATTTTCATTCAAAATGTGACATGATCGAAATTAACACAACGTTCTGTATAATATGCCTTCAGGTTCCAATGATGTTCTCCGCTCTATTTCAATGGAATAACAGAAACAAAGGCAACCCGGAAGTCCAATGTTTGATAAAGGGCGATTCTGTCGTTCAAGTTCCACATTGTTTCCATACAATCGTGGGAGATAGCTTGAAAATGAATAAATAGAATGAAGGAGTGTTGAATAATTTAAAAAATTAGTAACACATACAGCGTATACTTCGGAAATGGCTTATGCTACAGAAACCTAGTTTTAATAAATCAGGTTTTAGGAAGAGATAATGCTTAGTACCTTTTAGCAGTTATAACAAATTTACGAAATATCCTTCCGAATGAAGAAAGACAACTTAGTATATTCCCAGAAAATATTGTAGGGTTCTGTTAGGTTATGTAGGGTTTTGTTAGGTTAATTATGTGGATTATCTTGAGTTTATTAGAGTAGTCGTTAGTAAAAATGTCCTTCCGTCCGTCTGTTACGTAATAGGCTGTTCCAAGCACTGTTTGCTCCCTCGGCCCCACTCATGTAAATAACAATAATAAATAAATTAATGGAACAGCCCTTGTGGAATTTGTAAATAAGGTATTGTTTATTTGTACGTGAAGTATTGAGTTATTGGCACGTCGCCCAGCTTGTTATTTGTGTATGAAGAGTTGTATGTTGGGGTGGGTGAGCGGTTGTTGGAATAGCGTGGAAAGCGATGTGGTGGACGTGACTAAGCAAAGGTGTTGTGAGTAGGGCCGGCGAGATGGAAGATTGTGTGATCGGAATAACTCTATGGGCGACGCTGGATACTGTAAAAGTTTATTAAGGAAGTACTATAAATATAAATAGTGATTGTGAAAGTGTCTTTAATATTGTTCTGAATTGTATATTAAGCCTCTGAGTGAAACCCCCGAGTAATGTGTTCTCGTTCGCCAGCTCAAAAATGGTAACAGTTTTTGATGTGAATGCAATACATTTTTCAGCATTCAGTAAAAATTGAGATCCCGGATAGCGCCTGGCAGCGAGGAATATTACATTTTGGTGGAGGCGCCGTGTTTGTTCATTTTAGCATCATTTTAAGTGTAAATGTGCTTTATTGATATATATTTCATTAATTGCGTTCAATTTCAGTTCTGCGTAGGACAGCGGTAACCATCTTATGATAAGCAACTTGGGTAGTGACGTCACCCCGGCATTATTTGTTCACGTATTAACATGTTCTTTTGTTTTGTGCAGGAAATGCAGTGCTTTTTAGAGCTTAATCCTTGTGGTTCTGTTTGCGGTTATGCTCAGCTAGAAATTTTACGTTGATGATCTATCTTTTTGCATGTTTTTTTTTTCATTTCCATTTACATTGTAATAATCAGGATTTTCTTTGCAGCATTTTGTGCAGTGCTAGTGTTATTTAGTCACGTATTGTGTTCTCACCGTGTTGCTATTTCTGCAGGAATTTCAAATCTTGTGTTCTATTACGAATAGTAGTCACTATCAGTGATTTTTGTAGTAATTTTGCATGTGTACATCGTTATCTTTTCTTTCACCATGGAAAATTTTGTGGTGAATAACACCAGTGCACATACATCCTCTGTCGGCACAGATGTCGAGCCTGATGAACGTAGTTCGGTGCCTGATCAGTTACCCCCCGGAATTATTGCACAGAATACTGACCTTCTGGTGGCGGTACAATCTACCATCACTAACACGATGGCTTCAATAAAACCTGTTTCTCAAACCTTTATACAACCATCTTGTTTTTCAGCTGCTCCTAATGAATGTGTTAACGATTTTATGACTAATTTTGAAATGGTTGCTCGTGCTAATGCATGGAACAGTACTCAAAAGTTGCAGTTTTTCCCATGCTATCTTAAAGGTACTGCTGTAGCATGGTACAAGACGTTTTGCCATAGGTGTCCCGCTCACGACTGGTTTATTTTGAAAGATGCTTTTCTTACAGCTTTTCAGGTAGCTCACCAGGATGATGTGTATGAGATCCAACTTCGCCAACGTGTTCAGCGTGATTCTGAGCCTGTGCTTAACTACATTTATGATGTGCTAGTATTGTGTGATAAAGTAAATTCTCTTATGTCTCAGCCAGAGCAAATTAAGAATTTGTATAAAGGGTTGAAACCACAGTATGTCCAGTTTCTCTTACCTTTGAATTTGCTTACTGTAGAGGAGGTTTTGCAAGTTATTAAGCGCATTGATAAATCTGAGTTCTACATCCAGAACCGACAACACCTGGTGTCTAATCAACTGCACAGTAATGTGCCGCTGTCCATACCTGGATACCCAGTTGTTTCTGCACCTCAATCTATATCTGGCCGTTCTGTTGCAGCGTCAGAGTGTCTGTCACTCCCGTCGCCATCACCAGCACCTTCTCAGGATATGTCAGAGCTTGCAGCCAAAATGGACCGTTTAGCCAATCAACTTCAATCTTTGCAGGTTCCTGCTAATTCTGACCCAGTAACGAGGTCATCTCCCCGCCAAGCTGGTAACTGCTCCAATGGTGAACGTACTGCTAACTTTGTATGCTATAATTGTAACCAACCTGGTCACATAGCACGTTTTTGCAGGCAATCTTCAGATGCTTATAGTTCAAAAAACGCTCAGCGCGGTGCCTCAAACAGGCCACGGTAGCAGAGGTTCATCACGACAGCAAGCCTGATCAGTCGTCAAGTTCAACTTTACCTTTTGGCCATGTTTTACAAGTTTCAGGGTCCATTAATAATACCCCTGTGAAGGTTCTTCTCGATGCTGGCAGTGCTGTCAGTATTGTCAATGCTGTACACGTATCTGATATTTCTAAATTGCAGCCTGTGGACATTTTACTTAGAACTGCTGGAAACAAGCTTTTGGATGCTGCATACCACCTACCTTTGGATTTTGCAATTAATAACTGTCTCTTTCAGGAAGATGTTCTTGTTGTAAAAGGGCTAGCACATGACTTGATTTTAGGTAATGATTTTTTGTCTGCACACAAAGCTATTATTGATTATGTTAAAAATGATGTTGTGATTCATGTAGATGACAAGTTGTGTCATATTTCTATGGTAGAGAACACAGAACTCCCCATGTCAGATATTGCTGTAGTGCCGTTTACTGAGGGTGATGTTACTAAACCAGCAAACAAAGTGTTTGTTAAAGAAGATGTCCAGATTCCTCCATTTTCGGTTTGTCATGTAGCAGTAGAACTTTCTTCACCCATTGATTGTGATGTAATGTTTGAGCCTGTGCCAGGTATTTTGCAAAAGAAACAGATATCCATTCCTCAAATGGTTTGCTCACCCCGACAAGATTATATTGTGCCTGTGCAAAATGCATCACCAGAGCCTAAGACTTTGTTTTCTCGCACGACCTTAGCTAATGTCCAAGATGTTGCTTTTGTTCAGAGTCATTCAATCTCGCCTCAGGATATCACGCCCTTGGAAGCACCAAACTTTCAGTTTAATGTAAATAATAAATTGTCTTCTAGCCAGAAAGATAAACTTCATGCTCTTTTATTGAAATATTCTCATGTTTTTGCAACCACCTTGCAGGATTTAGGTATGACCAATGTTGCTAAATTTGATATACAGGTTTCTGACCCAACTCCTATTAAGCAGCGCCCGTATAGAGTTCCTACCAAGCAACGTGAAATCATCGATCAGCAGGTTCAAGAGATGAAAGATGCTGGGATCATCAGGGATTCTCAGTCTCCGTGGAGTTCTCCTGTGGTGCTAGTTAAGAAAAAGGATGGCTCGACCAGATTTTGTGTGGACTACAGGAAGCTTAACTCGGTGACCATTCCATCATCTTTTCCACTTCCCATCATCGACGACTTGCTTAGCTCATTGCATGGAGTGTCCTGGTTCTGCTCGTTGGATATTCTTTCTGCTTATTTTCAGGTCCCCCTTGAGGAGCACGCCAAGCCATTCACGGCGTTTGTTTGCCACAGTGGTCAATTTGAATTTGAAAGACTTTCCTTTGGACTAGCCAATGCTCCCCGTTTCTTTTCTTACATTGCTGAAAAGTTGTTAGGTGATTTAAAATTTAAGAAAGCTCTGGCTTACCTTGATGATATCCTTGTTTATGCTCATTCTTTTGAGGAACTACTGGATAATTTAGAGGCTGTTTTTCAGCGTTTGGTGCTTTTCAACTTTAAATTGAAACCGCAGAAATGTTTCTTTGCCATGAACCGTGTCAAACTTTTGGGTTTTGAAGTCTCTAATGAGGGCATATCTCCAGACTCAGACAAGATAACTGTGATTCAAAATTTACCTCAGCCTAAGAATGTCAGGGATGTCAGGAAGGTCCTTGGTTTGTTCAATTTTTATCGAAAGTTTGTGAAAGGTTATGCTGACATTGCCCATCCTTTAACACAATTGACTAAAAAGAACTGTGATTTTGTTTGGGGTTCTGACCAACAGCATGCTTTTCAGGCCTTGAAGGATGCGCTGACTTCTGCACCGGTGTTAGCACACTATACTCCTGGAGCGTACACAGAGCTCCACACTGATGCTAGTGGTGTAGGCATAGGGTGTGTTTTGTTGCAATCTGTAAACGACCAGTTAAGACCTGTTGCTTAAACCTCTAGATTGTTGTCCAAGTGTGAGCGTAATTATGGTGTTCCACAGTTGGAGCTCCTAGCTATTGCTTTTGGTTTCACACATTTTAGAACATTTGTATTTGGTTATAAAGTTCATGTGATTTCTGACCACCATTCATTGTGTTATCTAAATAATCTGAAAGATCTTACAGGGCGTCTGGCTCGCTGGAGCCTTAAACTACAGGAGTTTGATTATACTATCTGTTACAAATCTGGTAAAAAGCATAACGATGCAGACACTTTATCTAGGTTTCCTGTGCTGCAACCCCAGGATCATCAAGTGGAGCAATTGGATGATGTATTAACTTGTTTACTTTCTCCTATAGAAGTTGCGGAGAAACAGAAAGCTGATCCACTGCTGCGTCCTCTAATGGATACCTTAGTGGACGACACTAATGCTACTCCGAAGCTTTTGCGCCAAACTGCCACCTATACTCTTAAATCTGGTGCTTTATATAGGAAAAATGCTGGTTCCACGGGTCCTCTGCATTTACTGGTGATTCCAGAGTCGTTGAAGCATGAGACTCTTACCTCTTGTCATGATGATCCACTTTCAGGTCACCTTGGGTTTTCCAAAACTTATAATAAGATTCATTCCAGATACTATTGGATTGGCATGAAGAAAGATATCGAACATTTTGTGAGGACCTGCCCGAGCTGCCAATCGCGTAAAGGCCCTAAGAACTTGAAGCCCGCAGGATTACTTCAACCTCTTCCTGTTTTAGCTGTAGGTCAACTTTGGGGTATTGACCTTTTGGGTCCTCTTCCTAGGTCATCCACTGGCAACCGCCACATTATTGTATGCACCGAGTATGCCACTAGATGGGTCGAGGCTGCTCCGCTTCCAGCGGCTACTGTTCCTCATGTCACCAGGTTTATTTTACAGAATGTCGTCTGTCGTCATGGTGCTCCTGAGACATTGCTATCCGATCGGGGTACTGTGTTCCTCAGCCAGGTCACGCAGGAGTTACTAAAATCTCTGTCTATTTCTCCTAACTTTATTAGCTCTTATCATCCACAGACGAACGGGCTCACGGAACGTTTCAATGCCACACTAGTTAATATGTTGAGCCATTTTATTGATGACAATCAGCGTAATTGGGATACGGTGTTGCCTTATGTTATATTTTCTTACAATTCTTCTGTACAGCAGACGACCAAGTTTTCTCCGTTTTTCCTGATGTATGGACGAGAGCCTGTTCTCCCTAATGAAGTTCAGTTACAGGCTACTACTAACGACCTGTTCGTCCGGAAGACTTTAGAGGACATCCAGAAGGCCCGTGAGCTTGCCATCCACAACATCAACAAGCAACAGATCAAACAGAAGTCTCAGTATGATGCCAAACATCGAGATGTGTCTTTTAATGTTGGTCAATTAGTTAAAGTTTTTACCCCCGTTAGGAAACGAGGCAAATGCACCAAGCTCCTACACCGCTATTTTGGCCCGTTTGAAATTGTGAAGAAGCTCACACCTGTGACTTATGTTGTACGTCGACCGAATGCCCCTAGGGCTAAGTTACAGTCCATCCACGTTTCCCGCATCTTCCCGTATCACGATCCTACTGGCCCTTATCGTGCTTAATTTTTTTTCTTTTTCTTTTTTTTCTCTCTCTCAGGGACAGTTCATCGTCTGATAAACTCAGTTAATGATGCTTTGCTATGCTTTACATATAATTCTATTGATGCATATGTTGTTTAACCTCTTGTGTAACTACCATTTTGTCATTTGCTTATGTCCACTTAATTGTTCATATTTCTGATTATTCATGATCTCCCAGGAATCCCGTGCCAACCATTCCGTTTATATCAGAGCTATTAACGTTTTATCGTGACTGTTTCAGTGTTTTACTCATGTACCATCTTTATCGAAGTAGCAGTATAGTGTGTGGCCCAGCTGCGAAGCCAGCCGCCACATCCTAGTGGTTATTCGAGTCCAATGTGAGCACCGTCATGACTGCAGCACATTGTAGAAGAGGAGTCGTCCCTGAGGAAGCCGCTGCGCACCTGGGAGCGACCCCAGTACTGGAGTGACGCCTAGTGAAACCGCTGTGATGCGCTCACTAGTGCGAGGAGGTTTGAGTTATAAGATGCTTTAGGGTGGGTATTAAGTTTTGTCACTGGCCAGTCACTGAAGTATTATTTCACTTGCTGTTAAGATGCTTAGTCCTTTGTTTCAGATTTTCTTTTAAATATCAGGGTTGAGCTCTCTTCACCGCCACGGCAGTTCCTGGATGAAGAACTTTCTTAGTTTTTTTTATCCCAGTTGTAGTATTTTAGGAGTCTTGTGTGAATGAGTGTGTGGAGATGGCCATCTCAAAAGTGTATTTAGTATCCGGATACACTTCATGTTATAATTTTGTTTTGTTGTTTTTATGTTTTTGTCACTTTTGATTTACCCCCTTACATTTCCCTCCAAAAGTATATTTAACTATGGGTAGCCTTATGTTATACTTGTCCATTGTTAATTGTATAATTGTTTAGTTTTGTGCGGGAGTGCCCCAGGAAGAGTGTCGTCGTCTGCAGCTAGCAAGAGCCCCGGCCACCCTCACCTATCAGCAGAAGCAGTAGTTGCAGCAGGAGAGGTAGCAGCAGCAACGCGGCAGCACCAATACCAGAGGCAGTAACGCTGGCTATGCCTCAAAGTTTTAGGAGTGACCACAGGGGTCACTTCATCAGTATGGCAGACCACAATTCCAGCAGGTTGGTTACCTTTGCAGTTCGTCGTGGGGTGATGTGGGCAGTCCCCCACAGGTGTGTGGCAGCAGGAGAGCAGCACAGCTTGCTGGCTCCCCTATGTTTGAGACTGTCTGTGACATCGGGTATGTGCCATTTGGGGTAACCACCAGTTTGCCCAATTTTCATCGTCAGGGTCGGTCTGCTACTCCAAGTGGTGGTAATCGTCGTGCTGCGCCTCTGTAACTTCCATCAGTGTTCCGGTGGTGTAGGGTTGGTTCGGTGGACTCTGGGACTAGTGGTGTAGACAAAATCATGCATCGTGACTCATTGGGAGGGGCCTCCCAGGAATTCATTTATTGGTACTTTTCATGTTTGTGTTTTCTAATGATAGGTTAGGGGCTACCCTTAATGTTTTTCTTTTGTGTGCTTTCCTGTTTGCTATTAGTCCAACGAGCAGGGGCTCGTCTTTTTTTTTCTAGAGGGGAGGGAAATATAGGGTTCTGTTAGGTTATGTAGGGTTTTGTTAGGTTAATTATGTGGATTATCTTGAGTTTATTAGAGTAGTCGTTAGTACAAATGTCCTTCCGTCCGTCTGTTACGTAATAGGCTGTTCCAAGCACTGTTTGCTCCCTCGGCCCCACTCATGTAAATAACAATAATAAATAAATTAATGGAACAGCCCTTGTGGAATTTGTAAATAAGGTATTGTTTATTTGTACGTGAAGTATTGAGTTATTGGCACGTCGCCCAGCTTGTTATTTGTGTATGAAGAGTTGTATGTTGGGGTGGGTGAGCGGTTGTTGGAATAGCGTGGAAAGCGATGTGGTGGACGTGACTAAGCAAAGGTGTTGTGAGTAGGGCCGGCGAGATGGAAGATTGTGTGATCGGAATAACTCTATGGGCGACGCTGGATACTGTAAAAGTTTATTAAGGAAGTACAATAAATATAAATAGTGATTGTGAAAGTGTCTTTAATATTGTTCTGAATTGTATATTAAGCCTCTGAGTGAAACCCCCGAGTAATGTGTTCTCGTTCGCCAGCTCAAAAATGGTAACAGTTTTTGATGTGAATGCAATACATTTTTCAGCATTCAGTAAAAATTGAGATCCCGGATAGCGCCTGGCAGCGAGGAATATTACAATATAATATATACATTTTATTTTTTTTATTTATATATATAGATATTTGAGCTAAAATAACTGTGAGAATCCAAGTATTGTTGTGGGTGTTTCGTTGAAACTCCAATTGCCAGATCTTGGAGAGGTAAAGCCTAAATATTTACCTAAGCCATTTTTAACGGATATTTTGCTTTCTAGTTAGGTTTTTCACACATTCACCAAGACAAACCCATAAGTTTATCCTTTGTCTTCCCATAATTTTCTCCACTCAATCTTCTACAGTAATACAGAACACTTATTCTTATAATTTCCATTACTCCTGATCAAAGTTTGCCTAAGTACTTTTACCACACATTTGCGTAAAAGTACAACCGCATTAGGGGAGCACAGTAGGCTTAAGTGATGAATGAATCTCTTAAATATTAAACCTCTTAATATTTTCATCGTGTGCACTGTTATCTGCTGCCACGAGACGGAGCCAAGCGTGAGCAGGAGAGTATGAGGCACAGAGGGAGACTCCAGAGCGTTCGGTCTATTGTTGTTGCCAGAAAAGTTCTGGGAAGGACCGTGGCTTTTTAGAAACAATGGCTGGGGAGGTATAACAACCGGTAAGGTGTTAGAAGCGGCAGTTGTTTGTTGGTTATTGTCACAGTCGAGGATTGAAGTGTGCCGCAGTGGTTACATTCATTTGATTTCTTGCAGAAAAACACAGAGTTGGCCTTGTAGACAGCTGATTGTCAGTTGCACATCTGTTTACTGCAGCAAAAGTTCTTTTAAATTTCTGCAAACAGGATTTCCGGATCTATGTAACCCAAGCAGTCACTTTCTATTTGAGAAGGGTTTCACATTTAAATGACAATCAATAAAAGGGAATACATGAAAAGTTATTAACTGCTGACTACAAAAGATTAACTCTTGCACAAAATAATGTTTTAAGAAAATTTATAACAAGTATCCCCTACCTCTTAGGATTACAACCAAGATTCCCAAAGATCCGTCATGTTCCTCAGGTCCAGCTCTGTCAGTATCTTCATAACTCACAGATCCTCACATGCATATAGCGACAAACGATTTCACCGGTAGAGGTGCCAAGACTGCCCTCCACAGTTAATGTTATAATGCAACAAGGATCTAGAAGAAAGAAAACTATAATTGGTTTATCGTCCTCCATTTCTATCTAGCTATCCCATAATCTAGCTTTTACAATATATTGCCAAGACGGCGGTGGCGAAAATCCGGCGTGAGAAACTAACACGCGCTCGATGTCAGAGATACTAGCTGACGTCACGGAAGAAGCAAGCTGCATTGAGAAATAAACACGCGCTTAAAGAGAGCTGACGTCGGGAAGTAAACAACGTTTCATGACTACAATTCCAGATGCTTTCAAGTGCAGAAAAATTTCTGCGTCCGGGAGCTATATAAATACCAAGTAGGACAGAAAGAGACAGAGATAAAATAAAAATAAAATAAAATTAGATCTACATATTTAATAGCCCGGTTTCTGGAATCTATACCAGACCTCATTTTGCAAACTTCTTCTTTAACTTTATTAACTTTTGGATCAGATTTCACAAAACAATTTACAAATTTTGCAGATATAATCTTCTTTATACCTTGACGAACTAACTAAACTAAAGATTACTAGATTACAGTAGCCTTACAATTATAATCTATCTAAAGCAATCTTTCTTCCACTTTACATTTACTCCAACTATATAAACCAATTTACGTTTAATTCTTATAAAAAGCTATGGAAGACTGTTTCCTACAGATCTAAAATTTCCTATTCAGCAACTAGTATCTAAAAATCCTCCTACTGGTATGCATTTCCTAAAGGAACTGGCATCATAGAGACAGAGATAGTGAATAGTGAAGAGAGTGTCAGTCAGGGTCAAGGGTGGTTGGAAATGATGTGGTGTGATGCATTTCAAGCTCCATGTTAAGGAGGTGGCAGGCTGTGGGGGCTCCGGGTGAGGAATCGGCGAGCTGTGGAATAGGTAATAAAGCAATTTACTTGTGAATATCGAAGTTCTCAACAAAATCGTTCTGTAGTTCCGAGTTTGAACTGAATGGAATTATTTACTGTGTATATTCCAAAATTTTACAATTTGCAAATTTTGGGTACATTTATTTGTGTTTACCTTGTTGCTACCTTGTCTTACAAGACACCCTGGTCTTCTGCTCTGCCAGGCAGCTCTTAACCTCCATGCCTCCTTGTTACTTAATTAGCCACATTATTCCCCCTTACCTTCGTTTCTTATATTATTTATATATTTTGCCAATTTTTCTTTTACTTTCTACAAGAACACACCAAAACTTCCTACCTTCTTTACCTCCTTTCCCGTTAACATTTTTATAGCTACTATTCTCTTCTCTAGTTTCTCTCATTTTTCCTCCCAAGCTTTTTTCTCCACAGTGCAACCTCCTCGCATTCTTTTACATAGTGTTCTATCCTTTATTTCCCCCAAACAAGTTACAAATGCCCTTTTCCCTAACTCTTATCACTATTAGAATTACTGTTACTGTTCTCACCCAAGCTAATCCTTCCCTCTCTTGCTTAGAAATGACAACCAAGTGGTTAGAATGAATGTATGAAGCACAAGTGGATTCCAAAATGTTGTATGCAGTGGAGATCTAGGTTTAACAAGATCAACACCTAGGGAAGTAGCTTTAGTAGAATTAGGAAACACAAGGAGAAATGGAATAATAATGGAAAGAATAATAAAATTTTGATATAGGTGTCTGGCCAAAATAGAGGGGGAAACTATGAAATTATGCATGATACAAATAAAAAAGTTTGGAGAACTCAAATAGTTAGTCGGTAGAGATAAGAGGAATTATGGAAATCATAGGAATGGGAGATAGGAGGGCTGTTCAATAAAGAATGATCATAATTTTTACGGTCATAATTTTTTGCACTAAAAGTCAATCTTACTATATTCTGTTAGCCTAATGTGAAAAAACACGCCACAGTAGTTTCATTGTTGGAACTCCTGGTTTACGCCTGTGAGAACCAGGCAAGTTCACACATGTTCAGTATCGCCTATCGCTGCAATGGAGGTAACATACAGTTAAAGTTGACGTTAGAGGAAGATCCGGAGTTTCTTTCAAACGTAATCCCTGCTGATGAAACTTGTCTACATCATTTTGATCCTGAGAGCAAACAGCAAAGCTCAATGTGGCAATCTCCTTCATCAACAACCCCCAGAAAACAAAAGCGGTTGTTTCTGCTTGGAAAGCAATGGTCATCTCATTCTTTGATATTCGTGGATTGGTTTATCAGCATGTTGTACCTGCACATACATCAGGAACTGGACAATAATACAGGGATGTCCTGAAAGCATTGTAAGTCCATATCAGGCGCAAAACACCATATTACCGTGAAGCAGGCTGTTTGCCGCACCACAATAATGCGCGGCCGCATACTGCCAACTTTGTTGCAAAATCAACGTCAAATGCATCCCTCCTCGTCTCTATAGTCTGGATTTATTCCCTATTCCCTAATTTGAAGAAACGCCTTTGTGGGATGCATTATCCATCATCAGAAGCAGTGGTGAAGGCTGCGGAGGCAATTTTGAAGGATATCAAAAATGGTTTCCAGCATGTATTTGAAGACTGGCAGAAACGCTGGGACAAGTGCACCGCATTCAGGGGACTATTTTGAGAAGGACCATCAAGGATGTATGTATGTATGTATGTATGTATGTATGTATGTATGTATGTATGTATGTATGTATGTATGTATGTATGTATGTATGTATGTATGTATGTATGTATGTATGTATGTATGTATGTATGTATGTATGTATGTATGTATGTATGTATGTATGTATGTATGTATGTATGTATGTATGTATGTATGTATGTATGTATGTATGTATGTATGTATGTATGTATGTATGTATGTATGTATGTATGTATGTATGTATGTATGTATGTATGTATGTATGTATGTATGTATGTATGTATGTATGTATGTATGTATGTATGTATGTATGTATGTATGTATGTATGTATGTATGTATGTATGTATGTATGTATGTATGTATGTATGTATGTATGTATGTATGTATGTATGTATGTATGTATGTATGTATGTATGTATGTATGTATGTATGTATGTATGTATGTATGTATGTATGTATGTATGTATGTATGTATGTATGTATGTATGTATGTATGTATGTATGTATGTATGTATGTATGTATGTATGTATGTATGTATGTATGTATGTATGTATGTATGTATGTATGTATGTATGTATGTATGTATGTATGTATGTATGTATGTATGTATGTATGTATGTATGTATGTATGTATGTATGTATGTATGTATGTATGTATGTATGTATGTATGTATGTATGTATGTATGTATGTATGTATGTATGTATGTATGTATGTATGTATGTATGTATGTATGTATGTATGTATGTATGTATGTATGTATGTATGTATGTATGTATTTATTAACTGCAATTGGGTACTACCCGGTGGCAGAGTTAAGAATACAGATCAAATTACATATACTAGATTTACAACAATATTACAGTAAACAATACAAACATGATATTATTTTACTTTAGTCACTTAAAACTTATCTAATTAGTTCTCTATTTACATATTATATACCATTATAATTCAAAAGTTAAACTATAAACCATCTAGATTTTTTCTAAATTTCTTCAACGACAGGGGACAACCCTGAAAGACTGCTACAGGCAATTCATTCCATTCTTCAATGGTTCTATTAACAAAGGAAAATTTTCCTACGTCGGTTCTGTATCTTCTACCCTTAATTTTATACCTATGATCGTTTCGTCCATAATAATCCGGATTATCTAACCTTACATTAACGTCCACCCATGCCTTTACACCAGCATTAGCTTTGAATAACGCTACCAACCTATGTTTTCTACGCCTAATTCTTAATTCCTCCCATTTGGTCTCATCTCCTTTTATAGGCCCAAAATACTTGCCTCTTTTTATGAATTTTATTGCCCTCTTCTGTATTTTTTCTAATGGATCGATTTGGTTAGCTCTATACGGGTCCCAGCATGCTACTCCATATTCCATAACCGGCCGCACTAAGGCCTTGTAGGCAATTTCCCTGGATCTAGCGCTCCCCTTTTTCAATATTCTCATTACGAAATGTAATGCCTTCCACGCATTCCTAGTTGTGGAATTTACTTGTTCGTCCCATCCAGCATTACTTGCCAGGTACACTCCCAAGTATTTGCAGCTGTCCACCTGTGGAATTTGCACCCCTCCCATGTGATAGTTAACAATAATTTTGCCCTTAGTTCTACTAAAAACAATCGACTTACTTTTCTTGGCATTAATTGACATTTTGTTAGCCGCAGCCCAATTACAGATTTCATTTAAATCATCCTGAAGAGCGGTTTCATGCACTGTATTCCGAATTTTATTATAAATGATACAATCGTCTGCAAACAACCTTATCTGGCAGTTAATATTAACAGCAATGTCATTAACAAAAATGAGAAACAGTAAAGGCCCTAGTACTGAGCCTTGCGGCACACCCGAACTTACAGTTCCACTATCAGACAGCTCTTTACCTACTTTAACTTTTTGCGTTCTCCCTTTCAAAAAATTTTTAACCCATAATACTACACGTTTGTCAATTCCTGTATTAGCTAGCTTACAAATAAGTAAACTATGTGGCACTACATCAAAAGCTTTAGAAAAGTCAATTACCACTGCATCAGTTCTTCCCCCTGCATCTACCTCATCTGCCAAATCTTGAAATAATGAAGTAATTTGACTTTCGCACGAATACCCAGGTCTAAATCCATGTTGCGCTTCATTAAACCACTTTTTATTTTCTAACTCCTCTCGTATATATTCTGCAATTAAATGCTCCATTAATTTACATACTACTGAAGTTAGACTAACTGGCCGATAATTATTTATTTCTGTTTTATTACCCCCTTTATAAATCGGAATTATAATAGCTGTTTTCCAGTCTTCCGGTAAGGCACAGTTGTTAATTGACATGTTGAACAAGAGCATTAGATAGGGAATCATGGCTTCACCCCCAAGCTTTAATATTTCAGTAGGTATATTATCTGGTCCCCTTGATTTTCGGTTTTGCAGCATCTTAATCCTTTTGCGTAATTTGGGCGCCATTATTTGAAAAATCGTTTCTCCACTCTCCCCAATTTCCTGTTCGGAACTATCGTTGGATTTAAGAAAAACCGATACAAAATGCGAATTTAATATATTAGCTTTGTCCCTATCACTTAATACACCTATCCCATTAACGTTAAAATCTGGTATGCTCTCTTTATTTCCCCTGCGTCTGTTTACATAATTGTAAAATGATCTCCAACAATTATTTGTCCCGCTAAAAACGTTATCTAAGAATCGTTCCTGCGCTTGCAACTTTTCGTCTTGTAATTGTTTAGCTAATTCTTTAAATTTGTTAAGATGCCATTCTGATATCTTCCTCTTATTATAAGCGTGCCTAGTCTTTCTTTTAAGTTTCCTAATACATTTTGTATAAAATTCTGGATCCGCTTTATGTTTAATAACTTTAAAAGGTATGAAGGATGAATGAAGGTATGTTGTAAAAGAAGTGTGATTATTCCTTATTGAACAGCGCTCGTACATGGAGAATATAGGAAATGAGTAGAAGCGACGTGAGTAAATTAGTAAAATGCAGAATAGAGGATATAGACAGGCACAACATATGGGGAAGTCAAGAATATATAAAATCATTGCAACTTTACAAGTAGTTCCGTGTTAGATATGGACCCGTTTGTAGATCAGCCGCACTAAGGCTGCCAACCATAGAGACTTAGGGGATGCTTACAGAGTCGTATCAAAATGTTATATTTCTGTAAAAGTCTTTTAGCCGCCTCGGTAGCGTAGATGGTAGCGTGTCTGCCTCATGTTCAAGAGCTCCCGAGTTCGAATCTCGGTCAGGGTGAGTTACCTGGATAAGGTTTTTTCCGGGGTTTTCCCTTATCTTTCAAGACGAATGTCGGGTAACTCTAAGCTCTATGGACCCTGGACTAATTTGAGCATCATTTCATCCAATTCATTCAACGTCCGATATGACTTAACGTTGGAGGACGTAAACTAAAATAAAAAAAAATAAATAAATAAACAAAGACTAATTTTACTTAAGCACTGAGTTAACGACATAGTGAAAAACAAAGAATCTTTAAGGTGAAAATTCTTCACCTTTTGTCACAAAACTTGATATTCTATGGAATAAAATGAATATTTATTCCTTTAAACGTTTTTATTTTGTTTTGTTCGTCAGATGTACTTGGCTGCAGCACTTAGTATTTAAAATTTATTCTGATGCTTCACTTACCGATATTAGTGGCATTCCGCTTTCTGAATTTCCATACGACTGGCTCAAGTATTGATGAATTCGACATGCAGCTCCCTGAGAATCGCTTCAAAGGAGCCTCCATTTTTTTTCTCTCTAAAAGCACACATCGCCAATACAGCGGAGCAAAAATAGCTCCGCTAAAGGTCTGCCATATTGCATCACATGACCTGTACTCACTCTTACAGAAACTATTCTGGCAAACAATCATTATTCTATCTAGTTCATGTCATTTGACGCAGAATTTTCAGAAATGGTTTTAATGGAATTATTGCAAGAACTGCTGTACTATTTAAAGTAAAGAACGCCTTTATTTTAAGAATCGGTAGCTAGCTGAATCCTAATCAAAATTTTACCCGCCTCTACGGCGTAGGTAGCGGCATACCTACGTCATGTATTAACAGATCCAAAGTTCGAAACTCGTCATGGTGACTTATTAGGTAACGGATTTTCTGGTGTTTTTCCTACATCCTACTAAACCAAAACTAATAGGGGAATTCTGGGTTTATTATACCCATGGCTGCTTCAGGGCTTATTTCGCCCTCTTCAGCCAGCCCACATCCTGAAAGATAAATGTCTGTTAACTCTAGGCCAGGGGAAGATAGGTAGGGAGTGTGACGTCAGATTCGTCAGCTCTAACCCCCAAATATGCATCCAAACGAAAGGCAGATTACAGTGTGACGTCACCGCGCTGATTTCTGCTGCCCAAGAGGAAGGAAATATTTTAATGTCATGGGGTTCCGACAGGAAACGTATCGGGTATTAATAATATGTACAACTTATACCTTGGGTATTATAACGTTTTTTTTTCTGTAATTTTACGTCCTGCAACGTTAAGTCATATGGGACGGTGAATGATATGGGTGAAATGATGCTCAAATATGTCCAGGGCTCATGGAGTTCAGAGTTACCCGACGTTCGTCTATCAGGATAAGGGAAACCCCGTAAAAAACCTTATCCAGGTACTCACCCTGACCGAGATTCGAACTGGGGACCTCTTGATCGTGCTACCATCTACGCCACCGAGGCGGGCCTGTAATGTTAATGCTGAATGCTTTAATTGGTCACAGTTATAAACAATTATATTTTGGATCTCTGCAATGAGATAATATATAAAACTTCAACGCGTAGTCTATCTGAAGTTCAGACACGTTATAAAGTAAATAAAATACCTTTCTGCAAATTAGAGGAGACCCATTCAGAACAAAATTAAATAGACATATTCGGACACTTTCTCTTGCTCTTTCTCTAACTAGTTTATCAATGTCAGGACGTAATGTCTGGGAAATTTGTAATCGAAGGCCGCATGTTAGATTTGATCTCACAAGTTACTTCGGGGTTTGGACTTCACTAGTTTCATAGCACAGAAGAAAGTTGTTCTCACAAATATGTCGAGCCAAATATACACAACGTTCTTGCGACAAGCAAATACAACTTTGGAAATCTGGTTTGGGGAACATTCTTGTAAAAATCAGTCAAGTCCTCCTTTTGTGTATATTTGCCCTTCAATAAATCTTACATTGTAAATTTAACAGCTGCATAAGGTACCTGGCAGCTATATTGTCATCGAGTGCGCTCCACCTGACTGAACCCTCAGATTCTTTACTTACAGTGCCATTTATATAGGCAATTTGGTACCTTAGGCTCTTGCCTGACGTCACACGCACTGCAGTCCTCGCTCCCGGCTGAAATACGTCACTACTCCCAAAGCTGTCTTGCCCTGCTCTAAGCTTTATGAAACCCACACTAAATTGAACATTATTTCATGAATAGTCCATTAAACGTTAGAGGATTTGGCTCATCCTAAAGGATGAATGTCTGTTAACTCTAGGCTTTATGAACCCTACACTAAATCGAACACAATTTCATTAATCGTCTAATACGACAATGTTGAAGGTTTTCCCTCATTCTGAAAGATGAGTTAAAAGTAACTCTAAGCAATTTGGAATCTGGGCTCATTTGAATATCATTTCCTTCATCGACATATACGACTGAATGTTGAAGGTTTTCACTTATCCTGAAAGATAATTGTAAGATTTATGGACCCAGGATTCATTTGATCATAATTTCATTCATTCATTTCATTCATCGTCATTCATATGAACCCTAAACTAAATCGAACATTGAAGCTGATATTTCATATAATTCGAGAAATTCGTTAAAAGTTCCATATATGGAGATGCAATGCAAACATGGCCCTCTGAAATTGATGAAAAGGTTAATTCAAGGTGGCTTTGTTTGCGACGCAACAGATTGCCCAGAAAATCGAACTTTGACGTCAAGCCAATCAAATTTAAGTATTGGTCCCTTAGCAACAAGACATGGTAGCATGAACCAATCCGAGTTCAGTAAAAATTTTAATTTTATTTGATTTTCACTTGAGAAAGCTCATTCCTTAAGGTTCTCTTGATATGGTCAGACGTGTTTTGGCCATCGTCTCGGACACAGACGCGTCGAAAAAGAGCATACTTAAATGATAAATGGCACGCTGTTGCGTTTACTACGTCTTTAAAATCAAGAAAGATGTTTATAAATCTTGTTTCAGAACATCGGCTGTGTAAAAATACAGGAAGAAAATAAAAATTCTAAAAAAAGTGAAGCAGTGTTTCAAAATCAATTTTGTTACCACCATGTACCATTCCATTGCTGGCGCGGTACCACTGCCTGAGATTACAGAATGCATCGCTCGTCGACAGAGCTGCCGGCAAATTATCCAGACTACATCATCGCAGTAACAAGGAAGCTCCATCCCGAGGAATGTAAGTCGCCTCACCGAGTCGCCTCGTCTAATACGACAGTTTTGAGGTTTTATCTCATTCTGAAAGATGAGTTAAAGGTAACTAAGCTCTCTGGGCTCTGGCTCATTTGAATATCATTTCCTTCATCGACATATATGAAAACGTTGAAGGTTTTCACTTATCCTGAAAGATGAGTGTCAGGTAACTGTAAGTTTTATGGACCCAGGATTAATTTGATCATCATTTCATTCATCGTCCGATATGACTTAACTTAGGAGGTTCTACCTTATCTTGAATGATGAATGTCAGGTAACTGTAAGGTGTATGGACCCTGAAATGAAATGTATAGTGTTTAACGCCCGCTTTTACTACATATGGCAGCGCAGGCGGTGACACTGATGATATATGAGATGAAGATGCAGCACCGGTGGAATGAGATGGCACGGGAAACCGGAGGTCCCGGAGAAAACCAGCCCCAGCGTCGTGTTGTCCACCATAAATCTTACTTTGCGGTCGCATGGGATCGAACCCGGGCCGCCTTGGTGAGATCCAAGCGGTCTAACCACTGAGTCACGGCGCGGCCTGTATGGACCCTGGATTGATTTGAACATCATTTCGTTCTTCTTCTGATTTCAACGGTGGAGGACGTAAATCAAAAGCATTTCCCATTTCATAAAGCTTACATTCAAATGCATGTATGGATTGGTGAACCAATCCGATGATTTGCGATTGATTCTTTTGGTTTAAAAAATGCATAGCATGGTTTCTATCGGAACAGAAGTAAATACAGTGACCCCGTGACGTGTATTTAAGACACGTAAAGAAATATTTTCCCTGCTAAAGAGGCCTCTGAGCAAAATTAAGCTGTCTTTCATATCCAAAATAGAATGGGATGCTGAGAAATTCAGCAGATAAAGGGCATGGAATTCGATTCCATTTGTCCATCTTGGGTATTATAATTTCCTTTTTTTTAGTATTTACATCCTCAATCAATTTAGTCATATCGAATTATCAATGAAATGAAAGAAAACTGTTGAAGTGAGTACAGGGTCCATAGAGCGTAGAGTTATCCACGATGATAATGATAATATGTGAATAAGGGCGATCAACTGCAGCGGTCATCAGTGCCCTTACAAAAAACTAATTTATGGCAATAGCCAGATATAAATTATTCAAAAATTTAAAAAACAGATGAAAACAACATGACAAAAAATAAATACGCCAAGTGGATAAAAGAAAACCATTAAAAACTATAAGTACTAAATAAATACCCAAATACATAAAAATACTACTTTCAAAATCAACTTGCCAAGATGATGCGTGTGTCTCTTATGAGACAGAAGCAAATTTTCTGGGATTATGGGTAGATCAGCATTTAGACTGGGAAGCACACATAAAAACATCTAGTAATAAATTTAAATAAATTCCACTTCTCGTTAAGAGTAATCAAAATGAGTTGTGTGCAAGTGACATGAGAACCTTATATTTTGCATATGCAGAAAGTCTAATGAGCTATGGAATTATATTCTGGGGGAATAGTAAAGACTGTCACTTGGATTTAAAGTACAAAAAAGGATTGTTAGATGCCTAATGTCAGGAAAAAAATATGACTCCTGCAGGAACTTCTTTAAGGAATTGAAAATCTTGACTCTGCCCAGTCTGTATATATACTGTTTGCTTTGTTATACAAAACAAAATCTTGAAAATTTCACCACAAATACATCATCATAACACCAGAGGTAAAACAGACTTAAGAACAATAACACATAGAACTACACTTTATTCCAAAGGAGTTAGATATTCAGCAGGCACTACCGGCCAATCTGAAAAACATAAAATCCATGCGGTGTTTCAAGCTATCGTTGAAATAAATTTTATTAAGCGATTCATATTATGATATAAGTGAATTTCTAGATACACTGTAGCTGACCATATAATTGTATATATTTGTGACGAATTTTAAATGCTGTGTAGTTGTAGAGTCATGCAACTATATTTATTTAAGGGTTCATGCTTAGATCTTATTAATTACAATTGATGCAACTTATTTTTTATACTTGTATTATTTGATTTGTTCTAAATATTTGTATTGACGTATCCAATGTCATTGTATTGACTTAACGGATGAATAAAACAGCCGCCGCCACCGCCGCCACCGCCGCCACCGCCACCACCGCCGCCGCCACCGCCGCCGCCACCGCCACCGCCGCCGCCACCACCACCGCCACCACCACCGCCACCACCACCACCACCACCACTACAAAAGCTGCCTGCCCAGTGGTGGGGACGGCCTCAAAACCATCGCTGTGCTCTTGAACGTGGAGAAGGCCTTCGCCACCACGTGGCACCAGGGGTTGTTGTTCAAACTCAAAGAAGCACAACTCCCCCCTCCCTACCTGTCAATACTCAGCAGCTTCCTCAAGGACCGCACCTTCAGAGTGCGGGTCGAGGCGAAGCTATCCTCTGTCAGACCCATAGCGGCTGGAGTCCCGGAAGGCAGTGTTCTGTCCCCGCTACTCTTCGCCGCCTACATGTCTGACCTACCCACGGAACCGCGCACTGTTATGTGTCAGTATGCCGACGATGTCTTCATACTGGCGCAGAACAAGAACGTCCGCTACTGTCTCCCCCCTCTACAGCGTCAGCTCCACGCCATTGGCAGGTGGAGTGAGAAGTGGAGGATGGCCATTGGCCCGCAGAAGAGCTCGGCTCTTACGCTGGCTAAGACCCGTAGCTGGCGCCCAGAAGGTGACCTGCGGTTAAGGCGGAGAAGAATCCCCTGGGTTCGAACCGCCAAATACCTGGGAATCCAACTGGACCGCGGCCTCACTTTCACTCCGCACGTCAGGGCAAAGACCGGCCTCGGCCACGCTGCACTCAGGCAACTCTATCCGATCTTCAGATCCACAATGCCCATCCGCCTCAAACTGCGGGCGTACCGTGCGATCGTCCCGCCTCTGATCCTGTATGGATGTGAGGTCTGGGGTTCGGTGGCTCATACCACCCTCCGCAGACTGCAAGCCGTGCAGAACAGGGCCTTAAGGGTGATCTACGGTACCGACCGCAGGTTCCCATCTCACTTCCTGCACACCCAGTCTGGCATACCATACGTCGAAGACGTCGTGCGTGAACGAACATGCCCGTTGTATGCCAAGATCACTCCCCACCCTAACCAGCTGGTGAATACACTTGGTCAATACGACCACCGCCTCCCCAGGAGACGGAGGAGCTATCGCCTATCCAAGGACGCCCTTGGGTGGTAGAGTCTGCCTCTCCTCCCACCCCTAACAATCACCGCCAGGTCACCTCGCGCCCCCGTCGCGGCTGGCGGGTTAACACCTGCAGTCGTGCCCTGGGACGCGCGCACGACCTGGAAATACCAACATCATCAACCAAATTTCCATCTGGCCTCTCGCTACTGGTTTCACCACGGCTTGTCGGCTCGCTAGCGACCGCAAAAGCAGGGTGGATCGGGCACTGTTCCCCCAAGGGGAACATCCCGGCACCAGAACCCGGGCGACCTGCACCTGCTCTTGGCTCTTGGCTCTTGGTCGAACTAACTTGATCCTTTTCTTTGGAGCAGCGCTAGGGCTTTCAGCTGGTTTCCTCACTCTCGTTTGGGCAGTGAGGACAGGATCCACCCGCTCCACATCGTCAATGGAAGAGGACGGCTTACGCACTGATGACTTCGAATCCAGTCTCTCTACAGGATCGGAAACTGCGACCGGCGAAGATGAAAGTACCGACACGGGTCTTCACGCACGGCCTACACGTGGATGGGCGTGTTGACGGTCTCCCTCAACCACAAAGAGTAGAGTTATCCAACGTTCATGTTTTCAGTATAAAGGGAAACTGCAGGTAAACCGTATTACGCTGGACGAGATTCAAAATCGGTATGTCTTGAACCTCAGGCAGCCACGGAATAGAGGTAGATATTCCAATCTCAGTTAATAGTGTGTTCATTATGGTCAGCCATGGTTGTACCTCTTATCGGATTAGAGTTACTGATGTTATAAATCAATTTTTTCATCTAATACAAATATTAAGCAGCTTGTAATGATAAACCTGTATGCGGCTGGCCCCGTAGCTCAGTCGGTAGAGCACCTGCTAGGAGTCCCGGGTTCAATTCCCGGCGGTGGGGATGGGGATTTTTCTCCGGCCAAGATAATTCCCCATTTTCCCCAGAGTCTGGAAGTATGAATGTGTGTGTGTGTGATGTAATGATTAAAAAACCTAACGAATACGAGGTAACAGCTTCGATATGTTCCAAAGTAGAACGGCCGCCGATATGACCATTGTAGTTAAAGGCGGGGTATAAATGGAACAAGTTAAAAAAAAAAAAAAAAAAAAAAAAAAAAAAAAAAAAAAAAAAAAAAAAAAAAAACCTGTAAGCTGGGAAAAACTTGTATCACTTAAAATTATCAATATTTATTACCAATTGTATATTGATTTAACTTGCTGAAATAAAAGTATTATTAATTGCATATGCGTACCGGCTGCCGGTGGAATTATTAATGGTGAATACGTAATTATTTTATACATAATCTGTTGCTGTTGAAATTCAAAATATTTTGTTCTTTTGTATTATAAAGCTACGCTTAGGAATTATATTAATGCGATTATAAAAATTACATATCTCAATATTGCACTCGTTCCTGTGTGAATCATTAAAAATGTTAATTCCATATATTTATTTACTAGCAAAACTAACATACACGCTTAAATATAAACCAAACAAAAGCGGATAATTATTTAATTGTATGCAATAGAACGTGACATCATTTATATTCATTATTTGTTTGTTCTTATTTTCGTTGTATTTTTAAAGTTCATTATGCGAAGCAATATACGGGATCCTTTTGGTCAACACGGCGTAATGCAGCTTAGGACAGTTAGTGGCGGTGTGACGTCAGCTCCGCGAGCTCTCACCGCAAAATATGCTCCCGAATTAAAGTCAGTTTAGTGTGTGACGTCACCGAGCTGAGTACTGCTGTTGAAGGGGAAGGAATACTTTGATGTATGCGGGTAGCAAAGACAGGAAACGTTTTAGTTCTTAATAAAATGTACAACTTAGCTTGGATTTTGTAATATTAATGCTGACTATTTTAATTACACAATTGGTAAGAGTGTAAAAGTTCAACTCGTAGTTTATCTGAAGGTCAGGCATGTAAATAAAATAAAACAAAGTAATTTTCTCTGCAAATTAGAGGACACCAACTCAGGAAAAGAAAAAAAGAAATGAGCACATTTTCCAGCACTTTCTGTTTCGTTCTTCTTTAACTATAGTATAGCAACGCAAAGATTGTCCCTGTAAGGAATGTGCTGTGGGACAAGTACAGCGAATGTGTGTGGCAGAGAACGCCTGCTACACAAGGAGCAGAACCGTTAAAACATGTGCCCTATTCAGTCTGTACACTAAAACCGAGAATATTCATTCACAAAAGTAGAAGCCGTCAGAATGTTTTTGAATGGTCTGTAACTGTACTGACATGGGGAGTCTTAAACCTGTCCAGGGAGGGTGTGGGAACCTTCGTCAACCCCCCTGCGTCTCGCCGTTTTCTCGATATTGGAAATTTCAGCACTTTTCATCATTTAAAATGCTCCTTGTGTTGCAGTTCTGGTGTTACACTAATGAAACCTGCTACACACGTTCATAGAGACACAGAGAATAAAAATTTCCGCGGGGTTTATTTTAAGCACACTTTCTTTATTTCAAAGCAAAAAAATTTCAAATTTTGGGCAAAAAAAGTTATATTCATAGCTTCAAAACTTTCTGGAGCCTAAGTTATTGATACACAGAGACCTAGGGTAAATTAAAAATATATTTGGAACCTGTTGTTTAAATATTATACCCAAATTTAAGTTATTTTGTCACAAGGGACTTTTTAGGTGACGTAACGAAAAATAAATGAATTTGGCGATATTTTCCAAACTATGGAAGTGAAACTGCCGAAGTTTGGTCTGTATCATATTTGTGCTAAGTTGCATCTGTGATTTAAGTCTTTGAAAGCTTAGAATTTCAAATTTTCAGTCCTAGGTATCCTTAATACCTGTATAACTGGTAAACTGTAAGAGATACACAAAAGTGATAACTCACAAAATTTTAACATATTGTGAAGGCCACACAGTTCGTCACTTTCATAAAATTGCCTATATTTGATACCATGTTCCTTGCTATTCCTTGAAATGTTTAAACAGTTATACTTTTCTCACACAAGAAGTCTTTATTCATGTTATTTCTTTTCCTGATCATGAAAACAGAAGGTAATTTCAAAGTTACTGGACAAATTCCATGTCCAAATGTGTACTAAAGGACAGGATTGTTTCGAATAATAATTGCTAGATATAACAATATGAAGAAAAGGGACAGAAAAAGTAGAGAATCTTAGGTGTTTAACCAAATATGGCATAGCACATGTTAAATGACGGGAATTATGAACAGATTCTCAAGTGAACCCTGAGTCCAAACGTCTTTAGAGGAGAAGAAAATCTTGAGAAAATGAAACATTAACTAGGTAGCTTACCCTAATGGAGACACCAACTCCGTAGAAAGGAGACAAGCTATAGCAAAACACGGAGGTCGATATTGTACTTCTTAGAATGTTCCATAGATTTCAAAGCAGCTATAAATGCCCTGAAACAAGAGAGAACTGCAGCAGCAGTTGCTCGTAATTTGGGGATATCTAGACAACCATATCTGTCTGGAGAAAGGTATATACGTGGTCACGTCCATAATAAATCGTCCTAGAGACCACAACAAAAATAGCCAAAATAATAAAAGAATCCCTAGCTACTATCCGAAAAATAGTAAATAAAGGCAGTCTTACAAACAGAGAGTGATATTTACGTTGTAGAACGACTGTTGCATTAACCATCTAGTCACATTTTCTGTAAATGGGTCTGTATCAGTCCAACAAAGAAAAATAACGAATTCTAAGTATGATACAAAATGTCAAAATGGTATATTATGGATGATTAATTATAGGTTCCGCAAAACATAAGTAATCACTGCTGCATGTGACTGATAACCTGATGCACAAGGTCTCTGCAGGAAACCTAAAGATTATATCAACCATTTTTTAAATGTGCTGTATAACCGGAAGCGACTACAGCTTTTTGATTTTAAGGATAAACATCTGTGAAAATTGGTGAAAATATGCAAAATTGCCTAATTAACATAGAAGGACCATGAGTATGGTCTACCGAGAAGGACCAAATCGTCATTTTGATTGGTGCAGTTTTATTTGCACGTTTTAAAATTGTAAACAAATTTTAATGCATACCAGTTTATTCAGCATTATTTATACAATTTACCGGTATATAATTTTACTTTTTTCTAAAGAAGTGCATGGTAAAATGAACATTTTAAGCCTAAAAATTAATCTAAATACACACGATAACCAAATGTGAAATGGACAACTTCCCTTATCAAACACTTGTGTTTCAACATAAAATTTTGAATACGACAGAATATAGTAGGAAAAGAAAAACACATATAAACCTTATTTCGCTCTTCCAAAGCCGCGTGCGGCATCATAGCACCTAACACACGTGTATTCAGCGTTGTCTAAACATTGTCCACAAACATATAGGTGTATTACTTTATCTTGACAGGAATCCTGCGCGGTAGGGATGAGTAGCAACTGTGGTAGGGATAGTGCACGCGTAAGATTACGAGAGGGGAGGGCGGTGCATAAGCTGTCTAAAAACAAATTTCATTCTCGAAGCCAGTTTTGCAGCTCTTATAAACTAACTTGTAATTCTTACTATGGTAGTAATCTCCACGCTTTTGTTGGTTCTTAAATAGTACTTAAGCATTTGGAACAAAACCCGGTTCTCCTCCAGCAGACATGATAAACAACTGCCGGCCTTTCAATATTGCTGCAGAGTCCCTGTGACGTATTTCGCTCCAGACATATGGTCCAGTATGTGCTGCATTTATATAAGTTTCATCCATATAAAATATATCAACTTCACTTCGATATCTCCGAATATTTCGTAAATAATTAAGCGTTTTTGCACGTATGGTGCGATGTTCGATTAAAATTTGTCTGTCACGGTTAGTGTTTTTTTTTCCTCAAATAATCCTAGCTTCAAAAGAACTCTTCTTAATCTTCAGACACTGCCTTGGAAGTCAGTAGAATTTTTCGCTTTATAAGCACTTTCTTCAAAGTTGGGGTTTGTTTTCTGTGCTTTAAAAATTATTCACATTTCACCTAACTACTTCTGAATTAAAACATCCATATTAGATTTTCTGCATGTTCTTAATCCTTGTTTACTGGGCATAGAGAAGGACGTTGTTGCACTAGTACCAATGGCTTTTCTTTCTTTAATAACTCTCCTAAAATACTTTCAGACACAACTGTTGCCTCAGATACCCTTCACCATCTTTTTATAGCTGACCCAGACCATTGTTCCTTTTCTATAAATCTATGGATTTTGGTTATTACTTCTCGTGTTTTAAAATGTAGCACTTTATTTCCTAATGGTCTGCTAGGAAGCGTCATTTATAAATGCCCTCTTGGAACCAGGAGACAAGCACATTTTGAACCAAGCTGTAGTATTACCGAGTAGCTCTGCACGTGTTTAGTTGCTCGCAACTGACCTGCCCTCCCCTCCAGTTGCAACCGTACTGAGGTGGACTCGTCCAGATACCACTGCGCATCGCTCTGCACTTTACAAGATAAAAAATTACATCTTGTACTTATTGCATTTGTTACATAAATGCTTGCTCCTGGTCTTCGCTTTGCATTCGCCAATTTGGCAGGTCTACCAAATGTTGCTAGCTGAGTTACTTTGTTAGGTAGTGTATCTTGTAGTCTTGTGGATTCATACGCTGAAGGCAACTCTTCTGCTAAGTTGTATATGAACTGACGTCTGCTTACTTTTTGACCTGTTACTTCCTTATAGAGTACCCATGCATTAATAGCTGCCAAGGCCAACACATTGAAAAAAAAAAAAAAAAAAAAAAACCCTGCATAGGTACCTTCTGCATCCATATTTCACTGCGTACAGTCGAGCCATATGATCCATGACGTCATCGCCGTACTCGGTGTTATTGTTGTACGCCGCTGATTCTGGTAGCTTTTTAGGATGCTGTTTGTTTATAGTAACTGTGTCATGCATTGAACTCAAAAGGAGCACAATTTTTTTTTTCATTTTCTCCTGATAGTATGCCAGAGTTATGTCATCTGACTTATAAAGTACAGTTATGTGCAAAGATGCTGTAGCACATTTTACTGATTGAGGGATTTACCTTCTACATTTCTTTACTGTGCCCTCAATGCTTGTACTTTTACGCTTCAAACTTTCTGCAAGGCATTTGGTTGTGAAAATATTGTCACATGTAATATTTTTTCCTGTTAAAACAAATGGCTGTATGAGAGGCATTACATGCTCTGCAAGAGGAACACCTATGGGGCGCTGCTCGTTTTTGTTCAGGTAAGGAAAACCATTCACCATATACTTTGAATTTGCATCAACTACAAGCCAAAACTTTATTCTAAATTTGTCCGGTTTATTTCTCATTTATTGAATGAAAGAGCATCTGGCCTTGCAAGGAAACAGTTGCGCATCCACAGTGATATTTTCACTTGGAATGTAACACTGCAAGGCATTGGCAATAAAAGGATTCCACACAGGAGTAGCAGCTGCAAAGCGATTTGTACTTAGTCTTTGAGAACGTGTGTCCTTGTTATCAAATCGCAGAAACCAGAACATTTCAGCGGATTTGTATCTGCTCATTGTGTTCCTGAAAATTGTTGGTCCCCAGGTATTCGACTATAGCAACTTTAACGGAAAGTTCTTTGCTCCAACACCTCGTAATTACATAAGTGATAGCACGAATTGCGCCAGTTGGGCAATAAAAATTTCTGCAGAGTGCCATAAATCAATCAAGAAGGAAAACAACAGACGTGAACAGATCCGAAGGCTTGTTCACACTTCCATACACGTAAAAATGACGGATGTCAGTCCTTCTAGTAGGAGTTACTTGTACCACCTTTTAGAAACGTCCAAAATGACTAATTTTTTGTACACGTGTTTGTCATAAGCATTTATTAAAAGTCGTAGAGCATGGGAAGTGTATAAAAACCATATGCAAAAATTATCTTCTAAAGCATCGCATCCGCCACTATGACGGGGCTCTTTCTAGTGGTATTTAGAGTAATCAGTGTACTTCAATTTCGTTTAGCATGACTGCATTCGTATAACAATGACGCGGAGCTAAAGTATGTCAATTTAATTCAGCAATGTAGACGATTGTATACAGTTTGAACTTATCGTTGTTACTCTTGTCTTGTACAAGATTAGTTTCGATAACGCATTTCCATTATTACCATATTTCACTATGAATATAACGCCCTGCATTGGTCACAGCACCTGTACTCTCTGACGGAGACTAGGCAGTCGGGATAGCAGTGACAATGCGTTTACGAAACTTTTCACCCTACCTCGTCACAGGGAGTGGTAGCGCCAAGTACCTTATGCTCCAACTTACACTATAATTACAGTAGCTTGTCTCATTAACAAAATGTATTTTAGGGTTACTCGCTTTTAGAGGTAAAATTATATATGAATGAATGAATTATTGTACACATTCCAAAATTTTGCAATTTACAACATTTGGCTACATTTATTTGTCTTTACCTTGTTGATACCTTGGCTTACATGACACCCTGGTCTTCTGCTCTCTCAGGTAGCTCTTAACCTCCATGCCTCCTTGTTACTTAATTACTCCAAATCTTCCTCCTCATCTTCCTTTCTTATATTCTTTACATTTCTGGGCCACTTTTCTTTAACATTCTGCAAGAGCTCACCAATACTTCTTACCTTCTTCACCTTCTTTCCCGTTAAAAATTTTATAGCTACTATCCTCTTCTCCACTTTCTCCCATTTTTCCTCCCGAACCTTTTCTCTCCACATTGCAGCCTCCTTGCACTCTGCTACATAGAGTTCCATGCTTTCTTTTCCCCAACACAATTCACAAATTCCCTTTTCCCTACCTCCTATCCCTCTTACGGATATTATACCTGTTCTCATCCAAGCTAATCCTTCTCTCTCTTGCCTATTGCTGTAATCTGCATATGCTTCTCGTCTCCAGTTTCTTTTTATTTGTTTGTAAAACTGTAATGATTTCTTATTTCCTAGAATTCCCCATATTTCCTGACTTTCTATGTCTTCTATTCTGCATTTTATCATTTTACCCACATCGTTTGTATCTCATTCCTCTAATATACATACAGAATGTTACAAAAAGGTAGGCCAAACTTTCAGGAAACATTCCTCACACACAAAGAAATAAAATATGTTATACGGGCATGTGTCCAGAAACGCTAAGTTTCCATGTTAGAGCTTATTTTATTACTTCTCTTCAAATCATATTAATCATAGAATAGAAACGCACAGCAACAGAACGTACCGGCGTGACTTCAAACACTTTGTTACAGGAAATGTTCAAAATGTCCTCCGTTAGCGAGGATACATGCATCCATCCTCCGTCGGATGGAATCCCTGATGTGCTGATGCAGCCCTGGAGAATGGTGTATTGTATCGCAGCCGTCCACAATACGAGCACGAAGAGTCTCTACATTTCGTATCGGGGTTGAGTAGACAAGAGCTTTCAAAAGCCCCTATAAATTAAAGTCAAGAGGGTTGAGGTCAGGAGAGCGTGGAGGCCATGGAAATGGTCCGCCTATACCAATCCATCGGTCACCGAATCTGTTGTTAAGAAGCGTAGGAACACTTCGACTGAAATGTGCAGGAACTCCGTCGTGCATGACCCACATGTTGTGTCTTACTTGTAAAGGCACATCTTCTAGCAGCACAGGTAGAGCATCCCGTATGAAATCATGATAACGTGCTCCATTGGGCGTAGGTGAAAGAACATGAGGCCCAATCAAGACATCACCAACAATTCCTGCCCAAAAGTTCACAGAAAATCTGTTGATGACGATATTGCACAATTGCGTGCGGATTCTCGTCAGCCCAAACATGCTGATTGTGAAAATTTACAATTTGATCACGTTGGAATGAAACCTCATCCGTAAAGAGAACATTTGCACTGAAATGAGGATTGGCATATTGTTGGAAGAACCAATCGCAGAAGTGTACCCGTGGAGGCCAATCAGCTGCTGATAGTGCCTGCACACGCTGTACATGGTACGGAAACAATTGGTTCTCCCGTAGCACTCTCCATACAGTGACGTGGTCAACGTTACATTGTACAGCAGCAACTTCTCTGACGCTGACATTAGGTTATCGTCAACTGCACGAAGAATTGCCTCGTGCATTGCAGGTGTCCTCGTCGTTCAATGTCTTCCCCAGTTGCGAGTCACAGTCTCTAATGTTCCGTGCTCCCTAAGATGCCGATCAATTGCTTCTGGAAGTCTGTCTCGATACAAACGTACCGTGTCACGGCTATTGCCCCGTGCTAATCCATACATCAAATGGGCATCTGCCAACTCCGCATTTGTTAACATTGCACTGACTGCAAAACCACGTTCGTGATGCTACCAGTTGATGCTACGTACTGATGTGCGTGATGCTAGTACTACACAAGCACTGCAGTCAACATTACCTTCCTTCAATTGGGCCAACTGGCGGTGAATCGAGGAAGTACAGTACATACAAACTAAACAATGGGGTATTTTGACAATTGTCTGCACAAATGATTTCAACTAAAGACAAGTACTAAAATGAGCTATAACATGGAAAATAAGCGTTTCCGGTCACATATCCACCTAAAATATTTTCTTTCTTTGTGTGTGAGGAATGTTTCCTGAAAGTTTGGCCGTACCTTTCTGTAACACGCTTAATATCTGGCATTCCTATTTTTTCCATAATTCCTCCTATCTATTCCCACCAAATATTTGAATTCCCTAATATTTTTTTGCTGTTTCATGCATAATTTTATAATTTCCCCGTCTTCTTTGGCCAAACACCTGTACCAAAATGTTATTATTGTTTCCATTACTATTCCATTTCTTCATGTCTTTCATAGTTCTACCAAAGCTACTTGCCTAGGTGATGATCTAGGTATGCCTAGTAGCTGTTTACAACACCTTCTGTAGTTTTGGCCCACCATTTTGTTTACCAATGTGCCCCCCCCCCCCCGCAGATCTCAACGGCATACAACATTTTGTGTTCCACCAGTGCTACATAAATTCTTTCTTAGCACTTAGTTGTCATTGCTGGTTTATATTTGCATATTCTTATCCTATTCATTGCTGGCTAGAATTATATATACATATATTAATTTGAAGTTCTCCAACGTTACACCATGCCGGATGATGAACGGAATAAGTGAAATTGTGCTCAAATGAGTCCAGGGTCCGTTGAGTTACCAGACATTCGTTTTTAAAGATAAGGAAAAAGCCAAGGAAAAAATTATCCAGATAGCTCGCTCTTACTATTTGTACTTGCTACCTCTTGAAGAGTTGAACACGCCACAGAGGTCGGTTCATATTTTCTTGGCAAAGAAGATATCTCTCTCTCTCTCTCTCTCTCTCTCTCTCTTCTCTCTCTCTCTCTCTCTCTCTCTCTCTCTCTCTCTCTCTCTCTCAAAGTAAATATGTAATTTTAAAGTCCCCATGCAGATGACCTCACAATGCATTTATTTCCGCAGTTGCCGATAAACCTGTCAAACGAAGAACCTGTCTATAGCAAGAACCATTGTTGTGCTGGTGCCAAATCAGTTGGTTTAAAAATGGGCAAATTTACAGAATAGCACCGTTGCAATTCAATGGAGTGTTTGGATGACCGGAATATCCATCATATAAACCCATCTCAACCAGTGAAAAAATTGCTGCATCCTGGTACACATCGCTGGAGTTGAACGGTGCCCATTTGTATTTAAAAACTGTTTTTTGTTATGACTCGTCCCTCCGCTTTCTGTCCCAATCGGCTAAACGCTGGTAGGTGGGGGGGTGTATTAATATCTCGGAGTGCGCTAGAATGTAAGGTCCAAGGCGAGTGGACAGTTTATATCAGTAAATGCGTACGTTGGCTGCAGCTGTGAATGACTTTTTGTGAGTATACGTGTACAATAAACGTTGGAATTGGTCAATACTACTGTTTCTGGATGCATCATATTGGTACTAAGCTTTAAGCAGCATCTATACTCCATATTTAAGCTACCAAAACGCTTTACTTTGAACTATGTTAATAGGAGTACAGAGAGATTACATCTAAGAGGGTTGTTCAATAAAAATCATCATATTTTTCTTTTTTGCCACTGTACCTTTACTCATCCTGATAATTTTGATGGTTCTTATTTAATAATCTCACCTGAATATGATGTATTTGTCCCAGCGTCTCTGCCAGTCTTCAAAGACACGCTGGAAACCATCTTTGAGAGATCCTTCAAAATGGCCTCCGCAGCCTTCACCACTGCTTCTGGTGATGGATAATGCCTCCCACGAAGCCATTTCCTCAACTTAGGGAATAGAAAAAAGTAACATGGGGCTAAAACCGGACTGTAGGTAGGGTGAGGAAAGCACTTCACGTTGACTTCTGCAAGATATTCAGCAACAACATTGGCAGTATGCCGCCGCGCATTATCGTGGAGCAGAAATCCAGGCTGCTTCACGGAAAAGTAGTCTTTTGCACCTGATATATACTTGCAATGTATTCAGAAAATTCCTGTAGTATTGTCCAGTTACTGATGTGTGTGCAGGTACTACATGTTGATAAACCATTCCATGAATATCAAAGAATGAGATGACCATAGCTTTCCAGCAGAAGCAATAATTTTTTGGGTTGGGGGGAGGGTTGGTGATGAAGGAGATTTCCCTTCTGAGCAGGATCAAAATGATATAGCCAGGTTTCTTCAGCGTTTGCGTCTGAAAGAAGCTCCGGATCTTCCTCTGACAACAATTTTAATTGTATGCAGACCTGCATGCGAATGTCCTTTTGTTCGGGAATCAACCGTCTTGGAACACATCACGCACAAACACGTCTCATGTGAAATGTTTCTGTCACCAACGTGTGGGTGGCAGCAAATGAAATGTTCAGTGCTTCAGAAAGTGATCTTAGAGTAATTTATGTCTTGAAATCATAATGAAAGGGTTAAAATCCCTTATTAACTTTTATTTACTTAAAAAAACTTTAAAAGAAAATTTTTAAACCCAAATAAAAAAATAAAAAATTCATTTTAATAATCTTTATAAAATTACAATTAAATCCACCTTCAAATTAATTTTTCAATAACAATCCATATAAATATAATTTACTGTCGATCCTCTCTCACAATGGAAGCAGCAGTTTTGATGCTTTCTTCCGAAAGAGCAGTATGTAAGTGGTACACCGGGACCACCTTCCTTTGAAATTGATTGTCTCCCCTCTTTAAACATTTTAAACCATCTTCCAGATGTGCTGGAAGGAAGAAAAGACTCTCCATAGACCTTCTGTAACATTTTATAGGCCTGAACTGAAGATTTGTTGAGACGAAAGGAGAATTTCAAAGCCGCATATTTTTCCTCGCGTGTTACCTCCATTGCAGCGGTAGGCGATACTGAACATGTCTGTACTTGCCTGCTTCTCACAGGCGGGAACAAGGGGTACCAAAAATGAAACCACTACGGCGAATTTGTTTCACATTAAGCTAAGATTGAATTTTAGTGCGAAAAAATTGTTACTGTAAAAATTATGATCATTCGTTATTGATTAACCCTCGTAAAATCGAAAATATACTTTTGTACGAATGGTTTGTGGAAGAGATATAAAAATAAACGATAGTGACCAGGGATGTGAATGTAATATCACATTTATTTTTCATTTTTTTACAACAATAATTATGTAAACTTTAAACAGCATTAATAAACTGTTATAGAAATTAAATATTTGTAAATAGTAAGTAGCTAAGCTAATTTTAGTGTCAATATTTTATAATTTCAAGCCGTAAGTAGCTTCTGAAATCCCTTCCTACGATGGACGCTACTCACTATATTTCTCCATACCACTGTTTCCTTAAAATATGAAGAAAAGCAAATTTGCAGCTCAAAATAGGTTGGGACAAATATATGTAATATTTAAATACTTCACAACGAGAGTTAAAGGAATAGGCACTGACTTACTGACCCCAATGTTTCGTATTCAAACCCAGTGCATGCTGACTTAGGATACTTAAAAGCGAAATCCCTCGTGCGATGTAAAACAATTGAAGAACAAATGTTCACTACACTAACTGGCAATTTACAGTAACTCCCAACATACACTGACGTTCACTTTATTCTTGTTTGGTAGTACCTACTATACAAATGTAGGTGAAGTAGCAATGGACTCCCCTTTGTTACCAGCTGTAGCTAATTTATATATGGAACACCTAGAATATAAAATACTTTCCACAGCTCCACTTAAACCATCTCATTTCTATAGATACTTGTACGACACTTTTGTAATTTGGTCACATGAATCAGACATTTTGCCTAGCTTTCTTGCGCATCTCAATAGCCTTCCACCTCAAATATAGTTTACCATGGAACTGGATAACGATGGAACTCTTCAATTCCTGGACATTATTGTTTAACGAAACACCAACGGTACACTGGGGCATGCTGCATACCGCAAGTCTACACACGCCAATCTCTTATCTGAACACTCATTGTTTCCATCATAAATTTCAACGATTGGGAGTTCTCAATACACTGGTAAACAGAGCTTTGTCTATCTCTGATCCCTGCTAAATAGGAATTACCGCAACTGAGACTCACTTTCGGTCAAAAGATCTACTCCGAATATGACATTGAAGCCTGTTCATCAGAGATAACAAAAAGGAAACCTGTAATACAGCCAGCGTCAGATAAGCCTACTGCTACAGCCTGCATCCCGTTTACCGACAATCTATCCGGCAGAATCAGCAGAATTCACGCCAACTACAACATCAGGACCATCCACAAGGCACCTCTGAAGATTAAATATCTGTTGAGACCAGAGAAAGACATACTCGACTTCCAATTTCCGGGAGTGTATCGCATTCCCTGTGAATGTGGGATTCCGTATATAGGACAAACCGGAAGGACTATGCTACCGGAATAAACGAACATGAACGGAGCATTCGTTTAATGTAGCCTCAGAAGTCTGCACTGGCAGAGCATTGCTTTAAAATCTACCATAGAGCCAAATTGGAGACCTCCATCTTGGCAAAGTGCAACGGTTATTGGGAGCGGAGAGTTAAGGAGGCTTTGGCCATTTCCTCCGAGAGGAGTGCTGTTAATCGTGATGCTGAACTTCTGTTCAGCTCCTCTTGGAAACCGGCCTCAAAAGTGGAAACAATCGACTTATGAAGCACAAATCTCAAGAGTTTGACCATCAAATTAAGTGGTTACTTTTGTATCACCTTGAAATACGTTCTCGTATTACAATCCCTCGGTGAGACGACTTATCTTCCTCGGGATATAGAAATGAAGGTCCCTTCAGCTACCCCGTTACTGCGGTGAAGTAGTCTGGATAAATTGCCGGCAGCTTCGTCGATGAGCGACGAGATCTTTAATGCAGGGCTGTGGTACCGCTCCAACAACGGAATGGTGAATGGTAGCAAACAAATTTGATCATAAAACACTGCTTCACTTATTTTTTATAAGATTTTATTTTCTCTCTGTATCTTTACACAGTCGATGTTTTGTAACAATTGCTAACTTATTTCATGATAGTAATGGCGTAGCATACGCAGCAGCGTGTACATTACGCGTCTCGCCTGATCAAAAAACTTTCAGGAATGAACTTTATTAAGTGAAAAAATTAAATTCAAAGTTTTACTGAAATATGATTGATTAATTTTGTCATGTCTTGTTACTAAGGGACCGATACTTAAATTTGATTGGCTTGACGTCAGATTTGAATTTCTATGCAGTCTAATACGTCACAAAATACCTCTTTCATCAACTTCAGAGGGCAAGGTTTGTATTACATTTCCATATATGGAAATTTTAATAAATTTCTCGAATTATATGGAAAATCAGCTTCAACCTAATTAGTTTTATACACTGACGTCAGCTCCTGACTTTGTATACAATTTACTACAGACGTTTGTTCAGGAGTAGGAGTATTGCTAGTGTTTTGTCGTTGCTCATTTTTTGTGTTATCTGAATTTAGTGTTCATTATCTTATAAATCACCTATACTCCTCCACAGGAGCGTAAGTCCAGGAGGGACGAGACGCAGGGGGTTGGCGAAGGTTCCCACACTCTCCCTGGACAGGTTTTTGACACCCCATGTCAGTACAGTTACAGATCATTCAAAAACATTCTGACGGCTTCTACTTTTGTGAATGAATCTTCTCGATTTTAATGTACAGAGTGAATAGGGCACATGTTTTTTAACGGGTAGCAGGCGTTCTCTTCCACACACATTCGCTGTCCTTGTCACACAGCACATTCCTTACATGGACAATCTTTGCGTTGCTATACTATAATGATGGGGGCGATGTACACTGTCAAAACGTCGCTTTCTAATCGCCTTTTCAAGTGACTTTGTTTCCCGAGAAGGACTTGAATATAAAGCATCCTTTTTTTTTCCAAATCAAAAAGTGAGGGGACGGAAGGAAAGGAAATGAATGGAAAGGTAATCGTGATAGATGAGAGGTATCCACCTATCGACCATCCCATCGTGTCCGAGATCTCCCAAATGTAATCCTCATACGTCACAGTGCAGACATCCCTCTCTCTCGAAGTGTAAGTACCTTATACAGGTAACGTAAACGCTGGCCTAAATTCAACAAAAACCCATCGTCAAAAAGCCTCCTGCCGTTGACGAGGATATACTAAGACCTAACAATTAAGGGGATGTGCAACACGAGTTAAGCAATAGTTAAAACAAAAATTGCATTTCAGCAACAAGTGTTAGCGTAACACTCGTATTAAATCTCTTGTTAAACTAACACACCAAATTTCTAATGTTAAGTCCTTAACAATTGTAAATAGTTAGGATAGCGAGCATAAACTCAGCTGTTGATGTCGATTTGCTATATTTAAGACCGTCTAAATGGCATTCGCAGTAGAGAACGACCTATGAGGAAAAACTATTTTGAGGAACTATCCGAAGAAAATTGTTTTACGGAGGTATAGACTGTCGAAACATGTTGCTATGAAGGTTACTGCAGAAGTTCAAGAGAGGTTAAAACGTGCATAGAAAGGAATATGGCGATCTCGTCTATGCTTCAAGTATCAATAACCTTGCGATTTCATAATTCACTGAATTATGTGCATAATACATTATCCACTTCCCGTCTTGAAACGTTCAGTAACTTGCCCTTCCTCGCTCCTCGTTTTAAATTTACGTAATACTGAGTTAGAACATGCATCGAAAGGAATACGACGATCTCGTCTTTGCTTCAAGTATCAATAGCCTTGCGATTTTATAATTCACTGAAATATGTGGATAACACACTGTCCACCTTCCGTCTTGAAACGTTCAAGTCACTGGTCCTTCCTCGCTCCTCGTTTTAAATTTACGTAGTACTGAGTTAGAACATGCATCAAAAGGAATATGACGATCTCGCCTTTGCTTCAAGTATCAATAACCTCGCGATTTTATAATTCACTGAATTATGTGGATAACACACTGGTCACCTTCCGTCTTGAAACGTTCAAGTCACTTGTCCTTCTTCGCTCCTCGTTTTAAATTTACGTAATACTGAGTTAGAACATACATCGAAAGGAATATGCCGATCTCGCCTTTGCATCAAGTATTAATAACTTTGCGATTTTATAATTCACTGAATTATGTGGATAACACACTGTCCACCTTCCGTCTTGAAACATGCAAGTCACTCGTCACACTTCTTCACACTTCGTTTTAAATTTACGTAATACGTTTCGTTTGTAGTAATGACACATGCATTTGAGTTAAGTTTGTTTCCAATTTTTCCCCGTGTAACATCTTCCTCTTTTACATTCACTTCATCCGTTCTATTTTCCACGATATCGTTATACTCCGTCAACAATTCAATTAACAATCCTTTCTCCATTTATGAGAAATTGGTTTCATGGTTTTTGTTTATGATTTTGTTTATCCACCATTTTTTTAGCTGTGTGCAGACTGCGCTGCAGACGAAAATGAAAACAAAATCGCATCGTAGTACGTTCAGGAAATAGTACGACTCATCCACAGCCTTCTATAATTGTAATATTTACAAGTTTCTTGGCGTTAGCACGTGTTTGTTAATATTTTCAGAAAACAGGTTGGTGAAATGCAAGAAACTGTTAGCGCTATTACAATTGTTACGTTACATTTGCTAACGTCGATTTTAACATCTGTTGGTGAAATCGGGCCTTAACGGTGCATTAAATAATTTGAAGAAACTCAGTGAAATCAGCGAGAAACCTTTCAAGAACCCTGTAGCGCTACCGACAGGGATATATCCTAATAGCTTCTTTAATGTCGAAAGGAAATAAGCTGGTACAATTAATCTGTTTCGAAACACGAGATAAGTCGGCAATGTCTTTTCAACGCGTTTGTGAATTAATAGACCTTGGCTTTCTAATTCCCACTGAGTGGAATGTGAGAACCTATCTAATTACAAAGGCTATCCCCGTGGTAAATGGGCCAGGACGTTGTCCCACCGCAAGGAGTTGGCCGACCTTTATTACATTTACCGGAAATAATACGAAATTAACTGTTAAAATATAGTGCGAGCCAAATAAACCTGCACCATTTCAATAGATCATACTTCTAACCAATAATAGGACACGCGTTCAACTTTGGGAGTATATAATACTCATTTTTTTTAAATTTTACGCCCTCCAAAATTAAGTCATATCGGACGGTGAATGAATTGGGTGAAATGATGTTGAAATGTGTCCAGGGTCCATGGAGCTTAGAGTTACCCGACATTCGTCTTTCAGGAGAAGGAAAAACCCTGGAACAACAGTATCCAAGTAACTCACCCTGACCGCGATTCGAACTCGGGACCACTTGAACGTTAGGCAAACATGCTACCATCACCGCTACCGCGGCGGGCTAAAATAATACACAATTGGGAGATAACATATTACATTACACTACTTATATCTCAGAAACTGTTGGAAGTGTTCTCCACCAGCATATATACATATTTGCACTCGTCTTACCATATTCTCTGAAGTTTTACGAAGATGATATTGAAATGAGAGAAGGTTATTTCCAGCAAGATAAAGCAACGTGCCACACATCTTATGACACCAAGAAACTTGTAACCAGTTTCTTTGATAACCGAATAATCTCAATACGGTCTGTGGCTCCCAGATCCCCTGACCTAACCTCACCTGATTTTTTTCTTGTGGGGATATCTAAAATATAGATTGTACAAGAACAGGCCACGTACAATTCATGCTCTTAAGGAATCCTTTCGAAACGAAATAAATAACATTGGCGAGTATATCCTATGACAAACTGATCATGGGAGGGATGCACACTTCCGAAACGTCAATTTCGAATCGTCTTTTCACCTGGCTTGCTTCCCTAGAAGAAAGTGAACAAAGTTGACATTTAAGCTACGGTGACGGCATTGCAGTTTACTTCCGCATGCGCAGATGTTATGTTAAGCAATGACGGACTAAGAGGCGAATCTCGTTGTAGAATGCGGAGGAATACTTTATTCTTCCGTTGAACATAGTTTAATGGTTTCAACTTCTACACTAAAGTATAGGCTTTAAAGTTTAATATACGTTTCGAAGTCAGAACTAGTGCCATCCTTTCGTTGAATAATATACGAACAAGCATAATAGAGATAGATTTATCATAGCTTGAGCAGATAGCAAGAATTAACATGATCAGGATATCGTGAAGCGACATGAAAGCTTCAAGTTGTCGCAGCAATGTGAAGCAAATATTACTGTTCCACATTTGACATTTACGATAATACTTCTTACTTACAGAAAGAACTTATGTATCTTGTCAAGGGCAATGAAATATTTTTTCAGAATCACTAACTTGGAAGATGGCAATATAAATAAATATTGTTTTCATATTCAAAGGAGAAATAACTGGGGTGAGTCTTGGGCACATGAAATGAATGACGTGTTGAAGCAGATAGGTCTGGGTCATTCATGGATAAATGCGGAGTATGGGTGTATAGGCTTCTGCAAAGAAGTTAAGGTTAGAGGATATTGTCAGACAAGACACTTTTGCCACTACAAATGACAAAAGCTCACCGAGGTTATATAGAGAAATAAGAACTATATGGGGAGGGATAGGTATACTGTCGGGAATGGCGGCCGATGCACACAAGGGGGCTGATAGTCAACGCGGATATAAAAGAGCTTACCGAAACGGATAAAGAGACAGATAAAGGACTGGAAGGTTTATCTTTCGTCTGGTGCTTTCTTGTTTGTTACAGAACATTCCAGAAATACAAATGGACATATAAAAATGAGCCGCGATCGCCAGTTAGGGGGAGAGTCGAAATGGAAATTTGTAATCGTTCAGCTGTGTTTTGAAAGTGAACCCTGTTTTTTGTGGGTATGCCAGGCAAGTATTGGTGTATTTTATGTAATTCTGCTACTGTAGGGATCGCCCAAATTGTATTTTTACCGAAATAAAGAACATTTTGAATTTCTGCAAAACTGACTTTTAATTCTACGAACCCATATATATAACAAGTTAGGGCGAGAAGGTTTTGCTTGGGCGAGAACAGAAGTGAGAAATTTGAAAGGTGTAGGTCGAGAGAGGGGGCTAATAAAAGTCCGTTGTGTGGAGAGGAAAATGCAGACTTCCATTGTATATTATATTGTAGTCAAACAAAGATATGGAGAGGGCAGGCCTGGCTACGTAAATTGGACAATTTGGGGTGTGAAGTAGTAATTAGAATATTTCTGTCAGTAAAAGGCGATAAGAACAGGAGAAATAAAGGGAATTATTTAGGTAAAGTTAAAGAGAGATGGCTAAGAACAATTAAGAGGAAAATGTAGAGTAGAACATGTGAAATAGCAGATTATTGGGCCTCCATTACACAAAAACCAAGCGTTAGGTGTATAGGGACCGAACTATTATTCAATGGCAAGCAACACGTTAGGAGTCTAAGGATTTCGGAATATATGGCGTTTTACAGTATGCATTTTATAATTTTAATCTACATTTTGTATTTCCATTTAATTATATCAAAAGGCAAGATCAAAAATAAATTTCAAATAACTTGCAAAAGAAAAAGGGCTTAGAAATAATGACACAGGTGCTAAACAAAATAAAATAAAGTGATGACATACCAGAAGGCTGGTAAATAAACATGATTGCACCTAGAGAGCTGCAAATAAACCAAAAAAACTACTTGAAATAAGTATCTTACGTATATTAGGAAAAATATACACAGAAATATTAGCAGAAAGGCTAAGAGTATGGGTAGAACAAGAAAGGAAGCCTTATGAATTTCAAGCAGGTTTCAGAAAAGTAAAGGCGACAATAGACAATCTGTTCATAGTAAAGACTATAATAGACAAATACTTCAGGAAGAAGAGAGGAAGGGTATATATGGTATTTGCAGATTTAGAGAAAGCTTGTGATACTATAAACAGAAAAGCTTTAGTTTGGAAGTTGAGTATGAAAGGGGTAAGTGGAAAATATGTAAAAGAAGTAGAGAAAAATCTATGAAGGGGGGAAGTTTTGCATAAGGTGGGAAAAATATAATTACAGAGATGACAGAACAAAACACAGGCCTAAGACAAGGATACAAAATGAGTCCAATTTTATTTAACTTATTTAGAGATGAGATAATAGATAAGGTTAGAGAAGGAAATCAGAACTGTGCGGTAATAGCAAACAAAGAAATTCCTGTACTGCTATATGCGGATGATTTAATGGTAGGGTCTGTAACAGTAGTAGGATTGCAGAAGGCAATGAATGAAGTCCAGAAATTCTGTGAAGAGTGAGGAATAAAAATAAACATAAATAAGTCGAAAGTTATGGTCTTCAAGAAGTGAGTTAAACTAAAAAAGGATGAAAAGTGGATATTAAATGGCAAAAGGGTAGAATTGCTCAATGAATTTGAATACTTTAGAGTAACGTTGAATAACAATGAAGAGTGGGGAACACACAGGAGAAAAATGGAATCAAAAGGAAGGGCGGCAATGAATGGAATAAGAATATGCAAATATAAACCAGAAATGACAACGAAGTGGTTAGATAGAATGTATGAAGCACTAGTTGAATCCAAAATGCTGTATGCAGTGGAGATCTTGGGGAGGGGCAGAAGTAAACAAATCTGTGGACCAAAACTACAGAACGTTTTGTAAAGAGCTGCTAGGCTTACCAAGATCAGCAGCTAGGGCAGTAGCTTTAGTGGAAATAGGAAAGACAAGAAGAAATGGAATAATGATGGAAGGAATAATAACAGTTTGGTACAGGTGTTTAGCCAAAATAGAAGGGGAAATTATGAAATTATGCATGAGACAGCAAAAAAGAACTTTGAACTCAAATAGTTGGTGGGTAGAGGTAGGAGGAATCATGGAAAAAATACCGTGACTTTGTGGTTTCGTTAAATTAAAAGTCCAATTGCACAAACTCAAAATGTTCTTTATTTCCACCGAATTACAGTTGAACACTTGCCAATTACACAGAATTACGTAGCGCACACAATTACAATTCACCAGTTCGTCTGTCACAGGTCCACTCTGCACTTGCAATTACACGCAACTCCTCCGATGCACGTACACAGACATCCGGTCCGTTCTCTCACTGGGCGCTCCTCACGGCTGCTCGCCAAGAACTGAACTCACTCAACTCAACTCAACTCCATGCTGGCGGGCTGTGTGGAACAGCCCGAAGGGTGGTCAAATCGTGTACCTGCTCTGGGAAGAGCGTAAGCACGTAGTGGCGGGATGTGGATGTTGCAGAATGACGGGTGTAGTTTAAGTGGGGGTAGTGTAGGGAGGTAGCTTGTTGCTCCTCAGGGAATGATGAACCGCGTGCCACGGACAGCGTGCACCGCTGGTGGGTTAGTTAATAAACTAGGAAGAAGGTATGTATAATTTTGAATATTCCAGAATAAAATTTTGGATTAGCTGAAGTTTAATTTAGGCTGGAATGGAGATCATGTGGTTACCGGTAGTGACCGCAAGACATGCGGGGTAGCCAGTATCGCTTTAAGCGACGCTCACGAGGTACATAATCCCCAAGGGATGTGACGAGGGCGCTCTGATGTTGGGGCAAACCCTCGAAGAATTTTGTCGCCCGACGCCTAATTTAATCCTGCACATATCGGAGGGATGAAGCCTCGTGAAGTAATCTCACGGGGAACCTTGTGCAAACAGAATAAATAATCCGAAGACATTTATTCTGTGCACGTTGGAGCAGAACCAGGTGCTAGCCTGCGGCCATACCCCAGACTTCGCACTAATAGAGCATGATAGGGAGGACCAGAGCCATAAAGAGGCGCAACTTTAGGGGAACAGACATCGCAGACCGAAGCACAGGCTATAGTGATGCCACGGCACCACACGACCGATGAGCTTGCTCCTGGATGTGCTCCCGAAAAGTTAGGCCCTTGTCCAACTTGACTCCCAAGTACTTGATTGAATTCTCCCACCTGATCCCTTGCCCGAAGTAGGTAAATTGGGGGAAATTGGTGGGAAAGCGGCGCTTGGTGAACAACAAGTTGAACTCACTTGCCAACTGCAGCCCCTTTTATAGGAATATCGCTGTTTCTCGAAGTCTCGCGATTCGGTGAATCACCCTGCAGGTTCTAGACGTCCAGGAGGGGGAAAGCGGTGGCTAACAATGTTTTTCCAACCATCCGCCTCGTTTTCGCGTACAGGACAAATGGGTAGGCGGAATCGAAAGCTTCCTGGCTACTGCTGCTACCCTACTGCTGCTGCTAGCTGGCCGTGCCTTCCGATAATTAGGTGACAATAGGAATGGGAGATACATGGAGATTAGAGGAAAGGAATACAAGCGATGTGGGTAAATTGGTAAAAAGCAGAATAGAGGATACTAAAGGCCGGAAACATGGGGAAGTCTAGAACATATGAAATCATTACAATTTTACAAACAAAATGAAATTGGGGACGAGAAGCATATGTAGATTCCTGCAACAGGCAAGACAGAGAAGGGTTAGCTTGGATGAGAACAGGAACAACATTTCTATGAGGGATACGAGATAGGGAAAAAGAAATTTGTGAATTGTGTGGAGGAAAAGTAAGCATAGAACACTATGTAACAGAATGCGACGAGGTTACAATGTGGTAAAAAAGATTTGGGAGGAAAAATGGGAGAAAGTAGAGAAGAGGATAGTAGCTATAAAAATGTTAACGGGCAGGGAGGAAATGAAGTTAAGAAGTATTGGTGAGTTCTTGCAGAAAGTAAAAGAAAAATGGGCCAGAGGTATAAAGAATATAAAAAAAAGAAGTTGAGGGGGAAGAATGGAACTAATTAAGTAACAAGGAGACATGGAGGTTAAGAGCTACCTGGCAGAGCAGAAGACCAGGGTGTCATATTGTTACGGCTATTCCGTGAACATTTGGGGAAAGACCTGGGAATGGCTGAGGTAGGGTCAACCAATAGACACCCACTTTAGTTACCTGCTGTGATACCTTTACTATTATAATAAGCTAATACATTTTGCTATAAGGTTGCACAATTCTCTTTCCCTTATTCATTAAAAGAAAACATAGTTGTCAAGGCCGGACTTACCGAGAGGCGGCGAGCTGGAGTACCAGGGGTCAGTCTGACGGCGTCCTAGGTGACACAGAGTCCCCTAGATCTGTGTTGCGAGTCTCTCCAACGTTCTGTTCTCTACGGTTATATCCTAACTCCATATCCGGCAAATTCCCCTGGCAATGCACCGATGTGCGTCACTAGGGGTCACCACATCCCCTAGAAAACCGGAGAGTTCTTCCGGTTGGACTCTCCCAGCCGGGAATGTGGTAAACCTCTAGCTTACTGTAAAGGTTAGAGACAGGATCCCTTCCATCCGTAAGGATGAACTCCGTGGGTTTAGAGCGGAAGCCAGGGCAACTAGAATAGCCTATGAAGAGGCGTAACTTCCGCTCTCTGACGCACATGCTTAAGTCCCGATTTTACCAAGAAATATTGAATACAAAATGTACTGCATAAAATGTACTGAATTCAGGTCTCCGATATTCCAGCTCGTCACATCTCCCCCCGGCCTCTAAACACTGTCCTCAGTGACTTACAACAGAATTATAGGAAAGAGAAAAAAAAAATACATGTGTGTACAAACAAAAGTTATTTGATATACAGATAAAAATATACATGTAGATACAAACAAAACGGTGCCTTCACCATGGGCAGATAGGGGAGGGAGGAGGGGTAATCAACATCCAAGGGAGAGATGGGCATAAGGCAAGAAAGTCCAAGTCCATCCGAACTGGGGGACCTAGGGGAGGTAGAAGATCCACAGTTCAACACACGGCCAGGTATACATCCCAGGTGGGACCTCCTGTTTATCGTCCACTAGAGGTCCTGCAGCCAACAGCACCATTAGTTTCCGGCGAAGGGTGCCGCGGCGCCAGTATCCTTTGACGCACAGTACACGGTTCGCATCCTGAAGCTGACCTGGTCAAGCCTGATATGCTGGCTAGTCTTCAGAACGTAGCATGGAGTACATTGCACCGTACCAGGAATAATGACAACGTGGTTAAGGATGCAATCACCATGAGGCAGCTCAACAGGCCGCGCCCCGTTGCATCGTCCATAACCATAGGGATGTTCCGCTACCGAGGCCCGTGGTCGATGTCTCGCTGAGTTACCATGTTGCTTGTAGCCGATCAATGATGCGCAGGGTCCTCCCCCAATCCCTCCCAGCCCGGCGTCGGCAGGCGTAAAACAAAAATCAAGGATTAGAACATAGTTTGTGAAGAATTAGCATAAGCTTGGCCGCAGGCCGCAGAGGCGACAGGCAATGGCGGCAAGCGAAAGGGTGGCGTACTCGGAGGTGAGGCCGAAGAAACGGAAGGTATCTTAGGAATGATGTAGGAATATTCGTGCGTGGGGGATGAGGGCGGAGAAGGAGCCACTTGACGCGGGATGTTCTGTCTGCGGAGCGTTTGGATGGCCGGTGACATTGCAGGAACCGGGGGAGGTACCACAGGAAGAGTTAAAGCATCACTGAAGGAAGGGATATTATGCCACCTTGTTGGGTGAAGGCCAAATATTCTAACAATATAAAAAATATAACCAAGCAAAACGACCAATAAACATAAGGATATACCATGCAGTGACCAATACAAAATATGCCAATTGAATTTATTATAAACATTAGACTTGTAACACTGGTCTAAAGAGGAATAAGTGGGGTAGCTAGAATCATAATACGGTGGTAGGATGGTTGTGTCGATTGAGGACCAGGCTGTAGGAAGCAACCTCGTAAGCTGCCATATCGAGCTCCTTCCTGGCAGGCAATAGCGTGGTGAAAATAACGCAAATGTTTCCAGTGAAACATTACATTGACAAGGTAAATAGAAGCGGAATGCACCGATTTTACTATCGAGCGGAAGCAGCTCCCTATGTCCTGGACAGGATACGTCGACCTGCTTCACGTGAGTTAAAACAAAAGTATGTGCATCTAATCGAGTGATAATCGGTCTTTGTGATTCCACACAAGAGAATGGGCAGACCTTAGAAAGGTTCGCAATGGAATCGCCTGACAGTATCGCCTGGGCGCAAGTAGCAGTAAAAATGTAAGAGCCATAGGGCGGAGTAACCAGGCATAAGGAAGACTGCAAAACATCACACTGCGGAATTACAATTTGAAAATCCCTGTCCGAATAAAGAGCAGCCAGATGGGCCGTCGGACGATCAACCGTACAAGTTTTCTCGTGATGTGCAAAGGGGGTAGGGGTAAACGAAAGCCCTGCCACCCGTTTTATTTCCTTGGAGATTAAAGGTATCTGCAAGCCTACGAGAATAGTCTGTTTGGACAACAGGCAATCAGCAATCCGAAAACTGTAGTATTTTCCAATATCGTCCAGCGACCAAACGAGGCGAAATCGACTATTATTTGCCTCCACCTGCTTTAACATGTTAGTTAACAAGGCTGGACTAATGACCCGAGGACTCAACTGACGAGACATACAAGTACGATACAACAGTTCGGTACGATAAATTTGGATCATTTCCTCAAATAACGCTCCCGCGCCTGTTCCTCGAGTGACAGAAGCATCCGTGACCACATTAAAGGCCCCATCACAAATAGAGATATTAGTTAATGCAATGTAGTGATTATAGTGACGAGCCATCGCTATAATATGATTAATACTATCATCAGATACAAAATTATTATCAACATGTTGTTTGTCTACTAATACAAATTGTGCCCCAAATAGTGATCCGTCTCCCTTCAAGGGGTTACTGTGTGACCGAAACAACTGCACGTATTCCTCTTGGACAGCTCTAAGTTTTGACATCATCCAATCGCAGAACAAAGTTTGTGTCTTGTTAACCTTACAATAAGATGACACAGGGGCACGTAGCCCACACTGCGGTGCTCTAAACAACAAGGGGATGGACGTCTGATAGAAAGTAACATTGGGTAAAAAGTGAAAATCTACTCCAGGGGTGACCATAATACGGGAAGTCCCAAGCTTCCCTCCCGCGAATATAGGGCCAGCAGCCCAAAGTATAAAAAAAACTTCAACATTGCTGTGCACAATTACTCAGTTACATTCACTACAAAACACTGGGGAAGGACAGAAAAAAAAACAGAGATCCCTTAAAAATATCAAAACTAAAAGTGCCGGCACAAAAGGGGAGGGCTCTACCCTCCTATATCTCTTTATGGAGGGCTCCCGGCTAGAGGGGCCGTGTAAGGAAATCACCCCCTAACACGTAGCCTTCCTTGAAATGTGCACGATTCCCCTTGAAAGGCCATATACGAAACACTCTTACGGGGAAATCCAAAATGAACCCAGGACCCTGAAACCGGAAACGCTACGTAGAGATCAGTTTCCAGTTGCAGAAGTCACTAAACCCGTCCTCTCAAGGACGTTACTTCTAAATACCGCGGGGGTAGATTTTCACACAATTCAGACGTTTTCTAACTATAAAGAAAATGTTACTAAATAGACGAAATACTTTAATCTACAAGGTTAGAGCTGCGGCTGTTTTCTGGAATGCCCCGTGGTGCTGGTCGGGGTGACGTCAGTTCCATCCGTGGAGTTTCACCGGAAGCCGAAGCGGTGATGACAGTATTACGCCGGAGGCGGAAAATCTGTAAACACAACTCAAATAATCGCTTAACAACAATTGCAAATAAAATGAATAAGAAAACTCCAAAAATAATGATGAATATTTCTAAAGCTTCCGGGGACAATATCCCCGAAGCTTCCGCTACCGGCAAACGAGTAGCCACCCAAAGTTCCGGTCTGCGGAATACCATTATACCCACAATAAGTGTAAGAAAGGTGCTCCACATAAATAAGAACGTGGAAGTCGCGGGAGAGGAAAGTGTATGAAACAGAAATTCAGTTTCTCCCTCATACACAGGGGCCTGCGAGAGGTTCAAATGTGGCACCGTTAGAGACCAATTAGAGTTCAAACATTGCGATAAATTTGTGAAAGTCAAGTGGTCTTCAGATGTAAGAGGGTGAATAGTAAGACTAGTTAGGGTGGACCATCCTGCTGGTATAATGTGCAGAGTTCGGGGCGGCGGGGGTGAAACTTCTGAGCAGGGGAATCGTGTCGGTATTTGTACAATATTACCTACATGCAATTCACATGAACACGGGAGTGTAATCATCAATGCTCCGGGGGTGCCCTGAGGGGGAGGAGGTATAATGTGAGACTTCCCTTTGCACCGTAAGTCAATTGGAGTCAGTGGGTGCGTAAGAATGTACTTATCGCGTTCCACTTCTGTAATAATCATTTTTGCAGCACCATGACATTGAAACGGGCAAAATTCATTTAATTCTACTGCTGTCATGCCCCTAAACATTTTAACTGCGCACAAGGGGCCAAAAATCAAATCTGTACTAAAACGAGGAATGTAGCATAATCCAGTTTTAAAAGGATCGCATTCTCTAAGAGCTGAACCAGTAATTGGGCGGATTACGTCACCACTTACGGCCACAAACGCCTTGTCATGTAAAATTGAACAGGTAGAGTTAAGCCAGGCAAATGGGGTTGATATAAACTCAAAAATGTCCCATTGTAAGTTTTTCTGTTTGACCGGAATTTTAATGGTAACCAAAATGTATGTATTACTAAACGAACAACTTGTTATCTCTAAATCGAAATATCTGTGGGCCTCAGAATCATCAATTACCAACTCGAACGTCGTATTACGTAATGAGTATTTAAGAGCCCGAAGTTCATGCAGGAAAATGTGATAAGGGATGAGTGATAACGGAAATAGATGTGCGCGACATAGGGCCATTGCATCTGTCTGTTTTAACAACAACAACGAGTGCACAGCCCGCTGAGTGTTTTGTAATATCTCCCACATTATCAAATACTGATGAGATGATACGTTATCTAGTTTGGTGCGCAATGAGTTATAAGTACTATTAGCCGACATCACCACCTGTCGTAACTGAATATCAATCTTTTCAAATGACTTAGTTACCTTTTCATTATAGTCAGCAAGATTATGCATATTTGAAGTGAGCCAGGAGTGATCATTAGTAACAAGTTTTTGGAGACTGCTGAAATGATCTTCGAGTTCACGATCCGACATGGCCAAGGTGTTCAATTGTGTGCTGGTAGCCACATCACAACAAAAATGCAAAATATCACCTATAAAGGATACTCCTCGTTTTTGTCGCGAGCGTTCCCTATGCGTAAAATTAAAAATTGCATCATAAAGTTTACTAATTTCAGCATCCAGGGTGTTGCCAATCAAATCAATGTCGTCAGCCATTCTGTCGAGTGTTGTAGGAAAAGCGCGCCTAGGAATTGGTCGGCCAAGCGTTAGAGGCAGGAGGTCGACTTTTTCCCTCATTATTCGAAAGGTTAAGGGAATCGAGGCCTGGTAGGCGATCGTTTCCGGGAGCTTTCGCCATGACGCACCTGCGACGACTTGAACGGGGATCGAAGTAGTGTCATCAGCAGCTCGACTCCGACCAACAAGAACACCGAACAGAAGAAGTAGAAGCATCTGAAAACACGGAGGAAGGCAGTCTCAGAGCAGTCAGAGAGGTTTGAATACCTTTCCCCCCCAAAAAAGAAAAACAACAAATAAATAAAGAAATAAATTACAAAACTAAGAAATATATAAGGTAAATCTAAAACATATTGTATGAGTTTATGTAACAGGATAGGTAAATTCCACCGGATGTGTGCTACTGCACCATATGGAAAACACCGGTAACCACAGAAAGATTCCCGAAGGAGGGGACGAGGGACAAAGTAAGTGTAATAACAAAACCGAGTAACACACCGAGGTTTACAGTATGATCATGTCAGCCGCCGGAGCAACCCATCGAGTGAGGAGTTGGTATATCCATGCCTACGGCCTGTGGCACCTGCCGCACCATAGTCTACATAAACGACTTGTATCTTCCCCCCGCTCCAGCAGGCTTTGGACAACTGGGTGGTGAGTACTACCGCATTATCTCCTTACCGAATTTATTTCGCGTGGGCGGGACGAGTTATGCAAATATTTGTTACGGTGGATTAAAGAATGCAGGCCCTTTTAAGTTTGCCTGCCTATATGTTAACACGAGAAAGTAATAATATACAGAAATATGTCGCTCCCTTCCGTGTAGAGATAGCGACTTCCGCCTTATATTCAGGTCAAGTTCACACATCCGACAATAACAGTGACTAAGTTGAGCAGTCGGAACATCATGAATTTTAAAAGCAATTTTCCTTTAACCTCCATGAAGTCGGGTGTGAATCGATATTTGGCCTAAGGACATGAGCTCAATTACTAGTACTAAAATTACGACAGGGAAAAGAAAAAACAATCATCAGATTAGAAAATAGAAAACTGTAACATACGGTCATGTTTACATTACATCCTGATTGAAGTAAGACAAATTTCTTATTTTATCTCTTTAATGTCATCGGGGTTTAATGTTTGCCCACTTTTCCGGAACTTAAATACTTGCTTTAACTATGAATAATATTTATAAAATTGTTATAGTGCACGAAATGTTTTAATGCATGTGAGTATCGGCTCACTGGAGTTATTACATGATGGGTTTGTGATACTATGATTAATACATATGAAATCAGTAAAATGACTGATTTTTGTGTTCTTATAACAAGAAAATTCAATTCCATTCACTCACGATATGGCTTAACAAGGAGAAGATGCTTTAATTATTTGTTAATGAATTACTACGTGGTGCATCTGTACAGGAAGGGCAATGCACTATGAAAGGGGGAGGGCCATCTATGTGCGTTCTCTGGTTCGGTTGATTCCAGTGTTTATTACATCGTTTATATAACTGAAAAGCATCCTTACATCTCTGTGAAAGTGCCTCCCATACAACATCCACGTCTTGTGGCGGGAATTCTTTAAGAAATGCCGGCCCCATCTTGGCAATGAAAAGCCGTTCATCTTCACTTAGGGGCTGGAGGCACCTCCACGCACTCAGGTATTTACCGAGAATTTTCGCCATAGTCGTCACTAAAAAGTGAAACAAACAAAATAAACAAGAAAAATCCTAATTACTGTAGAATTTCTAAGTCAATTAACGAGTAATTATTTATATTCATCTATATATATATTAATGTTTATTGTATATATATTTTTTGTATGTTTTTGTGGTTGTTTCTCTCTCTCTCTCTTTTTTTTTTTTAACATTGCTGAATGAGAACTCCGATCATCAAGATAGTGAAGACTGTTGGAAGCATGCCTATTAATAATACGTAGGGAGATGTTTGTTTTCCTACTCCATTATGTGAGAAAACAGGAGGGTAAATTTCCATGGTACTAACTGGAGTAGCTTTAGTACAAAATGGGGGGTCATAACCTTTATCACAGTGACACTGATATTTATTATTACAAACTCCATGGGTGCTACAATGACATGTGCGATTTTGAATAGTGGCAACTGAAACACATGTCTGATTTATGCATAATTTATTTGTTCCACACTTGGCACCGTTGGGTACTAACCCTGGTTGAACCACATCTGTCCCCAAGTCAACTATAACCGTAGTACACTTTTCATTAGTACTATATTTTAGTGTATGGCCTATTCTAGCGTACTGGCGCATTCCAAGTTCTAGTTCATGGCTTTGTTCATAGCTACACTGTAAACTTCCACAATATAAATCTGTCGTGTTGCATTTGGTATAACGATTATAAAGATAATCGTACCCACAATTACCGTTGATGCCACCGCGGTCATTATTTTTATAGCATTCAAAATCCATGCTTTTGGAAGATTTTCCCCATAATTTTCGGCATTGATTTGTGTGAGTGGTACAGGAGCCGTGATAGCAAAATGCTTTTCCTTTCTTACAGGGAGTGCCGTCCATTTTATAAACATTATCTGGGCAAAATGATGAAGTACCATCACAGTAATCTGGAAGGTCACATTCGGAAGTAGAGGCACGGCACAATGTACCTTGACTTTTTGGGAGACAAGTTTTAACATCACAGCATTTACCAATTGCGCAGGAGGCGTTCTGATATAGTGAGCACGTGGATGCATTACAACAAAAATTGTCTATATCACATTCCTCACCTTGTTCTAAAATTTTATTTCCGCAAAGGGGGCCTAAAAATAAACTGGGGGGCTTGTTGAGAAGACATAAATCAATATAATGACTTAACGAGTAATCTAATTCACGTAAGTTACAGGGGGTCCAAATGGTAGGGATTGTTGAGGTAATTGATGCTCCCATAATGCAACAGTGTTCACATGGGCAGCAACCAGAATCATGGTGCATTCCAAAGCTGTGGCCTAGCTCATGAGCTATAGTTGTAGCTACTATTTCCTCATTTTGTATATCATCATTTATGACTGAGCCTGAGTGTTCATAAGTACACATAGAGTATGGGTAAGCGTTTCCCACAATTCCACGTTGAAATTTTACAGCGGTAAGTAACTGCGCATGGTCATGAGGATATACCTTGAGTAAATATTCCCGGCGATAGCGCAAAAACTCGTTTAGTGCATGGTGAGCGCTATCACTTACGTAAATCTGATTTTGAGTAGACCACACTACAACACCTCTGAGTGCAATTGAGATATTTAAAGGGGCGTACAAAGCGTTAACAAGGTTGATTAAATGCATACAATGCTGTTGTACACTGCGTCTGTTTAATGTTAGTTGCATATACAGGGTGTAATCGACAACAAATAGTAATTCCACAATACGCGTTACATCCTGGTGCACATCCTGGGTACGGAGATCACTGGGTACTCGTCTATATTTTACGGGAAACCGTCTGAGTAATGTAGGGTGTCCACTTTCGGAGGATCCAAAATGTGTGCAGTTTCGACTACTCACCAGCGCTTTTTGGTAATGATGGCGAAGAACTAGGAAATTTGAAGTCTCATCTAATTCATTTTTGAAATAAGTATATTTTGGTAAATTTATTGCTTTCTTCCCATCGTATATGATACCTTGCACATCGTCACATATGGATATTGCAGCCCAGGAACTACTTATACCCCGTATTTTCCCAATATACTGACAAAGTTTAGGAATAGTTTTATGGATGCGTTGACCACCTGTAATGTATGTTGCATAAAAATCATAAGACAGAAGCGCGGTATTCAAGTGGAGATCTACTGTATAATTTGTGTGGGGTGATTGGTACACAAGGGTGAAATTTACTGCCTGGTTATTTTTGGATAATATAACTGGGTGTCTATCATGGCTTGTGTGCCTTGTGGTGTCTAGAGTGACACATGGAAAGACTGTAACGCTTAATAAAAGCAAGTCAAATACATTAGTAGCAGATCTCATTACAAAGGCAGAACTTAAGGGCAGGAAAATTTAAAACCAACCCTTACCCAATGTATGTGTGACGCCGCGTCTTCGCTACGAATCCTTCGTGATATTTAGTGACTGGCCGATGAGTGCTCCCTCTATGAAAACAAAAGTGAACCGAAAATAATGTCTACAATATCAAATAGAAACAAATGATAGAGTTTTCTAAGCATATGGCGCATGCACCCTAAGAATTAAGACTACATTCCTAACAAATCATGACCACAGAGGGCCAGTGTCTTCTCAATAGCTCATAATTAATTTATTAAATCAGATTTTCCGAGTTTAGGGCGAAAAGTACACCCTCCAGTGGTGGTGCTATATGGGAACATTTAAACCTCTCGTCTCTCTATTTCTGATAAGTACCATACTTTTCTTACCACTCACCCCCATATTCAGGACATTTAACAATGTTTTTACCCTGAGGCGGGGTAGTTAACAATTTACTTCCCTTATGTACCTTATTTTTTTCTTTATATTTTTTTTCTATATGAGCCTTACTCAGAATTTACTCACTATAATACTAAACTACTTTTCACTTATTATCCTACTTCAGCTAGTCTATTGTACCTGCTTAATTTGTTTCATCACCATGTTACCTTATGCTTACTTCTATTTTTAATATATAAATATATATATTCATTTAATAGTATTTATTTTTCTTAAGGAAGACCCTCAAGGCACTTAGCTTATCCTTATTGCACATAGTAGGGAAACAGTCTGGACACATGGACTGTTTGTTGCTTTAGGCGATGTCCGCTGTTTGATTGAATTACATAATTTACTGGGGATAATTTCTTAACAACGACAAACGGGCCGTAGTACTTATGCAAAAGTTTAGTGGTTTTTCCTTTCTTGCGGATTGGGGTAAATAACTTAACTAATTGGCCTGGAGAAAAATTAACAACCCGCCTTTTCCGGTCAAAGAGGCGTTTAGATTTCACCTGTGACTTAGTGATGTTATCCCTTGCAACTTTCCTAGCTTGCAAAATTTGCTCCTGAGTCTTTTTAATAAATAAATTTTCTGTCGTGGCCTTTAACTGCACCTCCTCAGGCAATATTGGCTGCCGTCCGTACATGAGGAAAAATGGTGTTTCTCTCGTAGTTTCCTGTTTAGACGAATTATAGGCATAAACAACATGGGGTAATGCTACATCCCAATCATCTTGTCTAGATGAACAAAAATGGCTCAACATATTGACAATACTTTGATTTCCTCGCTCCATTAACCCATTACACTGAGGATTGTAGGCGGTGGTAAAAGTGGGTTTCACCCCCATAAGTTTCAAAAGATGTTGTGTCACATCGCTCATGAACACGGCGCCTCGGTCGCTCAAAAGCCTAGCCGGAGCGCCATGTCTGCAAATAATCCGTTCCAGAATAAATCGAGCAACATGCTCAATTGTGGCCCGGGGCAGTGCATCTGCCTCCAAATATCTGGTGGCGTACTCCACAGCGGCTATAATCCACTTCTTGCCTGATTTAGATTTCGTGATTGGTCCGATTAGATCTATCCCCCAACACTCACCAACCTCTGTTACGGGAATTGGCTGTAGCAAGCCCCCCGGCTTAATGTTTCGAGGTCCCTTACGGGACTGGCAACTCGAACAAGTCTTAACATAACTTTCTATCTGCTTTCGCATTCCAACCCAATAATAGCGAGAATGTACTTTAGTAAAAGTCTTAGTAAATCCGAGGTGTGCCCCCAAGGGGTGATTGTGAGAGGCATAAAGAATTTCATTCTTAAGGGACTCCGGAATCACCATGAGATGAAGAGGACCCGAGGATCCAGCGTTCTTCCGATACAGTACCCCTGACTTCAGCAGGTAAGTTGCCGCCTGGCGGCGCATTTTGGCTGGGGCTCCAGCCGGGTTTTCTACAGCTGCAATAATAGGGGCAAGTTGTGGATCCTTTCTTTGTTCATCCGCTACCTGAGTGGGAGTTAACAAACAAGTTATTAATTCGTCTGTTTGTGCCAATTCTTCGGAACTTGCTGTATCTACAGGGAACCGGGAGAGAGCATCTGCGTCCGTATGCTTTTTTCCGCATTTATAGACTATTGTATAGTCATACTCTTGTAATTTCAGAGCCCATCTAGCCAACCTACCGGTTACATCTTTCAGGTTACGCAGGTAACACAGGGCATGATGATCGCTAACTATTTGCACCGGATATCCATATATAAAGGGTCTATAGTGACAAAGCGCGTATACCACTCCCAGCAGTTCCTTTTCGGATACACTGTAGTTTTTTTCATATTTTGTAAGCACACGACTACTATAGGCTATGGGATGCCACATCCCATTGATTTCCTGTAAGAGGCAACACCCTATGCCTACTCCACTGGCATCTGTATGTATTTTTGTAGGTGCACCCGGGACGTAGTGTGCTAGGACTGGAGCGGTAGTTAGGGCTCGTTTAAGGTGGTCGAAGGCCTTTTGGTGTTCCTCCTTCCATATAAAGTCTTGATTTATTTTTGTGAGCGAATGCAAAGGGTGAGCTATGGTGGCAAAGTTCTCCACGAACCGCCGGTAAAAGCTGAACAACCCCAATACACGACGAACCTGCCGTACGGTCTTAGGTGTGGGCAGTTCCACAATAGCTTTTATCTTATCTGTGTCTGGAGTAATCCCCTTTTGAGATACCTCAAACCCCAAAAGTTTAATTTTTGTCATCGCGAAGAAGCATTTTTCGGGTTTTAATTTAAAATTAAATCTTTCCAACCGCTGGAACACTTCCTCCAAATTAGCCAAAAGTTGCTCATAGGTTTTCGCGAACACCAGGATATCATCCAGGTAAACTATTGCCTTCTTATACTTCAGATCTCCGAGCAATTGATCAGCTAGTGAGCTAAAGTATCTAGGGGCGTTAACCAAGCCGAAGGCCATTCTATTGAATTCCCAGCATCCCTCACTCGTGATGAAGTTAGTATACTTTTTACTATCTTCAGCTATGGGCACCTGGAAGTATGCACTTAACAAATCCAATGAACAGTACCATTGCGAATTTCCTAAGTAACTGAGCAAGTCGTCAATTAGTGGCAAAGGGAAAGATGAGGTAACTGTTATACTGTTAACCTTTCTAAAATCTACACAGAACCTAGTTGTTCCGTCTCGCTTTTTGACCAAGACTACCGGGGATGCCCACGGGCTAGAAGACTCTCGGATGATACCAGCATCCTTCATCTCTTTAACCTGATTGTTAATTATCTGCCGCTGGTGGTGAGAGACCCTGTAGGGTCGCTGCTTAATAGGGGTGGGGTCGTTAACCTCAATTCTAAACTCATTCACATTAGCTGTCCCTAGATCCTGCAATCTATCGGCAAAAACATGTGAATATTTCTTTAATAAGACTTGTAAGGAACATCTTTGTTGAGCAGTAAGTTTCGAATTCAAATGGAAGTTAAAATTATTAACCTGAGTATCCAAAACATCCTGAGCGTCCCAATTATTAGCTTGTACTAGCGCTACGTCGTAAATTTCCCCTAATGACGTACCCGAAAACAGAGTCTGTGGCACTGCTGTATTGTTATGTACCGGTACCCGAATTTCTGAAGCCGCCATACACAGAACGGGTACGATCTGAAGTTGCTTCTTCTGCATTAGACTGAGGGAGGGTTCTATCAAAATATCGCGAGTGTGCTGATTTGAAAGTTTGACAGTTACATACGAGGTGGAAAAAGGGGGTAACCGTATATCTTCAAACACTGCGGCCTTACATGGCTGCTCAGTTTGTGGTTCGAGTGTAATTTGCGACAACGGACAATGCTGCTGTTCCCCACATGGCAAAGAAACGCACTTACTCTGAGAAATATTTAAACACACTGTTGAAAAACGAAAATCTAAAACTGCATGGTAACGCTTGAGAAAATCCATGCCTAATAGAAGACTATAAGGGACATCGGCCACAACTAACAACTCTTCACTGAAATCGGTGTTTCCTAACTTAAATTGAAGGTTCGTATAATAAGAGACATCTAAAAGTTTATTATCCGCGGTTTTGAGAATAAACGGACTTGGCAAAGGGAGCTTAGGGCCATGAACAAAATTAGCATTAACAATACTGACAGCGCTCCCCGTATCCAGTAGTACGTCAATTATCAATTCGTTTATAGTGCCTTTGAGGGTCAAAACATTTGCCGGCGTGATGGTGTTAACATGTCGGTCCTCAACAGTTGTGTATTCCGACGTCACGGTTGATTCAGCCGTGACGGACGTTCCCCGTTTGGGCGATTCTGATTTCTGGTGCAATTGAGGGCAACATGTCCAGGACGGCGGCAAATGAAACAGATAGGCCTCCCATCCTCCGTTCTTTCTGGGCGTGGACGTCCCTGCGCCATCGGGCGTCCCCGTACGGAACCCCTACCTCTGTTGAGATTGCCTCTAAATGGAGAACGCGGAAAGCTCCGTGTTGCCATATCCCCAGATTTAAAATGCTTCATTTGTAGTTGGAGTTCCCGCATATCTTGCGCGAGGCTCTTGATCTGTTCCTCTAATCCGGAATTAACAATGGCGGATACCGGAGGCTGGGTGGGAACCATATTGTCAACCCTCTGACCCGCCAAATACCTGGCAGTCTCTATTCTACGAGTGTATTGTATCAAGTCTTTAACTGTACGTGGGTCTGCTGGCAGCACCTGCTCCAGCAGTGATGGTTTAAGACCACGTAGGATATGCCTGATTTGCTCCCTTTCCGACATGGCCGGGTTAACTCTATCACACAGCGCCAACATTTCATATACATATTTTTCTGTTGGTTCTGTAATTTCCTGTACTCGCTGTCTAAGCTGAAATTCCAAAACATCTTCCTCAGCGAGGGGAGCAAATGCTTTCTCTAACGCCCTTCTCAAATCTAACCACATATACCCAATATTTCGAGGAACAAACGTTTGGAACCACGTGGCCGCGGCTCCTCTTAAGTAACATGGAAGATACTGCTTTTTCTGTTCATCTCCCCATCCATTGGCTGCCGCAATGGTGTCAAAGTTGTAAAGGTAGACCCTAACGTCCTGCGCTGATTTTCCTTCAAACGTTCCTGGGTCGATAACAGGTCTGGCAAAGGGAAGATTTGGGGGATTTGGTGCTATCCCAGCTTTGATCCCTGAATCTGGCATGATGGTTTTACTATCCTGCTGTAATTCTTGGGTTTCACTGCTAGCTAGTTGTTTATCTAAATCCCCAACACTCCTACTACGAACACGCGAATCGAAACTTAACACTTCCCTAGATCTATCTATACAACGGCCTGACCTTAACCTGATTTCCGACATATACTGATTGGCGTCCTGTAATTCAGCCGAAATGCCTTGAAGATCTTTCAAAGTGTCAGTACAAACTTTTACATGAGAATCCTGCAACCTTCTGTATTCTTTATACAATTTGCGTATTTCCTTTGAGGTGGGGCTATCGCTTCCGAAATTATCCACGAAGTTTCGCGACATAAAGCATGTAATTTAGCACCTTGACCAACAAGTGGGTGGAAGAATTTTACCAAGACATAGTAATAAATACAATATGCATCCCAAACACAAAAAAACACATAGTACTAAGCCTAGCGTAACATTATCACAACGCATGGCATACAAGAGTATACCTATAAAACCCTACTTTCGGGTATGATATATCCCAAAAGTCGGCGCCTCCACCAATAAATGTTACGGCTATTCCGTGAACATTTGGGGAAAGACCTGGGAATGGCTGAGGTAGGGTCAACCAATAGACACCCACTTTAGTTACCTGCTGTGATACCTTTACTATTATAATAAGCTAATACATTTTGCTATAAGGTTGCACAATTCTCTTTCCCTTATTCATTAAAAGAAAACATAGTTGTCAAGGCCGGACTTACCGAGAGGCGGCGAGCTGGAGTACCAGGGGTCAGTCTGACGGCGTCCTAGGTGACACAGAGTCCCCTAGATCTGTGTTGCGAGTCTCTCCAACGTTCTGTTCTCTACGGTTATATCCTAACTCCATATCCGGCAAATTCCCCTGGCAATGCACCGATGTGCGTCACTAGGGGTCACCACATCCCCTAGAAAACCGGAGAGTTCTTCCGGTTGGACTCTCCCAGCCGGGAATGCGGTAAACCTCTAGCTTACTGTAAAGGTTAGAGACAGGATCCCTTCCATCCGTAAGGATGAACTCCGTGGGTTTAGAGCGGAAGCCAGGGCAACTAGAATAGCCTATGAAGAGGCGTAACTTCCGCTCTCTGACGCACATGCTTAAGTCCCGATTTTACCAAGAAATATTGAATACAAAATGTACTGCATAAAATGTACTGAATTCAGGTCTCCGATATTCCAGCTCGTCACAATATAAGCCAAGGTAGCAAGGTAAAGACAAATAAATGTAGCCAAAAGTTGTAAATATAAAATTTTGGAATATGCACAGTAAAAATCTAATTTATATGAATCTAATATTACCTCTTCATAGAAAATAGGACAAGAAAATGACCAAACCTGAGTTATTATTTTCCCTGGAGGCTACATGAGTAACTGTGCTTAGAGGTCAGTACCACATAGGAGATTAGCAATGCTGATATAATATATCCACGCTTGTACAGTCAGCACATGCCGTTGAGTTCCCAAGCTTACTGGAAGCCGCATGCATAAAAAAGATATTTTAAGCAAATACGCGTGGTGACAAACGCCCCTACCAGAGTAAACATGTGGTCGGGGTCCCGGAAGAGGGAAAGAGGATGATAATGAAATTGGTGCGGTCTGCGCTCTGTTGCCGGATAAAGAAAATAAAATTAAAACAAGAAAAAGCTGAAAGTGGCATTCTCAGGATTCCGTGGCGGGTTTGTATCGACCGTCGGATTCCAATAGCGGGGCCAGACATACAAGCGAACTTCATGAACCCATAAGATTTTACGGCCTGGTCAAGTCAGGCCGAGTTTTCGGATGTCCCACTGTAACGCTATTACGGCAGTTTCTCTCGCGGACTGTCACGGGGGAATCAGCTACGTTTTTTATTTCCTGCAGTTCAGGGCACGTAAGAGAAAATATCTGGAACATCCTCCGACCATTTCTCCATTCGCAAGAACTTTGGTATCTATTGGTGGATATTCGAATAATCTCTCTAGAATGGACAACTCGCACATAAACTTCTGTGGTTCAGTAAATAAATTCTATTCAATTTGTAAACAAGGATCATTTAAAAATCCATTTCTGGTAACTTAGGCCCTTTAACGAAATTTACGAAGGCTGTTCCATACAGAATGACCTTAATCTTTTATGGTCATAATTTTTCGCACTAAAATTCAAACTTATTATATTCTGTGAAAGTGTAGAGCGAGAATGAAATATTCAATGTCATAGCCGGGATTTGAATCACGGATCTTCTGGATTCCGTCCACCCGCTCTAACCAATTGAGCGACTATGGCCAACGTGCCAACATGACATTAAATTCTCCAACTGACTCGTGTTTTTCCCGGTAAACCACTACGAGTTCTCATAAACACATAAGACAACCACCTTAATGGCGACTAACTATGCTGTAAGTAATTTAAGGCCCGGGCTTTTTAGTTCGGACCACTATTAGGTACAATTAATGTAAATTAATTGTTCTTTCACACTATACGTTTGTAGGATGCACTATGAAAGTGTAGAGCGAGACTGAAAAATTCAATGTCATAGCCAGGATTTGAATCACGGATCTTCTGGTTTCCGTCCAGCCGCTCAAACCAATTGAGCTACAATGGCCAACGTGCCAACAGGACATTAAATTCTCCAACTGACTCGTGTTTCTCCCGGTAAACCACTAAGAGTTCTCATAAACACATGAGACAACTACCTTAATGGCAACTTACTACTCTGTAAGTACTTTAAGGCCCGGGCTTTATAGTTCGGAACACTATTAGGTACAATTAATGGAAATTAATTGTTCTTTCACACTAGCCGTGTGTAGGACGTATTATGACGCACTTAAAGTACTTACAGCATAGTAAGTCGCCATTAAGGTAGTTGTCTTCTATTTCTATGAGAACTCCTAGTGGTTTACCGGGAGAAACAGGAGTCAGTTGGAGAATTTAATGTCATGTTGGCACGTTGGCCATAGTAGCTCAATAGTTTAGAGCGGCTGAACGGAAACCACAATATCCGTGGTTCAAGTCCCGGTTATGGCATTGAATTTTTCAGTCTGGCTCTACACTTTCATAGTGCGTCCTACACACTGCTAGTGCGAAAGAACAATTGATTTCCATTATTATGTTCTTTTAGCCTAATGTTAAACATACACGCCGTAGTAGTTTCATTGTCACCACTCCTGGTTCCAGCCTGTGAGAACCAGGCAAGTTCAGATATATTCAGTATCGCTTACCACTGCAATGTAAGTAACACGCGAGGAACAATATGCGGCTTTGAAATTCTGCTTTCGTCTCAACAAATCTTCAATTCAGGCCTATACAATGTTACAGGAGGCATCTGGAGAGTCTGTTCTTCCCTACATCACAACTTGAAGGTGTTTAAAATGTTTAAAGAGGGGAGACAATCAATTTCAAGGGAAGGCGGACCTGGTGCTCCAGTTAGTGCTCTTAGGGCTGAAAACATCAACACTGCTGCTTCCAGTGCGAGAAAGGATCGAGGAATTACCTTAAGATCACTATCTGAAATATTGAACATTCCATTGGGTGCCACCAACACGTTGGTGACAGAAACATTACACATGAGACGTGTTTGTGCGCGATGTGTTCCAAGACTGTTGATTCCCGAACAAAATGACATTCGCATGCAGTTAAATTTGATCTTAGAGGAAGATCTGGAGTTTCTTTCAAACGTAGTCACTTCTGATGAAACTTGGCTACATCACTTTGATCCTGAGAGCAAGCAGCAAAGCTCAGTGTAGAAATCTCCTTCATCACCAACCCACAAAAAGCAAAAGTGGTTGCTCCTGCTAGGAAAGTTATGGTCATGCATTCTTTGATATTCATGGAATGGTTTATCAGTATGTTGTACCTGCACAAACATCAGTAAATGGACAATACTATAGGGATGTCCTGAAAACATTGCAAGTCCATATCAGGTGCAAAAGACCACATTTCCGTGAAGCAGGCTGGTTGCCGCACCACGATAATGCGCGGCCGCATATTGTCAATGTTGTTGCTGAATATCTTGGAAAAATCAACGTGAACTGCATCCCTCACCCTCCCTATAACCTGGATTTAGCCCCATGTGACTCTTTTCTGTTCTCTAACATGAAGAAACGCCTTCGTGGGAGGTATTATACATCATCAGAAGCTGTGGTGAAGGCTGCGTAGGCGATTTTGAAGGATCTCTCAAAACTGGTTTCCAGCATGTATTTGAAGACTGGCAGAAAAGTTGGGACAAGTACATCACATTCAGGGGAGACTATTTTGAGAAAGATCATTAAAATTATGACGGTGAATAAAGGTACGTTGTCAGAAAAGAAATTGTGATCGTTCATTGTTGAACAGTCCTCGTAGTCTGTAGAAAGAAAGCTTACTTCATGCTGTAAATTTAACAGCCGCAGGACATGAACTCCAGAGCTGGTGGCCACTTATGCTTCTATTTTTTATTAGTAAACAACTATTTTAAACCGAGAATATAATAATGTTTCAAAAGGAAAAATTAGACTTACAAACTCTACTACGAAAGTTACGGCCACATATGATTTCGGCATATATTTCATAATTAAGGATGAATTATACTTTTGAACATATAGCAACCAAACATGGTCACATACATATTTATTAAGGCCTTGCCTTTCTACGAAACTAGAAAACTGAAAAGCTATACTTTGGTTATTTTCTACATTTCCGAATCTGCAGAATGTCGTTATTTTGTCTTCAAAACAGATTTGCATAATCAGGGCTTGCTTACTAAAGGTGTTTGCAGGCATTCAGCATTGCATGCACTTTTGGCTATAACCCTTTCAAGCCCAAAGGGCCGAAATGTACCCCTGGAATTTGTTTAACATTTAGACAATTTTCACGTAATCCCTGTGGTTCCACATGGACGGACGGACGGACGGACGGATGGACGGATGGACGGACGGACGGACGGACGGACGGATGGATCGATGGATGGATGGATGGACGGACGGACGGACGGACGGACGGACGGACGGACGGACGGACGGATGGATGGATGGATGGATGGATGGATTGATGGACGGATGGATGGAGTGGGCATTGAAGATCTGAATGTCAGACCTTCGGTCTCAAGCGAGATCAGGGCTAGGCCCTCTACTGGCAGTGGAGTATTTTGTAAAAAAGGATAATATGCGGCAGAAGGTAAGGTTGAAGTTATATATAAGCCATCTGATGTATTATTTTATGTGCCTAGAAGCACTCAGTGGTTCCACATGGCACCTCTGCGTTTCTAAGTGTTTTCTTTGGAGACAGATGGCAGCATCAAATACAGCATGCGAGTACAAGCCTTCCTGTAGCTTCATATCCTCGTGGAAGTGTATTGCATAGCTGACAACTGTTTTGCTCTGGAGGTTTACAATAATTTTGAGATAAGTCTACAATATTTACATTTTTAAAATATACTGTTACAGTAGGTGTGCCAGGAATAATAAATACTCTCTTGCAATATGGAAATTCTATGTATTATTGTGCTATAAGCTAAAACAGTGGTGGATCCATATGGCCCCAGTAGGAGGAAGTGATGGTAGTTCGTAAGACTACCAAATGAGGTTATGTGCAAACATCTACATGCCAATTGCTTAGTTTCTTTGCTTTCAGATATGTAAATGATTAGAACAGGAATTACTTGAGTACCTAGTGACCAGCTGTCTGATGACAAGGTATTTTGGGAATTTCCATATGAAGAAATTGAAAATGACATTGAAAGAGATAAGTACATGCAAGATAATTAATATTTGACTTCTTGCTCCACTGTACAGAATAAATCTGTGGGAAGAAGTATATTTTATCCAAATTATCTTTCTTCTTAATGACATATGTGTTGTCATTGCTTGGCTGCTTTATGAACGACTTTGCCAACAGCAGAAAGAAACTGCAATGTCTTTGCTCTCTTTTCGACTGCAAACGGGAGGATATACGCCATATTGTATTGTACTTAATGCCAGAGAGAGAGAGAGAGATAATATTAATTTTGTTGAGATTTTAAATTTTTATTTTTATTTATTTATATTTATTTCTCATCTTTCTTCTACATACAATTTAATTGATATATTGACATTTGTAACATTTCTTTCACAAAATAACAAAATGACTTATTCATATTTAACATAACCTTTCTACCTGCTTGCCTCGAGTCTCTGTCTTAATACACATAACCCCTGGTTTTCCGTGTATTGATGACCCTCCTCTCCCTTGTATCCCTCGTTCTAGTTTTCTAACCCTTAATTTTTATTTATTTTTCGTCAATCTTAACCATTTCTCTCTAACTTTTCCCAGATATTAACCTATATTTCTTACATTCTTCTCTTCTTTTACCAAGAATATTTTTTATTATTAATACCTCCCCGAATCCCTAAAACTGCCTCACTTTTGTTGCCAAATTTGTTCTCACCATATCTTTGTTTTTTTGCAATAAAGTATACTATGCCAATCTGTATCCTCTTCTCCACACATTGGGCCTTTCCCTGTATCCTTTTCATATCTAATACCTTTCAAATTTCTAACTCCTGTCCTTGCCAAGGCAAATCCTTCTCGCCCTGACTTATTACACACATCTATGTACTTCTCCCTCCCCCACACTGTCTTTATTTGCCTATATATCCTCAATGATCTTTTCTCCCTTACACTGCTAAATATAACTTGGCTATCTAAATCTTCCAGCCTTAATTCTACCTCTTTCCAAAAGCCCCTATAATAGTACTCCTCGTTTCTCCAAATATGTCCCATACCTATCTGTTCCATCAGTTCCCTTACTTTTTGCGCCCAAGACTCTTCCCATTTGCTTCTCATCTGCAAAAGAAAACATTCCTTGATAATATTGCTTTCATCCAAATTGGAAATTCTGTATAGATATTTCAATACCATTGAGACAATTTTAACCCTTGTTGAATGTTTTCCCAGCTCTAATTGTGCTGCCCCATTGGGTGAAGTTACCGGTAATCCCAAAATATATTTACAGAAAGATCTGTTAATAACATCCACCTCTTCCCATGCTTCATCCACTCCCCATATCTCTGCCCTATGCAACATTTTATTTTGTACTATGGCAGTATAGATCCTTTCTAGCCATTTGTCATTAATGTCAGGTAATTTCCTTAAACATGCTCTTACAATACGCATGGACATTTTACCTTTTGCTAGAGCTAATTTTTTCTGTTCGATTCATTTACCATCACAGCTCAATTTTATCACCAAATAATCAAATCTCTTTACGACCTCTATTTCTCTTCCATTTATCACCAATTTCTCATCTTTACGTAACCTATAACCTTTCTTAAAACCATGATCTTTGTTTTGTTTCGTTAATTCTCAACCCCCATTTTTGGCAATAACTACTTATTGCTTCAATTGCCCTTCTCAGCCCTCCAGCAGATATAGAACCAGTTATGAAGTCATCTGCAAATAACAACTCTGGGATATTAAATTTACAACGTGTCTGTACATCGAAATAATATATTTACGTTTTTCCCAGTTGAGTGACCGGTAGCACATGTCCAAATAAGTGTTCCGATAAATTATTCTGTTGTTGCTTTTCGAATTTAAATAAAATTAGCTTTCACTATATGCTAAAGCCATTATGAATATTTTGAATCGGACTTCATTAGAGGTTCGTGTGGAAATTTTGGAAGTAGTGTAAATGCAGTCTCTTGTCCTAGGATTTAGAAATTGCTTAATTCGTTGTCTTTCAACAGGCGGCAACGGGCTTCAAATTTCCAATTTACTACACTCTGCCCATTTTATTAGACAACTTATTGGATAATCACACAGAAAATGAAGCTGGTCACAGTGAAGCAACAAATATTTCAAAAATAAGAATAGTTGCAACAGACTCTCCACTTAAATTAAGAAGTTGATAATTCCTTCTTCTTTATAAAGGATCGATTTCCAAGTCACATCGCCTTTGTCTTCAGTTTATTAACCAAACTCCGTTGTTAAGGAAATCTCGGTTACCATGCTATCTTCTTTTATTATGTTACGTTTCCAACTTTACCAACATCTGAATACGAAGCAAACCTAAAAACTGAATCAATTGCCGGTATGTCAAAATTCATTACGTGATATCATTACTGTTAATGATATTTCTACTCTTAAAAAATAAAAGATAATTATAATTTTAAAATATTTACCTACCATACTTGGTTTAATAAACATTTTCAATTCTTTTAAAGAATTTGGCAAATATATAGTATTAAAATAGTAGTAGTAGTAGTACTAGTAGTAGAAGTACTAGCAGCGGCGGGGGCGGCGGCGGCAGCGGCAGCAGCAGCAGCAGCAGTAGTAGTAGAAGTAGAAGTAGTAGTAGTAGTAGTAGTAGTAGTAGTAGTAGTAGTAGTAGTAGTAGTAGTAGTAGTAGTAGTAGTAGTAGTAGTAGTAGTAGTAGTAGTAGTAGTAGTAGTAGTAGTAGTAGTAGTAGTAGTAATTTATTTCCTTTTACATCAACAAATGGAAATACAAAATCAAGATTACAGTTATAAAATCCATACTGACCTATACCTTTCAAGGTTCTCACTCCTGTTCTCGCCCAAGGAAAACCTTCTCGCCCTAACTTACTACATATGTCTATATATCCTTCCCTCCCCCAGGTTGAGTATTAAAATAAATATATTAAAAATAGATATGTCAACACACATATGGAATGAAAAATTCATTACAATTTTCTAAAACAGAAAAACGACTAATAATAAAACATCTGGTATTTATCAATTTAGTTGTTTGGATTGTGATTAAGTTTATACTGGAAAGACGAAACGTAGTTTGGAAACCAGAAAGAAAGAACATTTTCGTAACATTAAATATAAACAAATTGAGAAATCGGCCTATCAGATCATATTTGGTCATTTAACCATGAAATAAATCCCAAAGTGAAATTATTAAAACAATTAAATGGTCCCATATAGTTAATAGTGTTGGAGAAAATATTTATTTAAAAAAATAATAATCACGGAATGAATTCTGACAGACCGGCATTTGATTCTGATTTTAGGTTTGTTTCGTATTCAGATGTTGGTAATCTTGGAAACGTAACATAATAAAAGAAAATAACATGGTAACCGAGATTTCCTTAACAACGGAGTTTGGTTAATAAACTGAAGACGAATGCGCTGTGCCCGTGAAATCGATATTTTATAAAGAAGAAGGAATTGTCAACTTTTTAAGTTAAGCAGGGGCGTTTCCTCCATAAGGTTGCAGGTTTGCGCTACACCCACTGATTCTGAATATACAACAGGTGCATTTTGCACATTAATGCTGTACTTGTTTGCATTACTTTATATACAAACATGTTTCAATTACGCTTATCGTCTGTAGCTGCCCATGACCGCAGAAGTCGATATAAACAGTGATTAGCTGTAGGAGCCGCAGGTTTGCAGTGAAGAGTTAACCTAAAATTTCGCCCAAATGTAGGCTCTGTGAGGGGGTTGCGGGAAGGTGAAGAGATGGGAGTGGCTTCTTATACATTGCTTAAATGGAGGTTTATAAACCTAGCTCCACCTACTCTTAGCAACGGCTATAGCGTGACCTCCAGGCTTAGGTTCTGTGTGAACTGCTTTTCGAACACAGGGAGAATTTAATTAAATGCATGGAGGTTATTCAGAAGAGAGCTCTGTTATACAACAACGCCACACTTGTTCAGGCTTCTGGGTTATGGCCACTTTGAAAGATTATAATTTTGTATTCTGGCTGTCTTTCTTCTACAAGATCATGCCACATGTGGACATTTAGTACAATCAGCTGCAGAAATGAGACTGCAATGCAACATTTGCCATCGCCCAGCTAAATGCATTTAAAAGAGAAGTGCAAAAGGTAAGAAATAGCGTGGATATTGAGGAACACGAAGAAGCTGCAAATATGAGGAGAAGAATAGAAGATCATGATGTGAAAAGAAAAGAAACTCTTGAAGTGTGTGACATTCTTAGTGAAGCAAAGGACAGATTTACCTTCACGGAGCATCTGGTAGCCTCAACTTTGTTTCATCAAGAGAATTTCTAAGACATTTCCAGAGGATTCCCTTAGAGAAAAAATAAGGTTCTATCCTTTTATCATTGGAACAAAAATTCATAGAGAACCGACTGTAATATACAGTCGAGAGGAATTTCATGGAATGTCCGGCGCTTTGTGCTTGATGGACTTCATTAAGGAAAACAATTTATGTGCTACATTCAGCGAATATGTCAAACTGCTCCGAGTACTGTTAACTATGCCAATGTATACCGCTGAAGCAAATGCTGTTCCTCAACTTTAATAACAATAAAAACTTTCCTTAGGAACACAATGTCACAGGACCGATTGTCAGCATTAGCAATGCTTTCAATTCAGCGAGAGTTTGTTATGAAGACCAAAGACATCAACGCAAAAGTTATCGATAGATTCGCCGGGTCTAAGGAGAGTACAGCAGAGAATCTGTATAAATAGGTGAGTCAGTACTACTCTGTATTTTATTTTTCATTTGTGCACCACCAATAATTTAACCCACCAGCCGCCACTGAAGTTAAGTAGAGATTCTGTTACAAATATTTTTATTTGTGTAATTTTTGGATAATTCTGCTATTCACCCCAACCTATAAATAAACTGACATAAAGCTGACACAATTATCATTGTAGCGAAATGCGGAGATACTGGAAATGGATGCTGCATGTGTCGCAACGCTGGGAAGCTTTGTCACTACAAGCTAGCTTGGGAAAAAGAACTACCACTGCATTTTTACGGTGAATGAAACCGTTTTTATTTTGCTAATAAACTGAACAAAATCGCTTCTTGCCTTGCTGTGTGTAACCACTAGACAGTTTCTAAAACTAATCACGAAGCTGTACGGAGTGTTGTAAATAGTTGATGTCCCCATTACCGGGCCGCGGTCTGCTGCCGGTGAAATATACAAAACCTACCCCTCCGGGAATACTCGAGTAACCCCTTGCCTTTAAAACAATCCGCAGATCGAAGTCGGGATACACACGTTGCCAATAAAACGTTTTCCTACTGTTCGAACGTTTAACTTTGATACAGGGAACATAGACTGCTAAGATATATACTTTTATAAGGATGTGAATGAAGAATTGAAATAAATCGTTTACACATGTTAAAATTAATGGGTAATGTAAAAGTAGGGCCCGAAAGTTGTTTATCTAAAATTTCTCTAAAACTGAACTATAAAATACCCCTTAAAATATTAAAAAATTCACATAAATTTCATAATAATAAATTAATAACCGTCACAGGCAAATAATGAAATTGGTGCTACTAAATAATAAATTCAAAATTCATCAGGTCATTTTCAATTTTATAAAATATGAAACATGATAAAATTTTTAATGGGTGGCGCACAGTTCCACGTTGACGCTACAGTTTGAAGCAAATAGTGTTTAGCTCAGGGTAAAGCAATGAGGTTAATCTCAGAGTATGCGTGAGTATGTATCAGAAGAATAGTTTGAATGACACTGGAATGCCCGTTTCAAACAGGTTTAATGACCGCTTCTTTTTATCATAACATCAAGCTTGAAGAGGCCGACCAAGGGTTACCAATATCACTGTTTAAAGTTACTATATGTTAAGTGCTTACTACTCGTTAAACTTGATTCGTTCTTCACGTATATATGAAGCGACAAATATCTTCTCTCATCACTTCTGGTCTACTCTCGACCAACACAGAAGAAGAGGACTGCCCTAATCGGCTCCCAGCCACGAACTCAATGTCCACAGCTGCGCGTGGGTGTGTTTGACTTTCACTTTCTTGAAGCTCATTATTCAACCAAAGATTCCGTTTGTGACTATTTTGTCATGCTTTATGAAGGGTCCGAAGAATACCCTATTCAACAAAGTAAAGTGCTACCCTTTAGAACTCTGCTAAGGACACTGTTTCTTGCGTTTCTTTTGTTGAAACAACTATTCAACCCAGTGGCGGCTGGTGGGTTAAATTATTGGTGATGCACAAATGAAAAATAAAATACAGAGTAGTAGTGACTGACCTATTTATACAGATTCTCTGCTCTACTCTCCTTAGACCTGGCGAACCTACCTATAACTTTTGCGTTGAAGTCGCCGATCTTCATAACAAAATCTCTCTCAATTGAAAGCATTCGTGTTCCTAAGGAAAGTTTTTAGTCTTTTTAAATTTGAGAAACAACATTCTGCTTCAGCGGTAGACATTGGCATAGTTAACAGTACTCGGAGGAGTTTGACATATTCGCTGAATGTAGCACATAAATTGTGTTCTTTATTGAAGTCCATCAAGCACAAAGCGCCGGACATTCCACGAAATTCCTCTCGACTCCAAATTACAGTCAGTTTTCTACGAATTTTTGTTCCAATGATAAAAGGATAGAACCTTATTGTTTCTCTAAGAGAATCCCCTGGAAATGTCTTAGAAATTTTCTTGTTGAAACAAAGTTGAGACTACCAGATGCCACGTGAAGCTAAATCTGTCCTTCGCTTCTCTAAGAATGTCACATACTTCAAGGGCTTCTCTTCTTTTCACATCATGATCTTCTATTCTTCTCCTCTTAATTGCAGTTTCTTCGTGTTCCTCAATATCCATGCTATTTCTTACCTTTTGCACTTCTCTTTTAAATGCGTTTAGCTGGGCGATGGCAAATGTTGCATTGCAGTCTCGTTTCTGCAGCTGATTGTACAAAATGTCCACATGTGGCATGATCTTGTAGAAGAAAGACAGCCAGAATACAAAATTATAATCTTTCAAGCTGGCCATAAACCCAGAAGCCTGAACAAGTGTGGCGTTGTTGTATAACAGAGCTCTCTTCTGAATAACCTCCATGCATTTAATTAAATTCTCCCTGTGTTCGAAGAGCAGAGCACACAGACGCTAAGCCTGATGGTCACGCTATAGCCGTTGCTAACAGTATGAGGAGCTAGGTTTATAAACCTCCATTTAAGCAATGCATAAGAAGCCACTCCACTCTCTTCACGTTCCCGCAACCCCCTCAGAGAGCCTACATTTGGGCGAAATCTTAGGTTAAATCTTCGCTGCAAACTTGCGGCTCCTACAGCTAATCACTTTTTATTTCGACTTCTGCTGCCATGGGCAGCTACAGACGATACGCGTAATTGAAACATGTTTGTATATAAAACAATGCAAACAAGTACAGCTTTAATGTGCAAAATGCACCTGTTGTACATTCAGAATCAGTGGGTGTAGCGCAAACCTGCAACCATATGGAGGAACCACCCCTGATTCAACCCCAACTGCTATTCGACTCCACTTCACCTGCACGCGTTGTAACAAACAGCCAAAATTCCTTTGAAATCCATCATGATTCTTTACTTATGGCAATCATTTAATTTCGGTATCAAACAATAGGTTACTGTACCCATTAGCCAAAACATACCTTACTTAGCGTTGGTCATCTTCAAGTTATCAAAAAAAGTAAAGGAACGGCGGTTGTCAGCTAAAACTTTTTATACTTTGACAAACTTTTCCCCACTTCCACAGATGTTATAGGTGCATATTTAAAAAAAAAAAACACTATGTCACTGCCTGTTAAATCCTGTTCAAAAATCCTGTTATGAAGTTTTCTCCCACTAGATATTAGCATTCTGACAAACTGTTTGGTAATCTTTATTTTTGTCCAACAAAAATTTTAGTTTCTATATAATCTTGTCCCCAATCTCACCTTTTACATTTTGATCCTCTCTTCCGCAATCCTCACTAACTCAACAGACTTATCCAATGTCATCCCACTTTCCGCCAAAAATGTACCCCAGCGTGCTAAAATTGGTGCCGTGGGCTAAGCTATATTAGGGGCTTTATCTTGGAAATACATAGTTCAGGGTGGCGCTTTCGAAAATATTTTCTTTACCGTGGATATTAGTGTATTCTACTTCTGAAAATGTTAATCTAGCCTTTTCGGCCATTCGATGAAAAAGCATGGGCCAAACACGTAATATGTATCATCTTACTGTAAAATAATTGGATCGATTTTGCTGTCTGATTCACCCAGACCTACTCAAACTTGCAATACAGGAAATGAAATATTAAATTTTAATAATTATAATTCTTTCCAAAAAAAATTTCAGCCCTTTTAAGCAACAATAGTAAGTGTTCGTAAAAATTAATTCTTTAAGAGTGATAACTATTGTAGAGGAACTGGTAACTGATCTCTAAAGTCTAGAAAATGTCTATGAAAAAAAGTTTGAAGATTATTCAATTGATGATGTAAAGAATGCGTCTTCAACATCACCCTCGGAGATAAAGAAGGAAGAAGTATAGCAGGAACTGCCGTTACGCCGAGGTAACAAACGCAAAAGCTAAGACTCTGCAAAAACGTTCCAGACCATTTCAAAATCCACGCAATAAAAGTGAAAAGCACTGAAAAAGAAACTGTATTAGATATACGAGTGTGGTCCGAAAAGTTTATAACCTTAACATGAAGATGGCAGCACTCGTAAGTATAAGCTTCTGCATTTCATTGCCCATCTGTTGACAGCTACTCACCAACGTTTCATCCGATTTAGACGCTCAATTGTTATGTAACAGTCGTTTAAGTGAGTTAATGTAAGTGTTTTTAAAAATGGACAAAATCGATTATCGAGCTGTCATTGAATATTTGCTTTTTAAGGGCTATACACCTACACAAATCAAAGATAGGTGGGATTCTATGTATGGGGACACTACACCATCATTTACCACACTGAAATTTTGCGTAACTGAATTTAAACGTGGCCGTAAGGGCTTGGGACGACCAAAAACTGCAGCTACCGACGAAAGCATCGATAAAGTTCACCAAATGGTGCTAGATGACAGCCGAATTAAAGTGAGAGAGATAGCAGAGGCTATGAAAATGCCAAAAGAACGTTTATTTCATATATTAAATCAACATTTACACATGAGAAAGCTGTCCGCGCGTTGGGTGTCGCGTTTGCTCACGTTACACCAAAAACGTCTTCGCATAAACATTTCCAACGCTCTGCTTGGCCGCGCCGTGGCTTAGTGGTTAGACCACTTGGCTCTCACCAAGGCGGCCCGGGTTCGCTTCCAGTCGACCGCATAGTGAGATTGGTGGTGGACATCATGGCGCTGGGCGGGTTTTCCCCGGATTCTCCGGTTTCCCCCGCCATCTCATTTCACCGGTGCTCCATCTTCATCTCATGTATCTTCAAAGTCATCGCCTGCGTTGCCGTATGTAGAAGAAGCGGGCGTTAAACACTACACATTTCATTTTATTTCCAACGTTTTGTTGGCGCAGTTTAGGCGCCATAAATCCGAGTTTTGGCACCGATTAGTTAGTGTAGATGAATCTTGCATACACCATTATACACCCGAAACAATTAAACCATCCAAACAGTGGTCTGCAAAGGGGGAACCGGCTCTAAAACAAGCAAAAATTGTTTCTTTTCTGCTGGGAAAGTGATAGCGACAGTGTTTTGAGATAGTCATGGAGTTATTTTAATCGATGGTCTTCAGAAAGGAAAGACAATTATAGAAGCATACTACGCATCATTACTTGACAAGCTGAAGGCAGAACTTGCGGAAAAAACGGCCACGTTTGCAGATAAAAAAATGCTGTTTCACCGCGACAACACACCGTCTCACACCTTAGCGGTTGCAATAGCGAAAATCCACGAATTATGGTTATAACTGCTTGAACATCCACCTTACTCATCAGATGTAGCCCCAAGCGAATTCTTTTTATTCCCTCATCTGAAAATTGCGCCCGGAGGATAGAGATTCTCGTCAAATGAAGAGGCAATTACCTACGTGAACTATTATTTTACAGAGAAATACACCAAGTACTGTTTGGGCAGGTTACTGAGATGAAAGCATCGCTAGGAGAGGTGAATAGAGTTACTAGTAGACCATGTTGAAAAACGTCGAGTACTATTTGGACGGGTTACAGAGATGGGAACATCGCTGGGAGAAGTGTGTAGAGTTACAAGGAGACTATGTTGAAAAACGCCGAGTACTATTTGAACGTGTTACAGAGATGAGAACATCGCTGGGAGAAGTGTGTAGAGTTACAAGGAGACTATGTTGAAAAACGCCGAGTACTATTTGGACGGGTTACAGAGATGGGAGCATCGCTAGGAGATGTGTGTAGAGTCACAAGGAGACTATGTTGAAAAATAAAAACGGGAAAAAATCTGAAAAAATTACTTGTATCTTTATTAGGTCGGAAGCTTTTCACGCACCTATGTAACTTCTAAAGCATAAACAGTGTCAGAATAAAGGTCGCAGGTATAAGTACAAACATGTGGATTAAACTAATAAACACGCGTCATATCCATATGGCCCTCCATATTTACTCTCTACTAGTTTAGTCAACCTTCGATGTGGAGGAGGAATTTTATGTGGATTTGTTTAAGTGTTACTTAGTTTTTCTAAGTATTGTTACATCCGGTTTCGAGAGAATACAAATGGTAGTAGATGGGTCAAAAAAGACCCATCTCTCGTCGGCAGGCAGTGGCTGAAGTCACGAGGCAGGGGACGGGTTATGCTGTTATGGCACATGACGTTCATGACATATCGAGACTGTAATTCGAGGAGCATCCATTTCTAGAAGCATCTCCCGTACCCGGTAGGCATATAAGTGCTGATTCAAGGCCAAGTGTGAATCAGTAGAGGTAGTAGTGAGAGTTTTACATTGTATGTGTTCTGAGCCGAATCGAAAAGTACGTCTACGTGAAGTTAACGAAGCAGTGCTTAGAGAATCGATCGAGCAGTTCACAGGAGTGTGCTACGTACCAAGCTCAGTGGGAAGGAGTCGGCAGGCAGACGGAAGAATACAGTAACAATTGTATCAGAGCTGTGTTTGGAATCGGCGTGTAGCTCCGTGTTAGAAGCGAAACTTGTGTATTTGGGAAGGATTATTGGCAGCACAAAGGGTGCATCCCTAAAATATATTTGCTGACATTGTAGAGACATTCCAAAGTGTTGGCCTTGTGTAAAAGAAAAGCCTGTCGTAAGTTTGCACTTATTTAGTTACAAATAAAGTAGTTTGAACGCGAACCTCGCTTCCTTTGTTACGATATGTAGCAGGGAATGTAATAAGAATCTAGGTGCCCGCCTCGGTAGCGTGGTGGTAGCACGTGTGCCTCACGTTCAGGAGGTCCGGAGTTCAAAACTCGGTCAGGGTTGGGTTACCAGAATAAGGATTTTTCCGGGGTTTTCCCTTATCCTGAAAGACGAATGTTGGGTAACTGTAAGCTCCATGGACCCCGGGCTCATTAAAGCATCATTTCACCCATTCCATTCGTCCGATATGACTTAATGTTGGAGGATGTAAGTTACACCCCCAAAAAGTCTAGGTATATTTTGTACACGCAGTATAGAAGGTGGGTATAAAGACTCAGTTGTTTTTTATTTCTTTTTTTCAGGAAGTTCTTTACTTAGTGCAGATTATTGTCAGGTGTTCTTTTTGAGAGACAAAACAAAATGGTTACTTTGTGTGTTTTAAGCAACTTATGAAAGTGGAGGGGGGACTAGCAGTGGATGCCTTTTAACGAGTTTCGTTCACTCAGTTGTTTACCACTGTTTGTTTTTACTGTTTGTTACATCTTTATTCTCATTGTGTTCCATGAAATATAATCAGCTTTCTTTCCACAGGCTAGCAGATGCATCTTTGTATCGGGGTGGAACATGGCAAAAATGGCTCTCTTCCCCCAAAGCATTCATCCATATACTACAGTTTGTGGCAACAACGACAACAGCAACGATGATGGTGATAAATGTTGCAAACTTAGTTTGAAAAATTGTAATGTTTTCCAGGATTATTTCACTATCGTTTTAATATTTTTGATAAATTTAGAAGCAAATGTATTAAAAATGCTTTCGAGTAGGGTAAATAAGATCAGTACTGTAGTATTGTCTAAGAACGATGAATTTCTCTCCCTTGACGTAACTTCTTTATTTCGTATTATTCCTAGACGAGAGCTGTTGATGCGTTTGTAAAAATGTTTGAGTTCTATAAATTTAAATATTGAATTAATGGGTGATTCTGCTAAACTTATATTCTTTATTTGAATCAAGGTTTCTTAAATTTTAATGTGAAACTGTATTTTAGGGCTGATTGTAATGAATTTGGGTCTCAGAGGGGAAAAATAATCGATTTTGTAAACTTTTTGTGTGATCTGCTTATTGAACATTGTGGTCTGGTTGTGGGGGTGTTGAAACATTTATGTGATGGATAAGTGAGAGTATTTGAACAGTGTATGAGAAAGGAAAGATGCTAACTGTACAAGGCTTGACCGTAAAATAAGGTTCTCCAATTTTATTTAATATAGAAAACATGTCTATTGTCAATTAATGTTACATTGATGTAAAGGTGGAACTTACAGCTATTAATCAACGTAATCACCATTGCGATCGATGCACTTTTGCATCCGCTGTGGCAGTTTTTGTATACCCCTGTCATAGCACTCTCCCGCCAAGTTGCGCAGGTATCACTCAACCTCGGGTTTCAAATCATCGTCGGTCTGGATATGTGTTCCACCCAGGTGTGACTTCAACTCAGGAAACAGATGATAATCACTAGGTGCTAAGTCTGAACTGTAGGGGGGATGGGTGAGGATGTCCCATCCGAACTGGGGCAGGAGATCAGCCGTTGTATGTGCAGTATGGGGACGAGCGTTGTCGTGATGAAAAAATCACTTCCTTCGTCAGTATTCCCCTCCGTTGATTTTCAATGGCACGTCGTAATTCTCTAAAGTCTAACAGTAGCTATTGGCATTTATTGTTGTGCCGGGAGGCATAAACTCGCACAACAATACACCTTTTCTGTAGGGATGCGTCCCTTTCAGCTGCCAAAGTGCGGGCGCTGCGGACCCCTAGCACTCGTGGCACCTCTGACGTTACTAGAGGAACCTAGGGCCGAACATGCCGAGCCCATCCCTCTGGGAGTTGTTCGGATTGGGTTGGACTCGAGGGGGAGTGTGTTCCCGCCACCCACGGGCAATTGGGTACCTCCGGCCAGGCTACTCACCGCCCGGAGGGGGTAGAAGGTTGCCAGATAAGTTCCGGGAACTAGCCTGCAGAGCTAGTAGCTGGTGAGCTAGACACTGGCGGCCCTACTAAGGTCTTTTGGTAGCTGGTTCATTAAGGACCGGCGCGTAAGTGGCGTATCCACTTCCGTCCTGTCTGTCGTGTGCAGGGGGGCAGTTTATAAAATAGGTACTGTCCTATGGTAAATATACCCGAGGGGCCCGGGTTCTGGACCTACGGAGTCAGGACTAATGGGAGTAGATCCTCACATTTAATTTAATGACCCAGAACACACTGGCGATCACTTTGCCGGTAGAAAATATCTGTTTGAACTTTCGCGGCTTTGGCGAATTCGAATGCCGCCACTGACGAGAACGTTCTTTAGTTTCTGGTGTTGTGTAGTGCACCCAGGTTTCATCGCCAGTGACAACTGAATCCAACAATTCCTGGCCCTGCTCTGCTTAGTGCTCCAGGAATCGGTGGGCCGCTTCAACACATTGCCGTTTATGGTCTTCGGTGAGCATTTTGAGGACCCACCTCGCACACACCTTGCGATACTGCAAATTTTCGGTCAAAGTCTTGTCAATCGTAGTCTTACTGACTTCAGGGATGAGTTCGCACAGCTCGCGAACTGGCACACGCCGATCTTTAAGCATTTCTTGCTCCACTTTTGCAATTGTTTCGCCTGAAACCGCAGGCCGACCAGAACGCTGTTCGTCATGGGCGTCTATACGTCCGTCTTGGAACTCTCTGACCCACTTTAGCACGTTTTTGACGTCCATACACTGTGGCCCATAGACTTCGCATAACTCACGATGCATTTCAGTGGGTCAGTGGGGGTGGTGCCCATGACACTCAAAAAACGTATCACTGCACGCAACTTACACTTGGCGGCGGAAGTGATAGGAAGCTCCATCGCAAAGGGATGCCCAGTCAAGACTAATGTTTGCAACGGGTTCGTTGTGCTGGTGATTTGAAGGGTGGGAACCAAGCTACACGACAGTGTTGCCGGATCTCGTGTAATAGCGTTCCTCAAAGCTCAAGCGCCTTGGAGACTTTTTTTCCCCCAGACTCGCCTCGCATATAATAGGCAATGCAGAGAAGTAAATTTTTGGATATTGTTCATGTAACATATCTACATAGATATGTTAAAAGGAATTTTTCTACTGCATTTATATTCCCAGCAGTTCGGACGTGTGTGATATCATCTGAAAATTGCAGAAATATTGCGGTGCATTATATAATGTAAAAGAACCTTTCAGAGTTGCAAGAACAAGTAATGTTAACGTTGATGAATGTATTTATTTGTTCAATGTTACAAAAGAATGTGTTAAAATAATTTATCCACAAATTAAATAAGAATTTTAAGAGGAAAGACACATCATCTTGAATTCTGTCTCCTCTGCGACTACGCCCTGCAGATAATAATCGTAAACTCTGAGCAGCTGTGGAATTTCGAATGAATCTACCAGAATTCAAGATCATCACCAATCTGAGAGTAATTCACCATCCACCATAATCTCTTGCGCTTTTGCTTACATCTCCTTCTTACTTGCAATATAATACAAATATTTATTTATTTAACAATTCCCCACTCTATCTCACTACACACCACTGTAATGGTAAAGAATACATAAAATAATTAACAGAACAACTACATCACAGAAGTTAATCAAAATTTTGCAAATGCTTTTAGTGATGAACACGAAGTAAATGGATTATTAATCTGCTAGCAATTATTTTATTAATAACAATCTATGTTAAGAGATTAATATGCCAAAGACCTCTTGGAGCAGATCCCAGGAGAGTATTTCGTATACTACTTAAAAGTACGTGTTCTGTCTGCATGTTTTTCTCAACTCTAGTAAAATCAATTCTATCTCCTTCATCTTAAATAGATAAACATTACCTGTTGCTAACCTTTCCTATTGACTAGGTTACAAGACGCTGTAGTAAAATTCAAGTGATAGTCAAATGTTTTAAGCGCTAGTTATTTAATAGATATGAAATTCTGTTTCCTTGGACGACTAAGAGACAAACACTTCACATTTGAGACATTTATTAGTTTTGGTCAATTCAAATAATAAGGAACATCTTCGAAATAATTCATATCACTATTAAATGTATTTGATATTGTGTTTAAACGACATGTATGTGCGATAGGATTTTGTCTGACACTTACAGTTTACTATTGATGCAAAACCCATTCAGAATAAAACGGATTTCTGAGAATATTTAGGAATGTTAAGATGCCTGTATACTTATTTTACATGAATATATCTAACCAAATCAATTGAGCTATAATTAGGAAAACCATAATTAATCAAAATATAAAGAGTAGTTTGTGACAGGAGATTTTACTTGAATATCTTTGGCGTATCCAAGAAAGGTACAGCACGGGAATATCTGGTGTGGTTTTTAACTGCAATTATTTTTGAGTTATGCTGTTTAGACATGGATCTTCTTCTAAAATCAGTTTTTTCTATTTTGAGCATTCCAAAACTTCTGCTTCCACTGAAATCTTGGTATCGAGTTTTTGGTTCATACGTAATACTTGCTCTACTTAATATATGCAACAAGAACGTATTCAGTAGACAGTATATATGATTTGTCATTGACAGCTGACAAACTCAAAATATATTAGTATTTGTGAGATTAACAGATTTTATAAATGTTTGCTCTTATAACTGGATAGAGGTACCAACACGGCAATTATGCAAATTTGTATTTTACTGTCAATGTACCCATGAAAAAAAAGAGCGAGAGTTCTAAAGATATGTTTAGTTCAGCAGACATGCTTTCTCACACACAATTACCTCTCCGTACGATATTTTGTCAGTATACATTGTAGGTATTGTTTATTCTGACTGAACAAAAGCGAATCAGTTCTAAAGTATGTATAAAGAATAAAATTACAAATAGTTATAAAGGTACATAATTGAGCTTCAATCCTTTCCCCTGTGATAACATGTGACATGTAGAGCCATCTGTGGACAGCAAAATGCGGTCGGTGAAGCGTCTTGTTTTTGTCCCAGGTAATCTCTTGTGTGGAAGATTAAGATAACTAAAAGAAAGTCTACGATATAATAAATGTTTACAAGAACAAGATAATGAATTACTCACACTAATTTCTTCGTTCACTCTTCTACAAATATCTATTCCTCTGTTTGCTCCAAGGTTAAGATAAACTTTCCTCATATTTTATCACATTCCGTTGCATATACGACATGAGTGTTACATGAGACTGAAGTGATAGTTAACTAAAATCAAGCACTGTACATTTAAATGTATGTAATGTATTATAATTTAATCACAAGAATACATCAGCCGTTTTCACTAACATTTATACTCCAACTCCTACTTCCAAAAAGTGCAGAAATATTATAGATTTCGGGATAAATACACGTTTTGTGATGCCCAGAATAAAAACGTTCTGATTGTGAAGAGCATAATTCTAAAACAAGTTAGTTAAGTATTAAGAATGAGACGTGGAGAATTTAAAGACAATTACAAAAAACTACCCTATTCATGGTAAATGTCTCTAAAAATCAATCTTTTTTCTTTATCGAATGTAATACTTAAAAGGTACCAAATGATCAGTGAATTCTCATTACGTGGGGCTTTTAGAACACCGCCGTCATCTACAGTTCTCCCAATTTGCTCTAAAAATCCCCCGACAGATGCTAAAAAAACTATCTGCTTCAGCAACTAACCTTGCTGAAGTTTGATAACAAGTCACCAAAGCATTCCCTTTAGATTTTGAACCTTGGTACACATACGTAGATGTAATTGTTGCTATGGTCCTTGATAAACATATTAAGTGATGTTTTGAAACTTCTAATGCTACAAAGTTAGTATTATAAATTGAACATAATATTTGTCTTCTACTTCTGGATCTAAAGATATCACAAAATAACAAGGCAAAATATCAAGGTATTCTGGTGCCCCTTCTTTTGTATGTTGTATCTACATTCCAGGATGTTCTCAATAAAAAATGGGCAGCTAAAAAACTTGCACAAATTTAAAGGGGATTCCTCCTTCGCCTAATTTGAGGATATCGTACAATCTCCACTGATGCAGCTCAGATTATAGCTAACATCGAACCTTTGGCTCTCACTGGTTTATCAACAGCAACTATCACGAATTTAACACATGAACGTGAATGTGCATCTTATCTGTCTCACTTAAAACTACAAATCCCGGAGCATTCTACCACAGCAGGACACCCATCAAGTTTTGTAACCTGTTTAAAAGAAATATGTAATTTTCATGATTATTACATATATACAGACGGTTCGCGTTTCCAATTTGAAGATAATGTATCTGCAGTAGGATGTTCTTTTGTTGTTTACGAAAACCAAACGGAAATAACTCACTCCATGTTTAAATTGTCACCTGAATGTTCTGTATTCCAGTCGGAGCTCTTAGCAATTAAAAACGCTATAAAATGGTGTACTGTTAATGGGAACAGTGATTCACAATCAGCTCTACTCGCTATTAATGATAAATACAATTTAAATTCATTAGAACATGAAATCAGAACCTTGCTTCAAAACCATCCAGGACATATTTGCATGGGATGGGTTAAAGGACACAGTGTAGTTTTAGGTAACGAGAGAGCTGATTGTTTGGCTAAGAAGGCTGCAGAATCCAATCTTCCTGTGACATACTCTTTATGTCCTATTTCTACTGTAAGGAGAATAATACATCAACATATTCTTGAAGAATGGAACCAACAATGGCTAATAACTCCAAATGGAAGTTTAACAAAAACATTATTTTTCCCTAGTGTATATGACAGAGGAAAATGTGAAACTCTTGTACCAAATTTTGTTTTGACACAATTTTTAAGTGGACATGGTAAATTTGGTGAACACTTATCCCGCTTTCACTTAACATCTAACCCCGAGTGCATGTGTGGTGAAGGATTTCAAACTGTGGTTCATCTCCTTTTCTGTTGTCTCATTTTCTGGAGAGAAACACAAGAATTAATATTCAAGCTAGACTCTCTAGGAACTGAATTTTCTGCTCCGCTCACATCTTTGCTAATGAAGCCACAACAGTAGAAGTACTTCATGATGTTTGTAAACTCAGTGTTTAAACGTCTGAAATAGTTTAAATTAATATGCATCAGATAAAAACATAATCTCTTCCTTCTAGTATTTAAAATATTTTTGTTAAAATTGTATATTTTTATGTATCAACCCTAACACTAATATACCACTGTGTAAAATAGGGTTAAATAAATCTGGATAAAAAAATAACAAGACATGAATTGTGGGCATAGATAGGAAGTCAAGTCGTACTGGTGATAAGCACACAAAAAGTATTAACCTTTTGCATATGATTTTACTGAATTCAGTAGTTTAATTTACGATTTAATAAATGCACACCGAAATAAAAAGGAGTTTAAGAGAGAATACAAACATAGGTATTAATAACACTACCTCAATTAACGGATGGCATAACGATTTTACCCATAAAAATATTGAGAAATTCAAATATCACAATAACTGTAGATTATGTCTCCAAAATTGACGTAATAAAAGAGGACTATAATTTTAAAAAATATACCTTTCACGCTGGTCCAATAAAATGGAAGAATATTTTCCAAGATTTTCGTATACATTTGGTTCCTAAAATTAAGATAGTATAAACGTTTACTAAATTCTGCTAAAAATGAGAACATTGCAGATATAAATCTGTAACTAAGCAATTTAACAATGTAGATTGGGATCATGTTTACATTGGAAGAGCCAAAGGTAATTTGTAAACAAGAGGCAAGGAGAAATTAAAAATATAAAGAGATTGATATGTCAGACATGACATGCTTTTTGGTCATTTAATCATGAAATACATCCAAAAGTACTAAAGTAATTAAATAGACCGATACATCTAACAGCTTGGGACATTTATCTTTAAAAACAGAAGTGGCGTGATGCATTTTGAAACATCGTTGATTGATTCGATACATAAATTTGTTTAGCTCCCAGTAGACGGCAGAGCTATAGCGAACAATTGATCATCTAGCGGTAGTAACCGCAGGAAAGCAAATAAGTAAACAAGCTGATCCACTTTAGTCACGAAACTACTCCTGAAGAATTTATAATTTTTGAGACAGTTAAGTAAAGTGTTCCACAACTATTACAATGAACCTTAATATTTATATTTGTTAGTTAGTAGCCTCAGTTTCTACAAGGTAATAATGCAGAGTGGCCTATACAGAACTGGCATACTTCTTTCCGTATTCATTCCATTGGAAATTCATTCAACCCAATTTTAGTACCAAATTAAGCAGAATGTTTTGGAATTTTGATTCATTGTCACTAGATGCGCAGATGTTTATGTTTTATTCCTAATTGCTATTGTTGGCAACTGTTTTCATCGTTTTGGTCTAGTCAGCGTGAAAATGCAGTAGACACTAAATCAACTCTTCCTTGTGAAGCAATACTGGATTAAGAATTCAATTACAGCTAATCAATGGACCTTCCAGAGAGGATTTGGTGTCCACAATCCTCCCAAAAGGAACATAATGCCGGGACTGGTAAACAAATTGGAAACAACTGGATCTCTGGTGAGTGAAAAGGGCAAGCATCGTTCATCTAGGTTTTCCACGGTTGTTGATATAAGAGCATGACTGCAGCCAAAAATCACTAAGACGTTTGTCGTAGGATGCAATTTATGGTTTTTGTTGTAATAATTGTAATATTGAATAATTATAAGTTTAATTTTCATATTCAAATACATAGGTAAAGGCATATAATTCAATTTTTTTCTTTAATTAAAGTCTAAAATAGTAATACCTAGAATATATTATTTTATATGAAATAAAAATGTATATAGAAAGAAATTAGATGCATAAAGTAATTTGTTTCATTTTGGAAATACAATAAAAAGAATAATTGTATAAATATTAATAATTTTTTGAATAATGTAATGAATTGTCTGTTTAAAATTTAAAAGCTTTAAAATAAACTTTATTGAATAAATATTCATAAAAGAAAAAAATGGTGGTTACCAATATTTTAAATGTTAAAGTAGAACAAAATTGTTAGCTAGAATTACTGGGAAATATCTCCAGTTTTGTATAGCTCGATACCAGTGATATAGATTTCCTTTTTGTTCATACATTATTTTATTGTTTTGAGTTAGTAATTAAGTAAGTAGGTAAAGATGTTTTGTAGAGTCTTGGTATTTAATGTATAATGTGACATGTTAGATTTTGTTAGGATATAGTTAAATATGCGTTTTCTCTTGTTTTTGGTTTTAAAGTAGAAATGTTTAGAAATAGTTATTTTTGTTTGTTTTATTTAAGAAATTGAGCTGTTTGTTTTTCCAGTTCTAAATTTTTTTTGCTGGATAGCAGTATAATATTTAATACTACTTTAGTTTTTCTGAGTAGTTAGAATTTCTTAGATATTAGATAAGTTTTGTTTGGCTTTGGATTTTTTCTTCCAGTTCTGTTTTTGTCATTAATCTGATAAAAATATGTATATTATGTAAATTTTTGAAATAAATACAAAATTTGGATATATGCCTCTGTATAGTTTTACAAGGTGCCGGGGTGGTCTATTCAGATTTTATTTTACTTTTATTTTGTCGTAGGAGACAGGGTACAACTACTCAATGTGTCAGAGAACTGCGAAAAGTGCAGGCCTAGAGACATATACGGATAAGGCTGCTCATGAGCTACAGGAACCATATCACGATAGAAGATTGAATTATTTTCGTTGGTTTCAGAGGTTAATTGTGCAAAACCCTGCCTTGTTGTCCATCACATGGTTCACAGATAAAGCATGGTTCCATTTATCCGGTTATGAGAACTCACAGAACTCGCGCCATTAGGCCATCCAAGTCATCCATGAAGAATCTGTGCACCTGATTAAAATCATTGTTTGGTGCACAATATCCGCACAGAGAATAGTGGCGCCAATTTATTTTTGTGAACACTGCAGAGTACTGGCTGATTTCCATGGAGTGTGTTGACCAATTGGGCGATGTAAGGCTGATGATGATGATGATGATGATGATGATGATGATGACGACGATGATGATGATGTCATGGCAAACGCCAGATATAAAAATTTCCAAAAACTATATAAGTATAAATAAAACTATTAAAATTGCACACACACATACACACACATATTAAAAAATGAAGAAAACGAAATTTCAATCAAAACCTACTAAAAATTTCCTTCACTAAATCCTAAAGAGTAATCTAGAAAAGAATCTAAATATCTTCTCCACTACTGCGTCATCGTCCGCTAGCATTTCTGCAAAGCTGGCCGGAAGCTGCAGAGACGTCCTAAGGTCTGCTAGGTGAAAACACTCTAGCAGCACCTGTCGTACAGATAACGCTTCTTTGCAAAACGGACACAGTGGAGAAGGCTCCTTTTTAAATAGAAAACTATGAGTAAAAAAGCAGTGCCAAATTCGTAACCGAGCCAAACTCACCTCCTCGGGACGAGATGACCGACAGGAGGTAACCCAGGGAATCCGAAGTTCTTTGACAGATCTAAGTTTATTATTGCGGAGAGCGGACCACTCTTCCTGCCAGCAGGTTTGCACACTTCTCCGTAATACGGCCCTAAAATTTTCCGATGTCACAGATGGTACTCGAACCCTGGACTTCATGGTAGCCGTCTTGGCTGCCGAATCCGCCATTTCATTCCCCCGCAAGCCTACGTGATCAGGGATCCATGCACACATCACGCTAACGTGGAGGGCATCCTGTATACGCTGCACAATAGGGTGGCAGTTGTACAGCTGCCGTAGGCTTTGAAGTGCACTGAGGGTATCACTCAGGATTAAGCAGTCCCCCAACTTTCGTCGACGTACGTGTAAAATGGCCCGGTATATTGCATAAAGCTCTGCAGTAAAAATGGAAGTGCTAGTGTGGAATCCGAATGTATACGGTTCGGTTCCACACACGTAAGCACAACCAACACCATTTGAGCTCTTGGAGCCATCCGTATAAATTACAAAATGGTCCTCATATCGCGATAAAAATTCTAAAAAACATGTGCGGATACTAGACATATACATGGTAGATTTATCATATTGTCACGCAGACGGCGAACTCGCGTTGCCGATCGATAATGCGGACTGGCTGTGGCGGGGGGGGGGGACGCAAGGTGTGGCACCTCCTCCTACTGCGCGAAGGTGCACGAAGGCTCCAGAATGATTCCCCCCTCCATAATGGAAGAATCGAAAGGTTTCGGGGCGATCGGTACAAGCGAGGCGACGGTTAGTTGAGTGAAGTACGTCGCGGCGGGCGGACGTGTAGCAGAGTTGAGTGAGTGACCGTGAGCCGGGCAGACGTGTAGTTGAGTTGAGCGGACATGTAAAGACGAACTGGCAAGATTGAATGGTGTAAATTAAATTGTAATTGTGTACATTAAACTATAATTGTGTACATTAAACTGCAATTGGAATAAGGTGGAAATAAAGAACTTTTGGAGTGGTGTAATTGAACTCTCTTTAATTTTACGAACCCACAAAGTCACAACTGGTGTCAGGAAGCGGGACGATAACATCACCGAACATTACGGCCATGGAATCGGCATTGGAAATGCTTTTAGCGAAGATGAACGAGTTAACAACAAAAACAGAAGCGGCAAATAACATCACCGCCGAGCTGAAACAAATGAAGACGGCCAACGACAACATCACCGCCGAGCTGAAACAAATGAAGACCGCTAACAACAACATCACCGAGAAGATGGAAAAAACGAAGGCCGAATTGATCACAGAAATGAAGGCAGCGAACCACAGTCTGGCCACGGAAATGAAGGAGGCGAACGAGGTCCTCGCCGCCAAATTTGAGGGACAGTTGGCCGGCGTGAGGGATGACGTGGCGGAGCTGGGCAAGCGGATGGGTCAAGTGGACGAGCGCGTCGAGGACCTGGCGAACCGCTTCAATGACCTAGAGGAACACCGACCTGATGTGTGGACGGAGGACGCCGAAGACGCTTTCCAGCACCTGAAGGAAACCCTGTGCAGTGCTCCAATTTTGCGTTTCCCACAACCGGGTGGCGCCTTCATTGTGGACACCGACGCCAGCGACCATTGCATTGGAGGTGACCTATCGCAGATCCAAGACGGCCATGAGCGGGTGATAGCCTACTACAGCAAGACGCAATCCAAGGCAGAGAAGAACTACTGCGTCACCCGACGAGAATTATTGGCGGTAGTAAAGACCTTGGAGCACTTCCACAAGTACTTGTACGGTCAGCCATTCCACCTGAGAACTGACCATTCCGCCCTAACCTGGCTATTGATCTTTAAGGACCTGGAAGGCCAGACAGCACGTTGGGTCCAGAGGCTGCAGGAGTACGACTTCACCTCGGAACATCGTCGAGGGAAGAGCCACGGTAACGCTGACGCCATGTCCCGAAGACCCTGTCCAGAAGAGTGCGGCCAGTGCACAAGAGTGGAAGAGAAGGAGCGTGCCGCAGCAGTCCGAGTAGTTGTGGCAGTGCCTGCGGACGGCTGGGATAGCGCAGGCCTGAGGAGGGAGCAGCTGGCGGACGCAGACTTGGGGCCACTCTTGAGGGAAGTGGAGGTAGGGACGAGACCTACCTGGGAGGACATCGCACCAATGAGCGCCACCTACAATTCGTACTGGGCCCAATGGGACTCATTGAAGACCAGAGAGGGCGTGCTGTTCCGGGTGTGGGAGTCACCCGATGGGAAGACGCAGAGAGAACAGTTGGTACTTCCCCGGATTAAGGTCCCGGAAGTCTTGGAGGAAGTGCACGCCGGTACTTCGGGAGGACACCTGGGAGCGAACCGAACTATTGACAAACTACGGCAGCGCTACTACTGGCTGAGACTCCGAGCAGATGCTGAGAGATGGTGCCGTCAGTGTCACGTGTGCGCGGCGAGTCGTGGCCCCCAGACTAGGAGCGATGGTCGCATGCAGCAGTACAACGTCGGAGCGCCATTCGAACGGATCGCCGTTGACATTGCTGGACCGTTCCCAGTTTCCGACCGAGGCAACAAGTACCTTATGGTGGTCGTGGACTACTTCACCAAGTGGCCGGAAGTATATGACATCCCAAACCAAGAGGCAAAGACAATCACAGACTGCCTCGTGGAGCAAGTGTTCTATCGATTTGGGGTGCCGTTGGAGCTACACAGTGACCAGGGTACCAACTTTGAGTCCAAACTAATGAAGGAGGCACTACAAAGGCTGGCGGTGAACAAGACCCACACGACGCCTCTACATCCCCAATCGGATGGCACGGTCGAAAGGTACATCAAGACCTTAGAAGAACACCTGAGGAAGGTCGTGGCCAGCCATCAGCGAGACTGGGACGTCAAGGTGCCACTGTTCTTGCTGACCTACCGCTCGTCTACACACGACACAACTGGGATGACGCCAGCCAGCTTAACGTTCGGCCGAGAGTTACGCCTCATTTGTGACCGGGCTTTTGGAAGCCCTCCGGAGGCGAAGCGCCCGGTGACCGAGTATGTGGAGAACCTGGTGGACTACCTCCAAGACATGCACGAGATGGCTCGTCAGAACATCCAAAACGCGAGCGACCGCATGAAGGCCAGATTTGACATGCAAGCCAACAGCCAAGGGTTCCAGCAAGGAGACCTGGTCTGGTTGTACCGTCCCACCCGGACCAAGGGACGCTGCCCGAAGCTCCAGCAGACATGGCAAGGAGCGTACCGGGTGGTGAAGAGGATTAACGACGTGGTCAACCGCATCCAGAACGTTCCCCGAGGAAAGATGTTGGTGGTATACCTTGATCGTCTAGCCCGCTACGATGGTGCTGTTCGGGACGACCAGCTTTGCGGAGGGAGCAGTGTCACCCAATTAGCGGAGGGCACCAACGGCGACAGCTGGAAGGGACCACAGGCAGCCAAGCTACGCCTCCCCATTAATCTCAGTCACTAACTGAGGGTTGATTAGGGAAATGTCACTTGTCGCTGGCCGCCTCTTTCCCCCTTCCCACTGCCATCTGGAACCTTCGCGTGGATTCAGGGAAACTATAGACTTCGAGAAGACGGCGATATTCCTATAAAAAGGGCTGCAAGCAAGTGAAGTTAGTCAGTCAGTGCTTGACGTGCTAGCGAACGGACGAGAAGACTGTGTACGTGCATCGGAACGGTAACGGACGAACTGGTGAATCGTAATTGTGTGCATTACGTAATTCTGTGTAATTGGCAAGTGTTCAACTGTAAGTCGGTGGAAATAAAGAAAATTGTTGAGTTTGTGTAATTGGACTTTTCATTTCACGAACCCACAGTTTTATGGAGATGAAATAAATAGCCTAAGCTTTGTTTCTCTCATTACTGGTTTTGTTACACTATCTTTGAGCAATTTTAAAACTTGTTAATATTAATAGAGGTTTTTATTGCTTCTGGTAGTTTTCTCAGATGAATCCATGTTTGAAGTATGTGAAGAGAGCAGCCAATGTGAGGACAGATAAAGAAGCATTTTCCCCTCACTGTGTTGATCAAAGGGTAAAGCACCCAACATTAAAAATGGTCTGGAGCTGTATGTCTGTCCATGGCCCGGGAAGATTATACATAGTTGTGTGATCTATGGACCACAAAGAGTATAAAAGTGTATTAGAAACCAGACTATTTCCGCAAAGAATAGATGGTTTCCAAATGGTGATATTGTGTTCATGCATGACAGTGCTCCCTGCCATATAGCAAAATATGTAACCCAGTTCCTCAAAGGAAACAATGTAACAGTACTACCATGACCTGGAAATAGCTCTGACTTAAATCCAATACAGAATCTGTGGGGTATTGTTAAACAGAGACTGAAAAAAACTTGAAAATAACAACAAAAGTTCAGCTTATTGAGGTACTGATAAGCAATGGGCACGGAGATGAAGAAATAAAGGAAAAGTGCTCCACTCTTGTAGAGAGCATGCCTAAACGCATCAAAATGGTAATAAAGGCTAAAGGAATGCATACAAAATTCTAAGAGTTAAAAAAATAATTTTAATATTATATCTGTTAAATATAAAGTATACGGTATATGTTAAAAATTTCACCATTGACTCTAATTAAATCTGTCTAGTCAACGCGAGTGCAGTTCCGATTTAAAGGAACCGGACCCTACCGCCCAATAATGACCGTCATAAATTTCTCCACACTTCAGAAATGCAACACTGTCGTTGAGGACCAATAGCAAACCTGATTTTCTCGAAGTGGCAGCCGCATGTCTACTCCACGTGGTGTCTCAGTTGCCAAAGTTTCAACTCCCAGTTGATCTGTTTCATTACGTGCAGAAATTCGTTGTGTGTCACGATGTGGAGACCGAGGGAGGGAAATGCAGTGGTAAATGCAAATGAAGTAGTAGATAACTTTCAGTCAAGTGAAAATAATCAAAGTGAAGACAGTGTGAATAACTGGGCCGAGTTATATTACTGGAAAACCCTAAAAAAATAAAGTTATAACGGGAACAGTTTCTAAGCAAATTCAAGCGCTTGGTTTGAACACATATAAATATGTGCTGAAAAATAACCTTGGTAAGGAATCATGCAATGAACCTGATGATAAATTCTGGGTATTCACAGAAATACAGTAAGGAAAAGTTGTGACGAAAGGAATACCAAAGACGCCGATCACGTGTGAAAACAAAAGGAAACGTTCCTTTAAAGTAGATAATTTTTCATGCGTTTTAATTCGCCGAGAAATTTATAGATTCTATGCAGGTGAGCCCAGAGGTGAGCCCAGAGGTTCTACTCCCATTAGTCCTGAACCCTTAGGAGCTGGACCCGGGCCTCTTTCAACCAGGGAGTATCCGAGCTGTCCCAAAGGGCGCTCGGCGTCCTCCGTGGGGCTTTCCATAGGGCAAGACCTTGTTTCCTAACAAGCCCCCCCCCATCTGGTTCTATGGACTCAAGACGGGATGGAAGTGGATACGCCACATACGCGCGCCAACACCAAAGGTGAAGACTACCGATATGACCTTGATGGGGCCGCCTGGTGATCTAGCACACCTTCTACTAGCTTTGCAGGCTAGTACCCGGGAGAATTAATGGCTTCCCTCAACCCCGTCCTTAGACGTACCCGATTCCCACGGGTATCGGGAACCACTGTCCCCTCGAGACCATCCCAATCCGAAGAACTCCCGAAGGAGGGACTCGGTTGTTCGGCCCGATGTTCCTCTAGTAACGTCAGAGGTACCACGAGTGCTAAGGGTCCGCAGCGCCCGCACTTTGGCAGCTGAAGGGGACGGATAGATTCTATGAAAAAGGGAGAACGTCCACCTTAGATGAATTGGTTGCAGAATTGCAAGAAATTTGTAATTTTCCTTTAGGGGATTGCACTTAGCGCGGCCTCCTAAAGGAGCTGCGTTTCAAATAGTGTGTGTGTGTGTGTGTGTGTGTGTGTGTGTGTGTGTGTGTGTGTGTGTGTGTGTGTATGTGTGTCAACACTAAGGAAGTTTCGCAGTAATGGACATAAGATAATTTATTTAGAAGAAATCTCGCACGATACCCTTGACGTATCGAGAAAAGTGGCAACCTTGCAGAAAGGACTGGGAGAAGGAGGGCCGGGTTTGTTAAACGATTATAAGGCTTCGTCAAAGGAGTCGGCCGACGTGCACACGTGATAAACAATAGACCTTAATTTTCACACGTCTTTACGTTTTTGTGAAACTTGGGAGCAATGCGAAGAGGTTGTCTCTTCTATGCAGAACTACAATATAAAAAGTGGACACTAATTTCATTCTTACCTTTTCACAGAAACAGTAATTTTAATCTGTTTACTCAAAAATTCTAGAACTATTTATCACACTGCAGCTTTATAAACATTGGAGAGCTAATAACTAAAATTTTCCTTTGAATATAATGATAATTTTGCACCTCTGTAGTAACAATGTGCAGACAATGCAAAGGGATGATTGCGAATAAAATAAGTAGTTATCGTTGATCCTAGTTATTTGAAGGATTTTCATGTGGTCATACCCATAATATTGGGACTTTGAATGTGGATAACGTCCCTGATATGTGTGTGAATAAGTGCTTGACATCTATCAATCATTCCAATGATTAGGAACGGACATCTCGATAAGTGACTTAATATAGCTTATTAATTTATGACAGTGGATACATAGAGCGAATTGTGAATGTTGGGTAGTGACACATATGTACCAAATCTTCTCGGAAAAACAATTGAGTTGAAAAGACGATTAGAAATTGACGTTTCGGGAGTGTGCATATCTCTCATCATTAGTATATTTTAATAAATGCTATAACCACAAATGTATCACTGGTTATAACACAAATATAAACAAAGAAGAAACAGTATCAATACTCGCATCACTGAACAACATCAGGACCATCCACAAGCCACCTCTGAAGATTAAACGTGTTGAGACCGGAGAAAGACAAGCTTGACTTCCAATTTCCGAGAGTGTACCGCATTCCCTGTGAATGTAGGACACCGTATTGTCACCCAATTATCGGAAAGCACGACCAGCTGACAGCTGAGTAGGAGACCGGAGGCATAGAGCCCACGCCTACACATTTATCTTGGTCACTAACTGAGGGGATGATTAGGGAAGTGTCACTGGTCGCTGGCCGCCTCCTTCAGTTCTTGGCGAGCAGCCGTGAGGAGCGCCCATTGAGAGAACGGACCAGATGACTGTGTACGTGCATCGGAGGAGTTGCGTGTAATTGCGAGTGCAGAGTGGACCTGTGACAGACGAAATGGTGAACTGTAATTGTGTGCGCTACGTAATTCTGTGTATTTGGCAAATGTTTCAACTGTAATTCGGTGGAAATAAAGAACATTTTGAGTTGGTGCAATTGCACTTTTAATTTCACGAACACACAAAGTTACAGTATATTGGTCAAACCGGAAGGACCATCACAACCAGAATAAACGAACATGAACGTATCATTCGTTTAATGTGACCTGGGAAGTCTGGGATGGCAGAGCATTGTTTTGATAACGACCATAGAGCCAACTTTCGGGAGATGACCAACTTGGTAAATTGCAACAGTTACTGGGAGCGGAGAGTTAAGGAGGCTTTGTTCATTTTCTTCGAGAGAAGCACGCTTAATGGTGATGCAGGATTTCTGTTCCGCTCCTCTTCGAAACTGGCCTTAAAAATAGAAATGAACTTTGAAATCCCGCCAGAAGGGATTTAAGTTCATCACTAAATCAACAGATGGCAGCAGCAACTCAAGAATTACCCACACCACTGGATCAAGCTTTAGTCGCATAAGAGCCGAAGATACAAACGATGATTTGCGAAACATGTCCTCAAAATAGGTACGAAAGTGAAGCAGATGTGTAATAAATACGACTCATCTAAAAATTAATAATAGAAAAAATCTGTTTTTATCTTCAGAATTTCTAAGGTATGTTTCTGTATTGAGCGTGTTTGGAGAAATTTAGTAAAAGTGACTTCCAAATTAATTGAAAAAGCTATTTGTAGTTACTTTATTACTCCATTAATTACATTGCTATTTTTAGGGACTAGTTTTGAGAGCTATTGGTTCCATTTTCAATCTCGAAAGATCCAACTACTGTCTGTTGTTGTCTATTGTCTTTGCTCTGGTGGTGGAACTATAAACTTCTTTGTCAAATTATCAACTGGTTGAAAAATAAAGACAGGTTAATTGAAATCCCAACAGTCAATAATTTGATAAAGGAGTTCATAGTTCCACCACAAAAGGGAAGACAGCACACAACAGACAATAGTCGGAAATGGAAGCAAAAGCTTCCGAAACTAACGTAACATAACCAATGGCATAACAGCCCAAAGTGGGCTTGAACCTGCCAACCTAACTGCCTGCCTCACGCCCACATATGCAACGTAGAGGTGGTCGATCATCCAACCGATACAGGGATGAGATATCCGGGGCAAATTCCAGGTGCAGGGAACCAAAGCACAACGTTCTAAACCACGGAACAGAACAGCTCCTGAAACTAGTCGCTAAAAATAAGCACAGATCTTAAGAAGCACAGATCTATACAGCTTTATCATCAAGTTAAACAGTTACGTTTCTTTGACCTAATTAATTTTCCATACACTTGCCTTCTATAATCCTGACCTGGCAATTAATTTAGTGAAGACAGTCTCTTCGTCGCCAGGAAGGCTTCAGGTCTTATAATGACACATCTTTTTACATTACCCTTTCCACAAGGTGTAAAATTCATCTATCTCTCAGCATTAAGGTTTCAAAAGTTGAGGCCACCCAGCCGGTGTAAGTTTTCTAGCTGGCTGCTCTGAAAAACAAAAACAAGCCAATGAAACATGGAGCTAAACTTTTGGAATTGTTTCCGGAAGAATTGAACGTTAATACGGTTTTAGACAGAAACGGAACTTCTCCTACGATATTTTTAGTGCACCCACACAAATAAAGCCTTTAGGGAAAGAGAGAGAATATACTAGAAACAAAGTTCCAATTAGAAAATTTTGGAAGCATTCAAAGACGCTGCGTTCACAATATCCGCACAATATAAACACCTTTTCACTCCCTTTATATCACCGAGCACAGTGTTATGAAACACGGGTTCCTCTGAGCCCATGATAGGCAAGGTGAGGGAACCCTGAGTCTGATCGGGACACCAGGATTGGAAGACCGGACCAACACCTAGGACGAGAGAAGTAGGTGACAGTTAGAGGGCGACATGAATAATAAGAAAGAGGATGCTGATGGAGTAATGGATGGGATAATACTGGCGGTAACAGGAGATTTCGGAGAAAACCCATCCCAGCTCCGTGTTGTCCTTCACAAATCTCACTTTGAGCTCGCCTGGTATCTAACCACTTGCCCACGGCGCGGTATTGTATTGTATTTATTTTATCCTTTGGAACTTAATATACATGTTATAGGACACGTCAGTTCAAGATACAAAGATAAATATAAAAAGTTACATAAGACTAAAAACTGTAACAGATACAGGACCCAACAAAAGTCTAAAGCAGAAAAGCAAATAAATATTGTCAATAGATTGTTGGTTACAATTTCTGACATAGTCAATTTTTCATCATTAATACTACTTGTACATAATCAATTCTACAACATTAGCGTCTAATTTACACAAACTAATTTACATAGTCAATTACAGCATTAGAAACTAATTCTACACATGATCCCTTAATTAGCTTAATGAATTTATCACTTTCAAGTATAATTAAAGCTGCAGTGTCATAATTCATTTAAGTTATATAAACATTTATTTATGAGGAAAGCCTTTAACTTCCATTTAAACTGCTGTTTTGAGATGCCAGCTATCAGATGGCAGTTTATTGTAAAGCTTAATTCCTAGTATATGTACATCCTTTTGAGAGACAGTTTTAATTACACTATCTCTATAGTAATTCATATTGGTTCTGGTGTTATGTTCATGTACCTGATTGTTTTTAACTGGATTACACTTGTCCACAATAAACATTATAGCTGTATAAGCATACAGAGAGTAGATGGTGATTACTTTTTAGTTGATAAAGGTATCCCTGCAAGATTCTCTTGCGTTTAGGCTATACATGACCCTAACACACTTTTTTTTGGTACATAAGCAGTTTATCCATCTGTGTTTTGGCTGGTCATCTCATTCATTTATAAAAAAGCAAATAACATATTGCTGGAAATTAATTGTTATTTCACACTGGCCGTATGTAGGCTAAATTGTGGAAACGTAGAGTCAGACTTAAAAATTCAATGCCATAGCCGGGATTTGAACCACTGATCTTTTGCTCTCCGTCCAGCCGCTCTAACCCGTGACCTAGTATGGCCAACGTGCCGACATGACATTAAATTCTCCAACTGACTGTGTTTTTTCCCCGTAAATCACTTAGGAGTTCTCATAAACACATGAGAGCACTACCTTAATGGCGACTTACAACATGTAAGTACTTTAGGGCCCGGATTTATAGTTAACCATTATTAGGTCAATTAATGGAAACTAATTGTTCTTTCACACTGGCCGTGTGTAGGCTAAATTGTGGAAATGTAGAGTCAGACTGAAAAATACAATGCCATAGCAGGGATTTGAACCACGGATCTTCTGGTCTCCGTCCAGCCGCTCTAACCATTGTCTGGTAGTTGTCTCATGTGCTTATGAGAACTCCTAAATGGTTTACCTGGGAAGATAGGGGTCAGTTGGAGAATTTAATGTCATGTTGGCACGTTGGGCATAGTAGCTCAATGCTTAGAGCGGCTGGACGGAGAGCAGAACATCAGTGGTTCAAATCCAGACTATG